>WOFM01000154.1:508901-583901 GCA_011428145.1 Ericerus pela | reverse complement strand
AAAATTATTCTGATACATGAATTGGATGCGATGAAATCATGTTTTTTTGTGTTCATCTTTTCTTTCTGTAGAATAATATCACATACTGAATTCACTTTCTTGTATTGTAGCATTGCATTCCTGCCACTTGTTGCATTTGAAACATTATGTTTATAATTTTGAGTTGAGTTAAATTTTCTTCAGACTACTGTTGGAATGATAATGTAGGCTACACAAAGCCGTATAGGTATATTGGCTGTGTTGTAATTTTTAAACTTTCCAATTGATTAATCAATTAATTTTGTAACAATATTCATTAATTTTTAATGAAGATTTTTACCTCAAAAAATTTATAACAAGAAAATACTGATACCAATACTGTAAGATAAAGAGATAGTCTACTGATAATAGCAACAATGACAGTGCATAGACAACCAAAAATTTTAAATAAATGCACATGGCATGAGGTCATCTAATGTTGAAAACACCTATTGACGTCATCGAAAGTTCAAAGCTCAGTCACGGCCAAATGCTGGAACTTTAAAAAGATTTTATTGCTACTATGTTATATGGCATTAATGCGAGTCTATATACAAAATATTATCTTGATTCATAAGATACCAAGATTGTGATGAGGTAACAAAAAAAAGGCACTTCCATTTATATTATAAACAAGAAGAGAAAATAGATATTCTAACAAATTACAAAATATGTTATCAACAAACTCAAAACTTCTTATGTAAAATGTTATTTTATTCAACAAGCAATCATTAATTATGTTTCACATAATTCAATTTCATCAAATATTCAACCAACTATTTATTTATAATTTTTTTTTTTTTTTATTGAGAATACCAACATTTTCTAACGTTTCTTGCTGCGATAGTTTTTTCTTCTTTCATGTGATACTTAGAAATATTTTTTGAGAAGTATTAATGATAGCGCTCGTACAATAAAGTAATATACAGTAAGAACTTACGGAATTTTGTTTTTGGCCATATAGCCAATATGTGAAAAACAAAATCCGAACTGAATAAAATCACTCTGATTGCAAATAAGGTGTATAGGTGAGTAAAACTCAAATTTTTTTGCTCACTGAGCGGATGGTTGTAAATGAAGTTAATGGTCGCTCCCTCATCTACAAGGAAGAATAGGGGTGTGGCTTATTATAATGAACTTCCACAAGTCATTATTGTGAAACCATTATTACAGATAGAAAAAAATAACCGAACGGTGTTATTTAAGTTGGACCTAAGTTATTTTATTGAAATAATAAAAAAAAAGTGTTTATGACTTCAATATTAATAGGAAAATTGATTGTTTTTCTATTATGACACTTCTCTCACGAATTTGCTAATTTAAGACATCTTTCACAGTATCCTCAACTTTATTAAGTTCTAATGTTTCATGTTTTTGTGCAGTTTTAATTCTGAAAATTATTTTCAAAAAATTGAAAGGTATTTTTAGTATGTTCTATGAAACACTAGAAAATTTACACCATGGTACACTTCTTACTTATAAATTAACAGTATTTCTATTAAACTTCTTTGAAACACATCTAAAAATCTGAATGCTCAACTTCTCTCGGGTTGGTCATACTTTTTGTGAGTTAACAAAATTTTATTCTTGGTATTATTTTAATAAATGTTGCAGCAACTTTTGAACAACAAACTGGATAACGAGAGTAAACAACAAATAAAGTATTTACCAGGTGTATGATGCATAATGTTATGGGACCAGTTTGTTTAAAAATTATAGGGAAGTCAGTTTTGTCCATGACACTTGTTCCATGGTACCCCGGTCTCCCCTACTACAATAAATCTGGCAAGAAATTGAAAACACCTTCTAAATGGAAGGTTTCACTCGGTTGAAATTAAATATTTAATACTATTCAAGTGGAGCGGAGTATCGTAATCAATAAATATGACAAAATAATAATTTGGTAAAATAAATAAGGCCACCCTCTATAAAATTCGTTACGAACAAGAAAAAAAGAAATGGCCTACGTTCTTTTTCTCTTTTTTTTTTTTTTTTTTTTGTTTTTTGTTTAGGAGCCAAACGTAACATTGTTCCAAGTTTTCATTTATTGCAATTTCCCAAGGCAAAAGGCAAAATAAGGGGGTAACGGGCAAAGGAGCAATGGATGGAAAAAGGGGAAAGAAATTACACAGCAACAAAAAGATTAAACGTTGTGAAAATCGTCGTAAATTTCACCGAAGACGGAAATTACAGCGTAGAAATTCGCAATAAAGGTGACAGCGATAGGACGGGAATACGTTTTCTTAATTCTTCATGTGGATTTAACGTCCAGGATAATGAAACAATATTAAACGGTTGGGGTGACAAATGTTTTCTATTTGCGGCAACATATTTGTCGAATGTTCGAAACATTAACGAATCCTGAGCACGTGCCCACTAGCGCCACTACTTTGCTCATTAGTGAGTGTAGTCGTAGAATGGTGTCGTTGTTGTTGTTTTTTCACTGGCGTAATTCATCTTTTTTTTTTTTAAGTCTTATTCTGTTCCACAATATCGGCGGATTAAGATGAAATATTCGTATATCTACTATGAAAGTGAAATTGTTGCGAATGAGACAAATGTTTCGAATTTTAGACAGACTGAAAAAAGGGAGAAAAAAAATTTACTTATTTGATGACGAACTTTCGTATCTCGCCAGAAATGATAGGTTTGTAATTTAGTCAAGAATTTCATTCAATGAGTGTAGGATGGAATTAAAAAAAAATGTTCACTGACAGGGTAAGGTTGCCGAAATCGTACCACTTTCCAGTTTAGCTGCCCATAATGGCAAAAATTATATTTTTAGAATCTCCAAAAATATTTTTTCTGATTTTTATATCCATATTTCTATTATGTTTTCATTCACACTAGAAGAACTCAAATATTGTCAAAATTACAGCTGATTTCATCAACTAAACTCTAAATGGTACAGTTTAGGCAACTAGTTTCCTAAAACATACCTGTGATATTTTTTTAATTTTTATAGCTTATTTTATGGTTTTTGGTGTTGGTTTTATTTTATTTTTATTTTTTACCATATTTTTAATAAATAAATTGCAGTGAACAGTTACAATGTTTTAAAATACATAACAACAAAAAAGTGGTAAAAATTTAGGAAACTCATCATCCTTATCAGTGGTACGATTCAGGAAACAGTGTTCCCTTCTAATAAAACTTAAATTTTCCATCTTCAAACTATAATTTCAATTAAAATTTTCTGAAAATATGATAAAGATTATTTTAAACTCAACTAAATTAACAATTTTGAAAGATGAAACATTTTTTTCAAGCCTAAGCTAATTAAAACACCATAATAAAATTATTTGCCCTTGGGTATGATTTTTTTCTTCAGCTTGCAAAGAGGGGGAAAATTAGTATATTGAGAAAATTTTTGGTTCCCTTGTAGTTATATTTGTACATAGTTTCATTATTCATCACAGAGATCAGTAATTGACTATCTCATTTTTTAAATATCAGCAGTGGTACAATTTAGGAAATGGTACAATTTAGGAAATGTTACAAATTTGGTAACCTTAATCTATACAATATTTGAAATTTAAAGGGAACTGAGCCTTACAATTTAACCAAGAATTTGAAAATTCTGGTTGGTACACAATTGTACATGCGATCAAAAATTTATTATAATTTTTATTCGGTAATAATGCATATATTTTGTACAATTATTAGTCATATAGACGATGTTTAAAACCTTGATAAGAAATATATATTTAGATAGTTAGGATCATTAATAAAACTCAAAGTTACTATGTTTGTTCGCCCATTACTTCAGAACCATTTAACAGGTGGAGAGGAAATTTTCATAATTAATTTGCATTGTTCCATAGAATGTTTGGAGCCATTGTTAAAAGTCTCTAGCCACTCTGTGGAAAAAGTTGTTCACTGAAAATCATCATTCATTTTACTCAATGCAGTGCAAAGATAAACAAAAATAAACAAAAGAGAATGAGAAAAATCGATCTCTCACAACCCCTCTCTTCATATTTATACATGGGCTCTTTTATATTTTTACATCATCATCATTCATCATATCTTTTAATAAAACCACTACACACGATTCACTGTTCTGCAGCTCGCTGCATTTTGCAATTTTGTAGGAGAAGATTTTTAAAACTTGATAAACTACGAATAGCCAAAGCTGAGAGTAACATCTGATTCTTAATAACCGATTCTTTCTCCAATACATGAAAGAAAGATGGTGCAAAATACATTATAATGAGTAGTGGAAGTGGTTGTGTCTACAAATAATTTAATTCGAACAAATAATTTATTATAGCGGTATATAAACCCACATTGGATTTACAGTGTTATTCAGTTTCACTTTGCACTAGTGGAGCAAAATATCGATATTTTTCCCATACATAATTTCACATTTATAAATGACTGATACACTGAGAATTCTATTATAATACAATATCCATTTTTAGAAGATGAAAATCTTTGAGATCCATCAAAATAAAACATATAAACGCTGGGAGAGTTGTTCCAGAACCTCAAAATTCTGGCCATAAAATGTGAAAAAAATAACGATAAAAAGTATCGATGTTTCAAGAAAAATATGTTAGGACCACTAATCCTCCTCCCCTCTCACTCCTACGAAAACTTGACTATCTTTACATATATACTTTTATACCTTTACTCATAGCTATACTGATATATTGCTCCACCGCTCATTCGTTCATCTCCATACATTTTGCTAAAATTACACACACTTCTGAGATGTTACTTTAAGAACATCTTTATTTCAATTACACTTTTACTCTGCTGCATAGATCCACAACCTCTATAAAATATAGATACATATCGATATTTTTCGCTCCACTACTCTGCACCTTACAAAATTCCCATTTTGTGCATGTGAACACGACTATAAGTGAGGAGATTTCCCACGTTAAGGGACGCTTATGCACTTGAACTCGTACCCACCTCACCTTTTTCAGTTTTTTTTTCCTTTCTATCATACATAGATTTCCTTCGAGAATCTATTTCTGCTACAGCGTGAATCATAATATGTGTAAGTGTGAGACTTCTCCTTGCCTAATCCTATTCACATATACCGAGAGAGAATTTTATATGGTGCCAGTGAAACTGAATAACTCTGTATTTTTCCAAAGTGGGTACCTATATACCTACTATTTAGAAAAAAAAAATAGGTATGTATCATTGTATATTATGTGGTGTGTTATATATACAGGCTTTTGTAGCCTGTACAATGACGCAGAAAGGTGGTTATGATTTTTGAGGTCTCGTATAGACTCTAATTATTCAAAATGGTTCAAATTTACATAAAATTTACCATATGATTTATGGATTTATGTATATTAGGCCTAAAAAAAAAATGTAAAAAAAAATTAAGTAATTAAAGTCAATGTTAGGAGGAAAAAAGTGATTTTTGTGCCACACAAACCAGCTAACCCTACTCGCAAATATGTGCTTACTTTGAAGATTCTGAGGAGTAAAAATGGTAGCTAGATTACAGATGAAAATCAATGGTTATCAAAATATATAGATCAAATCTGTAAGTGCATTAGTAAGTATATTATTTATAAAAAAGATTTGTTTCATTACCTAGTTATTATCAAAAATATTATTCAGCTTTCGAAAATCAAGGAATAAAACTAATGTAAGGAAGTAAAATTAGAAAATTACCAGATTTCGTTGACAGGAAAATTTCATTATCGATATCCGAAGCCTACGCACAACAATCAATCTTGCTTCACATTTCGTATTCGCTCATAGTGGTGTTTTCTTAAACCTTATTTTCCCTAAATGAAAGTACTTGCGTAACATTTTTTCTATAAGTTCTATACCTAAGTACTGAAACCATAGATAAAAAATCACTCGAGTGTTTTTTTTTTCCATTAAGTACTGTCTAAGGATATGGCCATTCGACCAAACAACATGTAAAAAACATAATCAAAAATAAATATCTACCTATTTGTGTGACCATTTCTTCGAAGCCGATAAAATAAACATTTAATCCGAAATATCGCTAACCTTTCCTTCACGGACGGTTCAACTCCTTACAGTATTAATCAGAGCAATTTTTTTTCCTACCTCGTCCATTTATTCACATAAAAATGATTTTTATATTCGCGTTTTCACTTATAATATACGGGTTAAAATTGAAAAAATGTTTTTCTTCGTGTTGGAAGGAGAAAAAAAAATACACTATTTCCATTAACACCGATTTTCAAATCGGGATTATCGTCGTTGTAAAATAAAAAAAAAAAAAAAAACCAAAAAAAAAACCGAATGCCTGAGTAAAAAAGCAACAATAACAAATGAAGAGAATGGAATCCATCAATTTTCACTTATCCTCATCAAAGCAGAAAAAGAAAAATTGCAAAAAAGAAAAAAAATGAAAAAAAAAAGGGTAGAAACTAGAAAATTAAAAAGAATTAGAT
Organism: Ericerus pela; assembly: GCA_011428145.1. NCBI lineage: Eukaryota > Metazoa > Arthropoda > Insecta > Hemiptera > Coccidae > Ericerus > Ericerus pela. Next base: position 577,479 of record WOFM01000154.1, on the reverse strand, counting down.
GGTTCGTCGATGAAAATATTTTATTTATAGGCGTCAATCGAAAATGGTTTATTGCCTTTTATTTTCGAATGATTACGGATCCCATTATTTGTTAGGTATATGGTGAACGATTAGCTGACAATTTTTCAGGATAATGGAAATTTCGGTTCGTGTTCATTCTTCCTCACCATGATGCTACTTTTTTTTTTTTTGTTTTTTTACATCACATTGTTTTTATAAAAAGCTCACGCTTCGTTACAAACAATTATTCACGCTATTGTTCACGTTGGTTAGATTGGCGAATGATACCCCACTGGTATGGCATTCTTGCTGAGAACGAAACACCCTAAAACTCGTCTTGGATGGAAAAATATTCCAAAGTATGATATATAATATATACGCAAAAGAAAGAAAAAAATAACACCGTTTAAACGTAATTTTCGAAGCGAAAATGTGGGAAATAAAAGTCGATTCCCCGTGTGTTCAGCTACAATTCACTTGTATTCAGAGACGTACAGCTAAAGAGATGTCCAATTTCCTATACACGTTAGATGAAAATAGATCTGATTGGAATTATACATTCTGCGCATTTAAAGTTGCGCACATTAAATGAAATTTATCATTGAATTATTTTGGGATAATCGCACCACGCATGCGCAATAACAAATACTAGGCAACTTGTTCAAAATCGAGGAATTTTTTTTTAACAATCAATTTAGCATAGTACTTATTGTATGTGTGCTCCGTAAAAAATTGAATTTATTGTTACAAAAGGTTTCATGAGTGAAATATATTTGTGCAGGCCTTTTAATAAAAGATAAAAATGCTTCACCCATCCAAACCCAGCACTTCGACAATGATGGGCTACAATACGTGCCTATTCATAGTTTTGCCAATTTTCTTAACATTTTCTTAGGCTGAGGAGAAAGGTGAAGGGGAATTCAATTTTTAAAAACATAAGTGGTCGAGTGGAAATAGGGGCAAAAACAATAAAGGACCCCCACAGACTGATGATTTATCGGCAAAAAAATGGTTCTTACATGAAAAATGTTCTGTTTCAGTGATGTCGTTTCAACTTTATTTTGGGTTGAGGGAGGGAGGAGGGAAGAATTTAGTATTGTTAAAAACAAAACCTGGTATAAGGGAGTGGAAATACTGCAATAGAAATAAATGGCCTACAGATTGAATATTTATGTGCGAGAAACTTATTCTTCAATGAACAATGTTGTTTTTCATTTCCAATGACTTATACTCCATTCGGACTAAGAAGTGTGTGATATCATAAACTATATCTACACTTGTCAACTTGAAAAATGATGTTTGTTTACTGCACAAAATGATGCTTATCATTGTATGACAATATTCATCACATTTTCCTCTTTTTCCAACCAACCTTCACGTCTATTGGTGATTCTGACATCATGCACTTCTTATGTGAACAAAGTATAGCTACAAGGTTTTTTTTAGACAGGTGAGAGAAAGGAGGGAAAATTTTTAAAGAATATTTGGAAGTGAGCTTCTCAATGATAAATTATAAATCTGTTCCACCACCATACCCAATTTATCCCCTGGGGCTGGGACTGACATATAGGATTTGTGGAATACCTTGTCGTGAGAGATATTCACACTAGAAGGTCTTCAACAATATTTTGCGTGTTCTGCCACTTCATACGGTTAAGTATGGGAGAGCCAAATCCTCGGCAAACCCTGGCAATTTTTGAACCGGTTCTGAGAGTGTATATACAGGATTTGGTACACGCACACAGACACACATGCATACGTACATGTTTGTAATTATGTCATGCGTTACGTCGTTTCTTGCCTGCATCGAGGTGATAAGAAAGGATGCAGCGCATTTGGTACCAGGCTGTGACATCACAGAGATTGATATCAGGTAATTGATCTCAGCCCGTGCAATGTATCTTACCTGTACGTACGTACAGGTACAAATATACAAACGCACCAGTGTATATTTGTTTAACGTCATAAAGACGATTATTGCCAGCTTTTGGGCTGCGACTGTCGTTGAAAGGTGCAAACCCCTAGTACCTCATACGAGTGATCCCCCAGTTTTTGCACCGCAAAAATGATGAGTCGCGTGCCTCGGGGGACTCATTGTGTCTATTATTGCTGTTGCTGGTCCTTCTCCCATTTAGCAAGGGTGGAACCTACCACAACACCTACGCACTCGTAAGTGTGCTTACGTGCATTAAATCAGGCTTGGTAGGTGTCCCGGCTAGCCTGTCCCCTATGTCTGGGTGGTCTATTTGGTGGAACTGGATGGGTATAAGGATGGGGATGGTAGGAGGATAGAGGACCAGAGGGGTTTGGTGGTCTTGGCCATTTAAACATCAGGAGTTTGAATTTCCCGATGGTTTGTAGGCTAGACCAAAGGTGGGAGGGGGCGTGTTTGTGGCACCTCTTCCACTGGGAGTTGACTCTTCACTTCAATGTCGTCAGGGTTGAGGACTCCGAGGGTGGGCAATCCACTCTCGGTGTCTTCTTCAGCGACTTCAGTGGTGAAATGAGGGCAGGAAGGGGTGTGGACATCATCTGGACAATGTCCTCAGCCTAGGTCGTATCCATAAGCAGTTCATTCTCGAGTCTTTCAATCTCCTTTTCGTGCTCCTTTTGTTCTTGGGTCTTTACAGGCTCAGGAACTGGTGGCACCACAAATTGGAAATTTGGAGTTGGGAATGGAGTGTTTGTTGGGGACGACATTATACAAAGAGAGAAAATAGGAAAAGGAAAAGAAAAAATGGCAGAAAAATTTTCGGCTTTTTTAGTCAACAGCAGAAAGGCGAGTGAAAAACGTTGCGAGAATATTTTTCGTTCACAGCTTTATTCCAGGTCGTTATCTTATTTCAGACATGTTCGGAGGGGATAGTGCATCAAATATTCTTTGGCTGAAAAGTTTTCCAGTCGAAATCTGTTAAGTATAAGCAGAGTTAAGCGTGTTTGAATTTTTGTGTTTTTGAAATTTTGTATCTCACAAAGGAATGCACACTTCATTTGTGACGTCACGATCTATTGACTATTTTTCTTATCTGAATTTTTGTCAATAGAAACACGTTGCGATTTTTTCTTCCATATCGCACGTGGATTTGTTTATTCGTATTGTATTTTATTTGCACGCATTTTTTCTCTGCTTATCTGTGGAATTTCTTTTGTTATAAGAAACTCCGGATTTTTACCTATTTTTGTGCGGGTATGCAGAATTTGTAGCGGATATTAATTTTCATGAATATTTTTAGTTTCTCCGTGCCAATCTCTCAGATTTTCAAGTTGGAGTTTGGTTTTTCCACTTTTTGCTGCCAAGGGGCCTGCCTCTTTTTTGTGGGCGTAAAGGGGCCGATGGATCGTAGTGTATTTTGACAATCTCATCACTAAATTTCACCGTTTTCTTTATTTCTGTTTTTTCTACTGGTGAGTTTTGTGATTTATCACCTTTTTTGACCAGTTTGTCTTCAACTTTTTGTGAATGTGTAATATTAGACTGTGTGGTCTGTATTCCTTCTTCGACTTCCTTTTCTGTAGTCTTCTTTGCTGCTCTTTGGAGCATTTTTCTGTCGTCATTTATAAGGTACGCAGGCTTCAATCTGTCAATTGAAATCGTTTTTTCTTCACCTGCGATTAGTATCACGAAATTCTTGTCATCTTGTGATACAACCTTATAAGGACTGGCCTATAGTTTCTCCAACGAAGATATTATTTTTTCCTCTCTGACAAACACATGAGATGTTGTGGTCAAGTGTTTGGAGACATAAATCTTTGGTTGGCCATGACGAGCTGCCGGTTTCAGAAAGCTATTAGAATCAGTCTGTATGTTTTGGACGAGCATTTCGGGGCTAATTTCTTTCGAGTGGGTGAAAAAGTCCACTGGTAGGTGTAGCTCCTCACCAAGCGCCAATTGCGCTGGAGAGTGACCTGTTTCTGTTTGAAGAGCAGATTGAAGGCCCAAGAGGATGGTTGGTAGTATGTCAACCCAACTCTTGGTGTCGCAAGCCGTGATGGAGGCTTTCAAAGCTCTGTCCCATCACTTAACTTTACCATTAGCTTGAAGATAATAAGCTGTGGTGTGATTGTGTTGTGCACCAAGATTCTTAGACAGCTCTTGGAAGAGCAAGCTTTCAAATTGGTGACCCTGGTCCGTAATGATGACTTCAGGTATGCCATAGCGGGCAATCCAGGTGTTGTATAACCTGGCAGCTACTTTCGGAGCTGTCATCTCATAGAGAGGAACTGTTTCTGGCCATGGAGTTGTTCTATCGATCATCGTCAACAGGTATCAGTGTCCTTGGGATGGGGGTAATGGACCCACCAAGTCTATGTGTATTGTTTTGAACCGCTCTGTTTGTTTGAAAGATTTGAGGGGCGAACGAGTGTCTTCCTACTTTAGACTCTTGGCAGTTCAGGCAACTGCGAGCCCATTTGTTGCAGTCGGACTTCACTCGGGCCAAACAAATCTTGATGCTACTAATCCAGCAATGCATTTTGATCCAGGGTGCGATAGATTGTGCACACTACTGAAAGCCAATTTGCGATACTTTGTTGGCAGGAATGGCCTATTCTTGCCTGTACTAATGTCATGTTAGTAAACCATTAGTACCAGGGATTTTCCGTTGTCTCAATTTGAGAGCTGTGTTATCGTTTGACAACAGTTCTTGCAATTCTGCATCCCTTAACTGTTCTTTAGCTATTTCAGTCGTAAGAGATGGCTTTGATCCTACTAAGAGCATCAGCTGGAGTGTTGAGTTCTCCACTTATATACGGGATGACTGTAGTCATTTGTCCTATGTAGTCCAATTGTCGAGCTCTTCTTGGGGAAGCTGATTCAGTCTTTTGCGTGAAGGCATGTGTTAGGGGTTTGTGATCTGTATACACATTGAAACATCTACCCTCTAGTTGGTGCCTGAAATGCTTCAATGCAGCAAATATTCCCAGTAACTCCCTGTCGTATGTGCTGTAGTTCTTTTCAGTTTTTGATAGCTTTCTGGAGAATAAAGCGAGTGATAACTTCTTGTCATTGTCCTTTTGGCACAGTGTTGCCCCAATAGCAAAGTCGGATGCGTCAGTTGCGACACATAATGGCAAATTTTTGTCGGGTGAGCGAGCAGAGTTGCATTTGCCAGTGTTTCTTTGCTGTTTTCAAATGCTTTTTCAGCTTCTTTTGTCCAATCGAGTGGAGTCTTATCTTTCTTTTTATTTGTTTTGATCAATGTGAACAGCTTACTTTGTTCAGCTGCAGCATTTTTTATGCAACGTCTGTAGAAATTCACCATCCCCAAGAAGCGTCTGAGTTCTGCAACGTTTGAGGGTTTTGGGAATTTCAGTATGGGCTCTACCTTGGTACAGAGGGGAAATGCCTTCGGTCGAGACTTGGTAGCCGCGAAAGTTAATTTTGGTTTGTTTGTATAAACTTTTTCCAACATTGATGGTAAGTCCAGCAGCATGTATACGTTCTACAATGGCTCTTACATTCTTCTCATGCTGTTGCTCACTACCTTCTGAGTAAATGCATATGTCATCCAAATATGCATAGGCAAACGGCAAATACATAAACAATCCATTGATGAAGTTTTTGCAGAATTACGGAGTCCAAATGGCACTCGAAGTTATTCGAATAAACCAAAGGGGGTTATGACCCCTGTCTTTGAAATGTCCTGTTCAGCCATTGGAATTTGGTGGAATGCCCAGTTGATGTCGATTTTTGTGAACATCGTTTTACCTTTCATATTTGCATTGAAGTCCATTATGTTTGGGACTGGATAGCAATCAGGAACTGTTTTGGCATTTAAAGCCCTGTAGTCTCCAACGATTCGCCACTCTCCACTTTCTTTTTTGGTCATGTGGATTGGGGAACTCTATGAGCTCTTCGAGGGGCGGTATATGCCTTCCCCTATAATGCGATCATAGTATTCCCATGCTGCTTTGAGTTTATCAGGTAGTAGCCTGCAGGCTCTAGCATGGCAAGGCGGTTCTTTAGTTTATATATAATGAATGGTGTTATGTTTATAGGTTTGATGCCTGCGAATCGATGGTTGAGTGACTCCAGGATAGTCTGACAGAATCCATAGGAATTGTTCGTCGACTTTAGTGCAGCTGGATATGTTTGTGTCCAGTTGGTATGCTAGCATTTTGCCTTCCACCCATACACCAGTATTGTTGTCTATGATTTTTCCATTTTTAAGGTCAATGACCAGGCCATAGTGCGCGAGAAAATCTGTGCCCAGGATCGGAGTTGGAACATCTGCAATTGTGAAGGACCACATCATGTCTCTTTGCAAACTAATGCTTACTTTACTGGATTCTATTCCATAAGCTGGAAGGTTTTAACCATTCACAGTTTGGAGGTAGTATTTCGGAGGAAATGCCTTTTGGTTTTTACTTACTGGCAAAATACTCAAGTCAGCACCTGAGTCAATAAGGTAACATCTCCTGTTAGTCCTGTCCTTGATGAACAGGCGGCATGAGTACTTTTTCGAGGGATCTTCAGCCGCATAGACAACCCCTCTTTCTAGTTTGATGGTTTCGACTTATTTTATGTCTTTCCCCACCATTGGCATCTGTTGTTACACTTGGTGGCCTCCACGCCAAATCTATTATGAAAAAAGCAGGATTTATCATCCCGGTTCTGAGACGGGGGTTTGGGGGATGATGATCTTCTAGGAGGAGTTGGACTCTGACCCCTGGTAGAATTGCTCTTTCGATCTCTGAACCAGGATTTTCTATCGTTATTTCTGTTATTGCTCCTGCTTTTCGAGCGGTTATTACTTCTACCATTTCTTGAGTTATTATTGTTGTTCTTCTTCTTTATTTCAATAGTCAGCTGAGCTATCTGGGCTCTAAGCTGGGCTAGTTCTCCCGTCTCTGCTGATACAGCACAAAATGAGGATGTTGATCTCAAATGTTCCAGCACACTATCGGCACTCTTTCCCAATAAGTCTAGGTCCTTGGAGTTGTTGATCACCGTGGTACCCACAGCTGCCAGACACTGCACAACATTTTGGGGCAGTTGTTTGCAGAACTGGTTCCCAATGACCGATGGTGATACGATATTATCGCCTTTTGTCTTAATTTGGCCATGAAGATGGAGGGCTTGTCATCTCCCATCTTCATTCCACCCATGACATCATCAATTATTTGGTTTTGAGTCTTACCAAACACATTGCAAATTTTCTTGCAGAACCAACTGTAGTGGTCTGCTTCCGCAGGAGGGCATTCCATAATATCCAGAATGCGGCGTATTATTTCTGCGGACATGCTGCTGCAAATGTGGGTATACTTCTGGTTGTTCTATAGGTTCTCTGTTTTGAAACGACCTTCGAGGAGAGTTAACCAGAGTTCCACCTCATTTGGCAAAAATTCCGGAATCTCGATCCTCCTCCTTTGGATTGCAGGGTTCTGCAGAACCTGCATCTGCAACACCTGTAGTAGCTGTGCAAGCACTTGGGGGGTCAGCTGTGGCTGACCACTTCCACCTGTCCCAGGCTGATTTGATGTCTGGTTTGTCGTATTACCATTTCCATTGGTGTTGGGCATTGTTGTTTGCCTCTGCTGTACCTCTTTGGAGTTGCTTCTTACAAAGGTTCCACCAGACTCTGTCAGTTGTTGGTCTGGGGTCAAAGGGTCGGAGTCTTGGCTCAAAAGACGACCACTTCTGAGGGTGCATGCTGTTGTCTCGTTTGGGTTGACTACAGCTCCCAAATGCAAGGCTTCTGGCCTCCGGATTCGTTTTTGTTTTTCCGGAGTATCAAAGACTTTAGAGTCTCTTGTGAAAGCTGGAGGAGTTGGCGGATGAGGGCAACTTTGTTCCTCCAGGTCTACTTTTCTTGGTTCCCTTCCGGCAAATATATTTGGAAGGGGGGATTTAATTTCCCACTTTCAAAGTTAGACCTCTACTTCAACAGCCAAAAGTGTCTAGGTCTGTGAAAAATATTTGTATCACAAGCGAGTAACTCGCCAGCACACCGCGCCTAGTTTTAGAATTAGTGCAACGCGCCTAGACACCCACGACGTAGACAAAAAATCACATCGGGTCACCAATGTGGAATACCTTGTTGTGTGAGATATTCACACTAGAAGGTCTTCAACAGTATTTTGCGTGTTCTGCCACTTCATACGGTTAAGTATGGGAGAGTCAAATCCTCTGCAAACACTGGCAATTTTTGAGCTGGTTCTGAGAGTTTATATACAGGATTTGGTACACGCACACAGACACACATGCATACGTACATGTATGTAATTATGTCATGCGTTACGTTGTTTCTTGCGTGCTTAGAGGTGATAAGAAAGGACACAGCGCATTTGGTACTGGGCCGTGACATCACAGAGATCGTTATTAGGTAATTGATCTCGGCCTGTGCAATGTATCTTACCTGTACGTACGTACATACAGGTACAAACATACAAACGCACCAGTGTATATTCGTTTAACGTCATAAAGAGGATTATTGCCATCCGTTGGGCGGCAACTGTCATTGAGGGGTGTGAGCCCCTAATACCTCATACGAGTGATGTCCCCACAGGATTGTTTAGAAGGATATTTCTTTCAATATCCTAATAATCTTCATTATTGTACGCATTTATTTCTACTTGCACACAATTTCAATTTCCCAAAGTATCTAAAGCAACCACCACAAGTACTCTAATCACAATATCGCTGATCACTGTTTAATGTTGTTATCAGTTGTTTTATAGTGTGTTTGAACCATATTTTATCATCTGTAGCAGTTGTGATGCATCAGTAGGGTGTGTGATCGACTCTCATGCTTGGTGGGAGACTGGCCTCGTGTTCAGTGTTTTTGTTGTTTTTTTTTTTCAATTTTTTCATAATATAAAATAAAATTGCAGAAACATACCCATTGCCTATGCTTTTTTTATATAAAGAGTACTAGGTTTCACTTCACACAACATTTCATATGTCTTATTAAAGTGTATTTAAAAAAAAAATTAGTTTTTAATGCAATTATTTTCTTATACAGAAACTGAAAATGAAAATAAAAGACATAAAGATAGCAAAGAAATTAGCATACTGATATTTCTCATCAATATAATTGTATAGTTAGAAGCTTTGTTCATCATATTTCATATCGGTAAAAGCATGGTATCCTCAGTTATGGAAATTTGCCATTAGAAAAAAAAATGAAATGCATTAGTTTTCAGCTTCACAATAAGAAAATAATGCAGATTATTATGATTTTTAAAATGTAAGGTACTTTTTCATAATCCTGTAACTCAATCCTCATAATAGGTATAAAAACAATGTGTACAACTTCCAAAAAATTAATTTTGTATATTGTTTTCTTAGGAACCCATTTTTGTTTAATGAAAATTATATTCTTCCATCCTCTTTCCCCTATTTAAAGAAAAAACTTTTCAATATGGCAAAAAAGAGCAGACCTATATAATTTTTGAGGCTTGTTGTTAATGTTGGAGTCACATTTGCCTTTTATTGGTGTAAATAGTCAAAATTAGCAGAATTAGCACCTCCTTAAAAGTTTTGAAGTTGGCTTTTTTTGCCATGTCAAGCACTGATATGTCATTAAAAAAAACAGTTCATTTTTGTGTTTTTTAAAATAAGATACTACCTTCCTCTTTCGCTCTCATCAAAAACAAATTCACAGTCAAGTATGTCACTGAACAACAAACTGTTTACTTAAAAATCAGTCAGTTTCTGACCCGTCTGTGGGTAATCAATTTCTGGCCCATGAATTTTCAGCCTGTGGGTGCCTTTACTTTTTACATCCTTATTTCCACTAATCCAAAAAATTTTTTTTAATATTACATTTTGTCCTCCTCTTTCTCCCTTCCTAAAAAATCGTTTTACATTAACGTCAATGAAAAACAACGTTGTGTAGCCAAGAATCAGTTTTGCGCAAACAGATATTTAGTCTGTGCGCGCCTTTACTTTTACCGTCCTTATTTCGACTCTTCCAGCAATTTTTGAATTAGATTCTCCATACCTACGCGTGAAATTCGTTCAAATGAGATCTGTATCAATAAAAATGATTTAATAATTTCAAAGAAAAAAGGAGTACAAAAAAACTGCTTGCCTATTAATAATTCACGTAACACTTAGTAAATAAAGGATATTTTTTATCTCTGTTTGTTAGAGTGAGGTACATTCTGAACAAATTGTCATTTTCTAAATATTGATAAGATAATTTCTTTCTCATTCGAACTTCGTGTACCATCTAACTACTCCTTACGTATGGACGACAAGGTGGAGAACCTCTGGGCTAGGTGGTTCTTTTGTGCAGGAAAAAACGTCGGTGTTAGTAATGTTTTATATTAGGGTAAATTTAGTTTTAGAGGGTTGCAAACCCGTTCATAATTCTGAACGCTGCTGTGGAAACCTAAGGACGAGAATCTGATGCCATTCTACTACTAAACACCGAGCCTAGTGAAAAATGCATCGGAAAAGAATGCTCGTTGACCTTAAATCCAATTTATTTCCCAGCTAATTTGGAGAAAAATCGGTCTAAGTCATATTAATTTGGCACAAAACACCCATATCTTCTTCGTTACTTCTAAAAATACGTTAAAAATTGAAAAAAAATTTTTTTCTTTTTTTCGCAAAACTGGTGATAATTTTTGTTAAACTAATCCATTTTCAATCGGAAATTATACAAAAGAAGAGAGCCCTATAAACCTAAAAAACAGAAAAAGCACAAAATGACCGGTTTAGTATGCCGGTATTTTATGGTTGCCTTACTGCAAGGAATCACAGCCATGAACTAGACCACAGGTATTAACCGTGCCAGCCGAACATACTCTATGACCACAGCCACCAACTATAGTCACCAGCAATTATCACTGACTATGACCACTGATCAAAACCATAAACCAGAGTCGGGCATCTGGCTCTTGAGGCCCGAACGCAAAAACGATACGTAAGTATCAGCAGTGATTTAAGTATTACTCATCGTAACGAAGTTATATCTACACAATTAGGTTTATGTACAGATATAAATTGATAATGAAAAAAATGTACGAATTACATAAGTAGATCGTTCGACATTCGAGACTTAGGCTACGAACTGCAGCCATCAAAGCACAGCCTGCCATCACAACCACCGATCATGTTTTCCATTTTGATCAGCTGTTGTCACCAACATTTTTTCGTCTTATACGTTATAGTCTGTCGCACTCTCTCTCTCTCTCTCTCCAGTTTGGCCTTTCGCATCAACATGAATACGCAAAATAACCATTTAGGTGGTGGGAAAACTCTCGGTTTCTACGGATTTATTTAATCTCGCTAAAATCAACAAGTTACACGTTCACTTTTCAATCAATCGAAAGGCCGCCGCGCCCTACCATTGCCAGCCAGAAACCTCGAAATTCGTACCTATTCGAAAACTGTACCGTACCAGTCTCGTGCTGCGATGTAATTTGTTTGGTTTTCCCATCCACATGAGGGTTCGTATGAGCACGAAGTTAATTAATATTCTTCCCAGTCAAAAGCGCTTAACGACGTATATTTCAATTTCGCCGAAATACGTAAACGAAACGATGGCATTCGCGCACACAAACACCCACACAAATTGAGGCGTAAGACTCGCGCAAAAAGTTAGGTTTTTCAGAATACTACAGCCAATTATATACGTCATGTGTGCTCGTATATAGACATCGCATTATCTACATACCAGGGCATAGGCTACTCTGTAGGCTATACGCATTCGTATAGGTTCGATTCGAAATATAGTAAACAACGGCGTAATAATAATTTTCGTTATCAAATACCTGCTTGCGCGGGTTTACGACGACGACGACGACTACACGCGTAGGGTGTAATTAAAAACTATTCAGACCCATTTACTTTGTGGTTTTGGTACTTGGACGACGAAACGATTCGCCAATTTTGTATCGTGTAATTAAAACAAAAAACAAAAAAAAAACAAAAAAAAACAACAACAACAACAACAACAAAAATTGATTCCCTCATTTGAGATGTAGCGTGTTTTGTTACAATTTTCCCACAAAAAAAGACTCTTAGAACCCCTGTTTTTCTTCACCCTACACCGCAGCATACGCCGATAATATATCACGAAAAGTATGACAGTGTTCAATTTGTCACCGATATTCGTCGGTATTTCCTTTTATTGACCAAAGTACTCGTGTAACATTCACCCTGTAGACTTTTCCCTACCGCTGTGTCGTTTGGTTTTTTTTTTTTTTTTTTTTTTAATGCAGACATCGATGGCACTATTATCATTCATTTGAGCAAATATTTTATTATTTAATATCAAACCGTGTTCATCAGCGCACGCGTGCGCGCGCACACACACACACACATATATATATATATGTATAAATACATACATACATACATATATACATACACACATATATACATACATGTATAATATATACACCTACACTAAGTAGAAGATAACAGCACAAAAAAGAAAAAGAATCCATTAATAAAAAAAACTGTCAACCGTAAAACGTGAAGGGGTGGTGATCGGATTAAATTCATATAGTGGCGAAATTTAAGGTAATTGTCGAGAATTTTAATTAATAATTTAAAGACTAACGATAAAATTTAATGACATTGTTGGAGTTTGGAAAAAACTTTTTTTTATTTTTTTATTTGATGGAAATGATGGTTTTTGTGGATGGCCAAGGTACAGTATCTCAGACTCGGTATACTTGCCTACGTGAACAAAGGATGCTAGAGATGCATCGTTTACTCACTCTGTGTTGGCCTTATTTTTGATTTTCCGTAGTTTCTTATTTTTCTGATTGAAATCCGTTTTTTCTTGCACTAGTGTCGAAAACGGAGGTACCAATTCTGGCTGGCCAAGTGAACCATGGACCACCATTTTTCTTTTCTTATTTAATTTTTGACATTCGTTTTTCTTTTTCTTCACTTCTATTTTGGACACCATCGTTGAGGCATGACTTACTATAATTGTTATCGAAATAAAGATAAATAACCAATTTTCTTCTTTGTTCAGTGTGGTCTAACTTCGCTTTTCCGCAGTATTCACAATATGTTGGTACTTCCATTTTCTAACATGGTTCGCAATATATTTGTATTTTTAATTTGAAGTTTTTAAATTTTGTAATTCAAATTATTTCGTTTCTAGCATACGCTCAATAAAGAATCGTTTGTTTGTTTTCAATATGTATAGTTATTTCGTTTTAAGTAAAAAATTTATTAATTTTCTTCATGAGTTAGATTGAAGTGCAAATATATATGAGGTATGTGTGTGTGCTTGGTTCCTTTAATCTGGCTGTTGTCGAGGACATAAAGTATGTGTCCGAAAATTTTCATTTTTAATATCGTGTTTCGGAAGGGTTTGCTTTAGATTGTTGGTACTCTCTTCGTTGGACTTTCACACACCACACTTACGCTAACTTGGTGAATTGAGGTCATCTTATTAGGTTTGGGTTGAGAGCTACTTTTGTATTTTGATGACTTTTTTAAAAAGCAAATATGTGTTGAAAGAAAATAAATGTAAGTCACTTTTTTGCCATTTTCAGAAAACCAACTTCAAAGTTTCATCAAAGTATGGGTTTCTCTTGTTCCAAAATAGTTGTTGTTAAAAATGACGTTTCTCACTCAAAAAATTTCATTTACTTGATAAAAAATCGAAAATATGCACAAAAAATGTTTTGTGTAATCATAGGTACTTATAAGCTTTTTCAATTCCAAGAAAATCTCTGCTTGTTGGGACATCTGTTTCTTAATTCTTCATTATGACAATGCGATACATGTTTCAAGTTGTCGTGTTATTGTAATCAAAAGTAGACTTTTCTACAAATTTAATGATATTCATAATTCAAAACTACCAAAAAGTGACATCGTATGTTCTTTTCCCAAGCTACAGGTGATGAGCAAAAATAAGACTAAGAATATGATTACCATGGTCTTGGTACTGGTTTTGCACATACAATCTGAATCATGGTTTTGTATCAACTCCGTTAATCTTAGTCTTGGTCTTGGTGGTGCATCAATAGTCTCAGTCTTAGCCTGAAATCTTGGTTTGATACAGTAAACTCTTCGGCTTAGTCTTGATAGAGCTTTCAAGATTTTTATTCTTATTAGAAGCTAAATGAAACTCCAGCCTTGATGGAATACTATTACATATGGACTGTACATACTGATAAACAAAGCGAGTTTTGGTAGCCGCTGGGGTGGACTGAAACATTTATTGTGGAATAAATTTTAATAGTTGTCAAACACAATACCAGCTCCGTTAGAAAAAGTAGGTCTTTGAAAATCATAAAATTAATCGCTAAAAAGTTGTTATTAAATTTTGTAACTATTGATGTAAAATTACATGATTGAAAATAATCATCTTCAAAAAATTAACTTTTAGAAATAACTTCAAACCCATCCACACCAGAATTGCTAGTATGTTGCAATAATTTATAGTTGATATTTTTCGTAAATTTCTTAGTTATTGGTTCAAAATCAAACATTTTATAGTCAAAATTGTACCCAAAGTATCAAAACTGTAAATACTATTCAGCTGATCTACACCAAAATCAGTAACATGTTAGAATAGTTCGTAATAAATATTTGTTCTGAGTTACATTTCTATTGGTCCAAAATTAGGCATTTCATAACCAAAATAAAAATAAACATAGTGTTACTAGAAGTACCCTACAGTCGATCCAAAATAAAATTTATAGCATATTACATAATAAAATCTGAAAAGAAAAATTCTCCCCTTTTTGGGCCCAATAAAGATCTAAGAATGTGTCTAATCAAATTTGAATTCAGCACTTCAGAAAAATTAACCAATGATATTACACAATAAAATCTGAAAACAAAAAATTCTCCCTTTTTTAGGACTAACGAGGGTTGAAGAATGGGTCTAATGATAAAATTGGCATCATATTTGAATTCAGAGCTTCAAAAAACATGTCTAGTAATTTATTATACAATAAAATCTGAAAATAAAGAATTATTCCCCATTTTTAGGGCCTGAGAGTTGAAGATTGGGTCTAGTGAAGAAATTAACATCAAACTTAAATTCAGCGCCCAAAAAAACATGTCCAATAATATATTACACAATAAATATAAAAATACATGTTTAATTATATATTACACAATAAATCTAAAAATAAAAGATTCTCTTCGGCCATGCGCAGGCACACAATCAAACACCTACTAACACAAGTACATTTTTGTTGTTTCTTCTTTTCTTCGCATCAAAATTCGCACCTAGGTTTGCACAGTGCCAGCTGCCCTCACACTTTCGTTTTTACCCCCGTAGTGAAAATAAAAATGTTTCACATTAATCATGCAAAAAAAAAAAACACAAGAAGTATGGGAAAGGAAATTATTGACTGAATATATTCAGAAAATGGCAAAATTATCCAATCAGTGCTTGAAAATTAGTGATAATGCCTTAAGAATGGGTGATAACACCATTACGTCCATATTTTTTCCTTTCTTCAACCATGTAGATGTTTGTTCTATTTTTGTTCTGTCCACCCATTGAGTGTTTTAGTACCTATATAACATAGTTGAAGTGTCCCAGAAAGTAATGCTGTTACGTTTTACTGTCGGTTATGTAGGCATAGCCTTTTTAAGGTTGTCTGTGTAGTGCCCATGTTCTATTCTGATTAGGAATTCTAGCCCACAAAACCGTCTTTCTAAAGATTAAAGTCTGTTGGTGTGGTAAGAGATAAAGGTAAGTACCTACAAACATATTATACTCATGTTAACAGAGCTTCCAGACTTCTCTTGCTGCATATCAGTTGCCAATTTTAAATAAAATATATAATGACTCATTAAAAATCGAGTATAATGCCATAGATAGGTAGGTACCTGATAAATTGATGATGTTTTTGTTTATGTTATACAAGCCCTGAAGCGCCTCTCTGCGTCATTTTGGCTTATGCCAGCCCTGGATTTTTGCTGGCATACCTATAGGTAACACTGCAGAACTCGTTTTTTTAGCAGAAGCAACTAACATTTTTTTTCTTGTCTGTGTGGACCCATCAAATAATTATGAAGTAATAATTGGTGACATAGCATCCGGACATAACTTTGTGAAATAATTTTAACGAACGAATTAACTGCTTATACGTTTATTATAGTGATTTTGCCCATTCTAGAATTTACAATGAGTCACCATGAATAGAAAATTATTACAACTCAGTTTAACTTTTCTTTTTCTACATTTTTTTTTTTACGCCTCGGTGTAATAAAGGCATATTGATGTTCTCCAGTGAAAATCCTCTGTCTCAGAGCAAAGAAAATTCTATTTTTCACATTCTCCGCGGCAATCTCTGAAAACTTTCGCCTACGAAGAGGACGAATGCGTACTTTTAATGCCATTCTTCTCAAAGAATCATACAGCTTCACAAAAAAAGTTTTCGTAAGAGGCATTTTCAATCCACTCGCATCAAATGCAACTTTGAATCGATAAATTTCCTGTTATTTCGCTTCATTTATTTGCGTAAAAGATGTTACTAGTGTATGTTTGAAGGGATGTATAAAAAAAAAAAGTTTAAGAAAAATCTACTTTAAAAAAATAAAAAAATAAAGAAAAGAAAAAAGAGAGAATGTATCAGGAAACATTAGACAGATGTTTTTCGATGTAGTAACGCGCCTCCTATATACGTTTCAATAGAGTTTTGTTCTCCAATGAACAAATGTAACTTTCTGAACCGTAAATCTTACACTCAATACCAGATTAAAAACATTTATCTTTGCCTGAAACTCTCTCTCACTTTCATCCAATTTTTTTTCTTCCCCATTTCCCTACTTTTTATATACCTTTTTTTTTTTTTTCTTCCCTCTCTGATTTCATGTTTATTCGGTTTTCAACAACCATTCACAAGCAGATGGAAGGTTTCGTGAAAGTCTTTGACAGGATACAAGCTTTTTTCTCGTTTTTTTTTTTTCTTTTTTTTTTCTTCTTTTAATACCCTTTTTGGTTTTGGTGGTGTTCATTATTAATCATTTTGAAAGTCGTCTTCCTAATGGAGTACCTTCCCTGAATGAGGAATTTCGAAAGACGAAAAAGGGAAAAATAAATTAAATTTATCGAATTCATTCGAACAATCCGAGCAACAAGTTCAATGAGAGTTCGATTTAGCGACCAATATAGCCTTGTTTATTTTTATTCATTTTTTATCTTTATTTACCTACATGCATTAACGAATATTATTTCGACTTAACATACGCACGTATGGGGTAGATATGTGAATTTTGTGTTAAGGTTATGGTAATTCAATGAAGCAACGAAATTTCTTCGAATTGATTTTCGTCATATCGTCAGATTTACAGCTATGGTCCAACTTATCAGTGTGGTTGCTTCTCTATGATTATGTTGGCTTAAAAATTCAATAAATTTTTATTCGATTTGTTACGGAGTCGATAAACCACAGCGTTTTAAATTGTTTAACTTAAGACATTTCACTGTGGTATTTTTTCTGTTTTTATTGGCTTCAATATAATTATGAACTTTGGAGTTGAAAAAATTTTAATATTTTCTTCAAACTATGCCGGTAATTTATATTTTATTTTAGGTTCCTCATTCTTTTTCCTTTTTGTTATAATTTTAAATCCATTTATTTCATCGTGAAACAGTCATAGAATACGAAATTCGCTTAACCTACTATAATGGAGCCTCGATTATTGTTTTTGTTCTGATAACTTCGGTGAGATAAATAGGGGGACGCTATTTACTGTTTAATTCTTTGCTGTCGTCAATTTGAGAGCTTCAATTATTTCATCTCTTTGGTCAAGTTGACATGACGTTTCAAAATGTATTTATATTAGCACTTTGTGCTTTTTCATAATATTGTTCTGTCTCCGGTCTTATTTTTCATCCTCTTTATTCGAGTCGAAGATTGTATCATTTATTTCATCCTTTCAAAGAAAGTGTACCTACATCATAAATTACTAGTTAATTTTTCTCGAACTTTTTCACGATCTCATCCATCTCATTTTAATTTATTTGATCTCAGGCAAATGAAACAGAATTTTTTCTTTCTAAAAATTGCAAAAAAAAAAAAAAAAACGAACCTACTGCTAATTTCTTCTATTTTGCAAGGGTGTTGAATTCATGGGTTTTGTTCATCTGTTGAGCTGTTGAGATTCAGTTTTTGATTTTTGGCTGCTATAAACAGCTATTGGAGTAGACTGAATTTTCACTTTTATGTTTTCATTCGGGTCGAGCAGTAATAAGCTTTTTGTTGCCATTTTTTCGAAATTTGGTGAAATGTTGAAATCTGTTTTAAAAGTATTCATGTTAGTAAAATGGTTACTGAGGCTACTGTGTAATTTGGCCTTTTTAAATATCACAATATTAACAGTTGAGGCGTCCGAAAGCAAGAAAATAGAACTAAAGTCGTCAGCTATTTATTTATTTAGAATTATCTTTCACTATTTCTTGCCCCATCTTATATATTTCATTCCTTTATTCTTTTACTTTTATTTAACATCAACTTTTAACAGATAATTTTCCATTCAACCTATGTTCATTTATCTTGATGTACCTCATCTCACCTTATTAGCATACATAATTTTTCTTGATGACTGGGTTAAATGCTACAATCCAATTCAGACAAGGTTTTCCCATTTTGTTCCCTTTATACTCGATTTGCTCTTTCTTTTTGGCTGTAAGAAAGACAAATTAGTTTTTCAATGATTGCAAATCAAGTAACATGCATTCTTTCAAAAAATGGGAGATGATGTACCTTTGATACTATTTTGTTAAAATGTAATAGTAGAATTTCTTATGGGAATACCTATCCTATTTCTGGTACGTTCATTATTCCGAAAAATGATCTTTGTTGAATGTGCTCTGCCATTTGTATCTGCTTCTCTGAATCTAGATTGGATTGTAGCCATTCACCCAAAATCATGCCATTTTGTTACCAATCAAATCAACCTACAATAAACGGAATTATCGATTTGTTGATATTTTTATTTTCCTTATTGGTAGTAAGTAATTATATTGTAATTGATCGTGTAATGGGGAGTAGGAGTCTTGTTCAGTGCCATATGGCAAATTTACTATAAGGTATACCTCAGCCGGTCAAGAATCTCATTTGTTAGGGAGTCTGTGGAACTGTATCACAACTGTATATATTTATCCTCCTTACAATGTGATTCCTTCTTCATTTGTATTAGGGAGATTTTTGTCTGTTTTTGTTTTTCCTCATTTTCAACTGTCCTACTCCGTCTCTTTTGCTCTAGAAAACCTAGCCCCACTTATGATATTGATGTTCTCGGATGTTACACAGTGTTAAAGAAGTTCCACAATAGTCTTTCTTTTTGTGAATATTTTCAAAATTATTCATTTTTGATTGAACTGAAATGTGTTAATTTTGGTAAAATTTTTGATTACCGATCTAATTCTTAAGACTTTTTCTGTTTCTTAAGAATTCAAGAAACCAAAATAATGTGTATTTGTAAGGAAATTTTGTTTCTATAAAATTAAAGTGAAATTTTTCCAGAAACTAATTAAAATTAACCTGCTAATTTTATCAGGAAAATACGTACTTGTGAGAGAAGGCAGATTTAAAGTGTTTTCAGCTAATTTTTCTGGACTATAAATTTTGTAAGTTTTCATGCAAAAATATTGTGTTTATAGTTTTTGAGTGTTATAAATCATAACTTGAGGGTTTTAAAATTTCCAATTTTTGAGAAAATTTTAAGCCCATATTAGGTACATTTCATGTTGTCTAAGGTTCCACAGAAAGGTTATTTTTGTCAATTATTTGAGTTCAAAGTGGCACAGTCAGTTTTCCTGAGTTGCATATTGTATCTTTCAACTTGAATAAACATATCTAAGTAGAAAATATTTTTAAATAATATTTTATTTTAAGATTTCATAAATCAGTATCGACATATTAAGCATTGTTGGTATTATATCAGTGATCAATATTAAAAATTGATAATATTTTGGAAATTATGAAATTTTTTTTTTAAATGAGGTAAATACTTATTTACAAAATGGGTTGAGTCTGTAACTAAGGTGAATGATCATCGATATGGGGTGTGAATAAAATTTAAGAATGAGGTAGGTAGTCTAAATATAATATTCATTCAGTATAATAATAATGGCTCATAGGCCAAAATTATGGGTTCTCTTTTGAAATTGGGAATCCTGGCTCATCTGGCAACTCAAAATTTTATTTTTTATTTTTTTGAGTTCAGAGTTTTGATTGAAATTTGAAAAAATAATATTTTGGTTCTGTCGGAGATGGTTTTTATTTCAAGTGAGGCCAACCTACTTCGATACCACAATATGTAGAAAGCCTTATGGTGATTAACCTTTGGTTCATAGTTTCTAGAAGTTAGAAACAAATAAATAGACGGTATTTAAACTTACTCGGCTTCAGAATGAGAAACTATTAAATTCAGTGCACTGTAGGTTTCTAATTTGCATTTTTGAGCGGTTTAAAATGAAATGTAGACTTCGAAAAGTAGGTGGGTAGGTATATTGTAGAAGTAATTATTCATCCTCGTCATTTAACAAAACGTTGTTTCAAAATGTTGTAAACTTTTTAACCATACCCGTTGGCATACAAACAAAATATTCTACTCTACAATTCTTTCTTATAATTAAGAAAGGGATCTGTAATTGTGAAGAAGACTGAAAAAAGAAAACGGAGATTTTCATAGAGTGAAAGCATTTGCACAATATTGAAAGAAAATTTCGAGGTAACATTTGCCCTTTTTGGGGTAGTTCTCTTCACGCAAGGTCTGATAATGAAATAGTGTTTGCAACCGTACTAAAAGCCTTGTTGGCCACGTAATTTTGCGCTACAAAGAGGAATTCAAATGATTGGAAAAGCTTATAATGCCTTGGCGACCCATTCTCATTTTATTCGCAATGAAATGATTTATCGTCAATCTCTATGGTGGTCGTTTCATAAATAAAATTCGTGAGCGTCAACTTGAGTCGAAAAATAATGAATTGTTTTGACGCACCTGTGGTTTCATTCGAATGCTTACCTCGTATTTCCCACCAGTCAAGAGTCTCATAAAGTTGTGAAAATTACCAATACCGTCGACTGAGAGTTGTAAATTTTTAAAGGGTACGCACGGCAGCACCACTGAAGGGCCTATCCACCCAAGAACCATGATATACCCGAAGAAAATTATGTACCCGTTTCAACAGTTTGGCCATAAATACGAAAATTTTAACATAGTATATAGTAGCCGCCTAGCTCAGGTATTATCTGTAATTTCTATCATAGCTTTGAAATTATTCGACGATCTGGCCATAAATTGCCACAATTTTTCAACTGTTGATAGTGTAAAACAAGATATTTTGAGTTTTCAACGAAATAAGTAATAATAAGTTTGCGTTAAAAACGAGTTCTTAAGAGATAAGCTATTTTATTTTGTTTTTTTTGGCTTTCGCTTCATACGAAACAAACTTTATTTCGTAGCCGAAGGTTGGCAGCAGTATTGGTATATTTTGAAAATCGCAGTAGTGAGTAGAATAAAAGTTTATAAAAAATACATCGTTTCATCGATCTTTTGGAACATTAATTTATCAGATTAGCGTTTTATTTGCATTTTCCAAAAAAGTCATTGTAGCCTATAAGACTATATCTTCGAAATTCTTAAAATTCTATCATTTTATGAAGAGAAAAAAAAAACAGAAACCTAAAACGAATAACAAACGACATCAAAGCTTTTCAACGCTGTGAATCCTTTTTTTTTTTTTTCTTTTTTTTTTCTAAAATAAGCAAGAATTATGTATTACTGTGCTATAGAGTGAGGGAAAAAAATGATTAATTTCATCATCGCAGGCGAGAAAATTTAAATTAAATCATTAATTTGGGGGAAAGGTTGTCAGACCGATTCGAAGTTATTACACGGAGCAACATTCTTAACTGTTCTTTGTAATTAAAACCGAACAAACGCCCTTTTCTTTTGAAGAAATTAATGTCCTAAATTAATTTAAGAACGGAATTAATAAGTTTGTGCAAGGTGTGCGAACAGACAGAGGGAAGGTGGAGGCTAAGAAAAATTATATTCGAAAATTCTTAATTACCATTTTACTTTCTTAATCCCTTTTTAAGGAAAATTACGCACCTTTTACAGTGGTGCAGTGTCATTAGAATTATAAAAATTTCTCAACCAGTATTTTTTTTTCTCCCTTCCGATGGTATTAACATCGTAAATTTTCATTAATCATTAAAATTTTGTCTGTTTTATTTCGTTTCTTTCGTAGCCATGTAATTTTTTTTTTTTATTGTTAATCCTTCAATTAAATTCAATGATGATTATTATTGCTCGCTTAAATTTGATAATAGAATTGGTTTTCAAAAAATAATTTTTTAGATAGGCCTATTATTGCTTATAAGTAGACTAGTTGTATCTCTCTCAAAATTAAATTTACCTACCTACCTGTTCAGAAAAATTCTGCAAACAACAATTTTCATTTTTTTGATCTTTAATAAGGAAATTGATATTCACAAAAATGAAAAATAAAAATAAAAATCAAGGCCTAAGTGAAATTTCTTAATTAAATTTCTTTAAAATAAATTAATTTAGACCTAAAATGGAGTAACACGTAGGTAACACAAAAAATTTGACATGCGGTTTTTTGTTGTTACATTTGATGGATTGTAAAGATTATTGTGTTGAAAATACTTCCAAAGGAAGTATTGACTTTTTAACAGAAAATGAGTCAATAAACTTTTTTATATCATTAATTTGAATGTCTCTTTTAATCTTTTGATAGCTCGTTATAAAAACATTTATAAAATTTTTAAGTTTTCTTAGGGTTAATAAGATTTTTGAGAAAAAAAAAATAATTAAACGAATTTGGATCATAAAATTAGCCATGAAATTATATTTGTTTTCATTAGTCCTTGACCTAACGTTTCTAAGCAGGTAACAAACAGTGCATCGCTATATCTACTTACTCGTTGTAGGTGTTCAGTGTCATACAATTTTTCAATCAAGCAAAAGCAAATCCATAAAATATATTTCATGGCTCCCCTTTATTCTTATAAATTTTATTTCTTATTAAGGTTCTATATTACTGTTGTATTATATTCTCTAAAAACAGGGCAGGATATGAAGAAGACTATACTGATCATTAGTTTTGAATAGTTGGCCATTAAGCAGGCACTTTGATAAGTGACAATGATGAGAACCAAAAAGAATAAAAAGTAATCCATAAATATAGAGATCATAAAGGTACCATCGTATGCTACCTAGAATCTGGATAAATTTTTTTAAGGGATGCATCGATTTCACTATTTAGAAATTTACATGAATTTGTTTTTCAACAGTTTCCTTTTTTAAGAATAGTTATCTATATTTTCCTTATGAATGTGGTGCCTGCAGGACTTGTGATAACACTTTAATCATCCATTTTGCATTCTTGAGTCAAGTTGTGAAAAAGTATAGGCCACCCAATTTTTATCAATGTTTTATACGTGAATTGTATGAGAAGAGGTAGATAATGATGGTAAAAAAAGTGGAAGGAGAAAATGGTAATAAAAAATTAAGTGGAGGTGGTCACGTTGTTTTGTTGTTTACAGAACGAATACAAAAATAAAAGAAAACAAAAAATGAAGAACTCTTAATTTTTTTTAATTTTTATTTATTTTTAATGCCCTTTTTTCCTTGTTATAAAATATGAAACCTGTGAATTTTTTATTAAAAATCTACGTTGAATTGAAATAGGTAGGATACCTTTTATGAAAAAAATGAGTCTCATATACACACTCCAAGTTCCACTTCTCCAGTAGCATACGAAAAAATTTACAGGACGTTTCTTATAGGAATTTTGAAAAACCCCCTTCAAAGTAAAACCAACCACAAAGCTTTGGGAGGGAGTCGAGCTTTTGTCATTTTTTCCGCCAACGAAAATTAGTGAAATTCTCCCAATGTTTTTCATAGTACCTCATAATATTTTCGCAATTTTTGGTGGTCGAGTTTCACCCGGTTCAGATTCTATAATTATAAAAGAAATAACTTACTTTATTTTCAAAAGGAAAGCTCTTGTAATTAAGTAGATAAGAATATGTAACTAACAAACAATCCACGGGCATATTTTAATAACTTTCTCAGAATTACCGGCAATCATCTTGAAATAAAATGAAAAAACTAAAATTACTAATTGATAATTTGAAATTGAATGGGAAAGAGTTGTATCAAGGAAATCGTTTCCATTTTTTTATTGATGAACTTTGAATATTGATGTTAATGAGATGGCTTGTTCCTCACTCAGATAAGCTGAGAAATTCTTCTGCTGGTGGGAAAAGTTACCAGCATTTAATACACATATCACGTATTGTAAGCCACGTTTAATTTTTGAACATTTTGAAAAATATTTTCGCGAAAATGTACGCAGAATATCAATGGTGAGTACCTCCAAAAACTTGGATTTTATCAAAAAAGTTTTTCCCGATACGTGATAACTGTACAAACGAATGTTTGTGAAATTACTTAGGTAATCAACGGTAGGTAGTTAATGTTTCCTCCACCTCAACAAAGAAGAGAGAAAACTTTATTTTTCGTAAAAATTCAAAAATCACCGCAGGCTTCAGGGTTAGATTACCAAAATTCTGAAACGTAGGTACCTAGTTGTTTAGAGAATGAGACGCCTCTTTTTAATCGTTAAATAGGCATAACCTTCTTATCATTAAATAGGCAACTTGTAAGGAATACCTGAATCAAGAAAACTTGTCTGTATATTATGGTGATATCTACGTGATACCTACGAGGTAGAGAATTATAGGTAAATCATGATCTATAAACTCCATTAAGTATTTATTTTAATTATGGATTTTCCCCACCCCTCTTAGAATAATACCTAATATTAATTTGCGGGCTAGAATTCGAGCATGATTCCCGTCTGAAACATTTTTTTCATATGAATTTTATCGTAATTTTAGGTTAATCTCATTTGTGAAATATAAATTCAAATTCAAACATTAAAATGAGTAAATATAGCCTGGTCCTTGTGCCCTTTTTTTTTCACCATAATATTATCGGTAATGGTCCAGAAGTCCAAACGCACTAATTTACACCAAACAAATTTCCAGAAAAATGAACCACTGTAGGAAAACAATTTTTCAAAAATATTGAGAATTTTTACGAAAAATATTCATCTACCTAAATTAACTTTTTATATAACATTGAAAGGAAATAAAATGAAAAAACCCGACAATTTTATGGTTGGTTTTCAGAACAATGCTTCAAAACTGCTAGTCATGCCAATCACTCATTTGATATGAATCAACTTACTAATTTCTGATTATTGAAAACCATTATAGTTTAAAATTGCGTTGTATTAATTATCGGATGTACTGTAACGATATATTTCATACATCGTCACACCACATATATTATAGTAGGACACCCGTATAATTGACGTGCGTCAATGTTTTACCAATTTGTCAAAAATATTAATTCATCGTATTTCAATTTCATCATCACTCACCGTTCTCGTTTTTCATTAGCTGCAATTTTAAGCCTGGAAGGAATGAGCCTTTTCCTCACTGATTGTATATTTCACCATCTTGGAAAAACCGCAGGAGCGAACTGTGCACTTTACTTAGGTACACGTGTCTGATTATAAATCTCCTTTCAGGATTCTGCATTGTGGATTAGTTAAGTGCTTGGCTTCGTAATCGAAAGGTTTCGATTTTGAGACCAACCGCTGTCACATTCATCACCCAAAATGGTGGTGTACTTTTTTTAATTCCATTAGTGCTCAGTATGTGATTGAAAAATTAATATTTGGTTGACTAATTGGCTTCTGGATCCAAAGCACTCTCCGACCTCCACTTTAACCTCAAAATATAGCCTCCAGTTGCTGAGTAAAATGGCTAGGTAGCCAAAGCCCATTAAATCTCCTTCCGCACTCGTCACTCATTCAGCAACTATCATCTTATTCATCAACTCGTCTCACTGATCATCTCTTATAAAATCATATGTACGTATATTTTTCTGCATTTTCACTTGTTTAACTTTTACTTTTAGAAAAAACTGAAAATCGCTTCCATTATAATTAACTGTTATGGAGCTCAGTATAGTTGAGCTGGCCCTGTAAAACACAGACCACCTTCTAATCCGTACTTTTATTGCATTTCTGCTGAACAAAATATAAATATCAAACAGAAGCAGTATGGGTTAGCACTTATTTTACTAATGTACCTATTTTATGACATTTCTTACTTTCTGAACTATAAGAAATTCTACGTTCGAAAGACCAAAGGTGGAGGAAGAGGTAGGCGAAATTTGGTGTAAAAAACTATATTCTTAATTCTATCATACTTATTCACAGTTTCATGTGATTTATCTGTGTATTCATTTCGTTTAATGGGGACACCATGTATTTATAGCTATGAAATAATGATGTATGTATACCAATTTCTTCGACTATCTTACAATTTTCGTTCATTTTCAGCTTCGAGTATTATGACAGAGAGAGAAATACTTTTCTTCACTGCCTCTTATCTCAACTGCTTCGATCGTTATGTAAAAAATGTAAAGATATACGAACATTTTTATTTGAAATTTTATATTAATTATTATTTTTGTTTCGAAATATTTTTATCGTTTATTCGGGTATCGAGGAACAAGGGCGTAGATAAGACCGTCGTGAATTCTCAGTGGTATCGTTTAACCCCCCCCCCTCAAACAAAAATTCAACAAATCCAATAAAAAATACAACATTTAGCAGTCGGGAATTTTTTTTTCCTTGACAAGAGATGGTCCAGGCCCCTAGGACTCCCTTATACACGCCCTTGTCGAGGAAAATTTTAAAAAACTAAAATTTATTTCAAGTTTTATCATCGGGGGCTCTGCAGGAGGCATAGGTTATGGTTTCGAGCATT
Organism: Ericerus pela; assembly: GCA_011428145.1. Lineage (NCBI taxonomy): Eukaryota > Metazoa > Arthropoda > Insecta > Hemiptera > Coccidae > Ericerus > Ericerus pela. The sequence continues at coordinate 550,704 of WOFM01000154.1, read as the reverse complement.
TTTATCGCTCATTCGAGAAACTACCTCTTCTCCTATACTTGAGGTTTCAAACCTCAGCTAGATATTAATTCGTTTTAAAACCCCAAACATAATTGGCCACCGAGTCTCAGTGGAAACTGCGTCCATGAGATCGTTTCTTGGTAACAGGTTTTCTTCGAAACGAGCGAAAAATAAAAATAATATTGTGTTTCGCAACGTAAAAGGTATTTTCATCTCACACCGTAATATAACAACTTGAATAAAAAAAAAAGTTGACATTCACACAAAACCCAAAGGTATGCCAGTCGATTAAAGTATATGTGCCTCTCTATGCCTGCCTAACTCGGCATTTTCTCTGTCATTTATTCGAGAATTTTCATTTTTCGAAAAAATATCACTCGTAAAATACAGCGAACAAAAAGCTCCAGCAATTTATCATTTCTGTTTCACGCCGAAAAGAGGTATAGGTAGTGTAAGTAATCAAACTAAAAGCTCGTCGGCTCAGGTGTGCATTTTGCACTTGTTTTATTGCCGTGAAATGCTACCGCGATCAATTACAAATATCGAAAACTGTGTGCACGTTGCAGAGAGATTAATAAGAAAAAAAAAAAAAAGAGTGATAAAATAATGCTATTTCATTTCTATCGAAATGAACGAATTTTGTACTTTGGTGCGATTAAAAAAGTTTATAGGGCCGAACAAATTTTATCGTTAAAAGTAATGAAAGTCTACCAAACGATTTGTTAAAGAGAACAACGTACAAAGACAAAAGGAAGACATAAGTTGAGCTTTTGAAAAACTTTCATTTCTGACTACCGTTTAAATGTTTCTTCATTCGTCAAAATTTTTACGCTCGTTATTATATTAAAATACTTTAGAAATCTACACAGCAGTGTATATATATATATATATATATATATATATATATTGTACAGCGCACGTATACGTGCTTAGTGTTGCGAAGGGGTGAGGTGGAAGAAAAAAATTAGTAATTGTCTCGACATTGAATGAAATAAAATTTCTATCGCGTGTATAATCGAGCGAAGTTTTCGAGAATTTCTTCTTCATACTCACCCCCCTCCCTTCTCGATAACACCCCATATAATTTCCACTACAATAGATAATTCAGGAACAGACTTCACCGTCATTATTGTACTTTTCATTTCCTTACACAGGAGAGCTTAAAGTCTGCAGTTTTCTGAAAAGAACAATATGGAGGTGGTGGGGACGGCGGAAGGTTTTTGAGAAACTAATCTCCTATTGTGTTTAAATCCCTCATCGTTTTCCATATACTTCAAAATACCTCCTGCACCTCCACTTTTTCACTGGTCCATTCTACCTATTTTATTTTCTCCTTCTGCGGAGATTTTCGTTGTCCTACCCACCTAATTCTGGTCGAGAAATTTTCACATTTGTACGTTAATGTTTGTGTGTGCCTCAGTACTCGTGTTCTTTTGGCGAGAGAAAAACCATTAACGATTAAAAATTAAAACCACAAAAATAAAGCATATTTAGGCACTACGTAATAATTACATAGTATGCAGACTAAAACCGCTTTATTAGGCAGAAACTTGAACGTCTTGATTGGGTTTATATCATCTCGTATTTATGGTGAATTTTTTCTCTCTCTCAGAAGTCGAGACGTTATCGTACTCAACTAATCTATTAATAAAAGAATATGGGCACTATAATGAGATGGAAACGATAGGCTTCAAGCAGGTTCAAGTATGTACGCGCCTGGAATTGGATACGTCTATTGGAACTGTACACGTATCTACGTTCCAAGGCTAAATTTCATCAAAATATTGGTTAAAAATTAAGCGTAATCCGACCATTAGGTACTTACTTGAACAATACTGAAATATTTGCTTCTATACAGACATCCTAGGGATGAAATTTCAATCTTTGAAAACAACTGAACGTAGATGTTTCACTGTTTTATTTTTACAGTTTGCTTGAGAAGATGGTATTAAAAATTGACCTTAAAAAAGGGTTAGGGGTGAGGATAATTAAAAATTTTCTGTTTCATGACAAACGAACACTGATTTTTTTTATGTATACAAGGTACAAGTGCAAACAATATCGATACGTATCTCGACATGTTTCGATGTTTGAAAGAAAATATCGATATTTGATTGAATGGTGTTGAGACCACCAATCCTTCTCCCCTCTCACTCTTGCGAACACACAATTAACAAATTACATAATTTATATACATCTATTCGCGGCTACACTGATTTACTACTTCCGCCGCTCACTTGTTCATTTCCGTTTACATTCGTTTATCACACTTAAATGTACTTTGCTTAAATTATGTATCTTTCTAAAAATACACTCGCTTCTTGGACGGAACTTCGCTTAAAACCTTCTTTCTTGTTTCATCTCCGGTCCTCATCCTCTATATGGTAGCATCGCTCGGTAACAGTCCTTGTACCTGAAATAAAAATTTTAATGTTTTAAAATCTTTTTTTATTGTGAATTTTCTAAGTCAAATCTTTTAATCTCTTTCGTGAATAATTGTGTTTTTTTAGTCATTTTTGTAATTTTTATGTTTGTTGGGTAACAAAGTTCCAACTTAATTTTTTTTCGAGTCATAATTTTAGTGTGAATGAAAAATATTTGAGTGCTGTAAACGTTTAATGTGTTTCGTTGTTTGCTGATTTGGATTTGCCCTGTTTGTGTATAATCTGGCCAAGTTTTTGAGATTTCCAAGACTTGTCGATTACTCAACTATTTGGGAACCTTGCTTGTGCTGCTCAAAGTTGGTAAAGTCATTAGTGTCTACCCTGCTTGTGTGTGAACTAATTCGCCGTAGTCAACAAATTGGTAATAAATCGTCTTGAGCCATCAGAAACTGATCAGAAACCAACGTAAAAGCTTCAAAAAATCATCATCATTAAAATTGGTATTCATCACCTCAATCAAATTTCATCATTTGGCATCAACGAAAACATCAAAAATTTAATTCAAATACTCACCGAAGTACGTCCTCCACAACTGAAGCTCAGTTCAATCTTCATAGTCCAGAACATCATCTCTACAGATTCTAGACAACAGAACCTGAAAATCAAAAAAAATTATTGGTAAAAAAGGTATCAAACAAAATTTTTTGCTGAAAAAAGGTAATAAAAAACTTTTTTTTTGTAATTTTTCTCGTATTTTTTCGTATTTTATTCTGTATTTTTGCACTGTTTAATCTTTCGATATCAAAATTTAACTTGTATATTTGAAAATACCGTTATTTTCAAATAATTTTGGCCTTTTTCAAAACTTCACAAAGCATAAATTTTGGCAAGTTCATTGCAAACTTTTGCAGCCACTTTTGTCTCAGAGTGTACAATTTGTGATGCAAGCACAGCTCGTTTTGTTCTTTCGTTCGAACCTGTACATTCAACCTTTGTTCAGTGCAACGAACCTTCGAACTCTTATCTACGTTCATTCAATAAAAATGTTGGCGTGGTTTTTCATATTTAAACCACCATTTTGTAGCAACTTGCAAATTTTTGCCGTTGCATTATTGTGTCGCCAATATTTTAACGATCTTTTTTAAAAATAATTTTTATTTTTTTAATTCGAATATTTCTTTTTCTTCTCTCTCTCACACACTATTCTCAATTACGATTCTTTATTTCTGCAACACGAAAATATTATTTAGTCTTCTAAAATTTTTTTTTACTTCAAATTTTTTTTCTTATACAAATTTTTTTTATTGTGTGTTGTGAATTCCTTTTCTCTCGTAACCAATCGAAATATTTTATCTGATTCATATAATACATTTGGTGCATAATTAATTTGAATCACCATTAACCTCATTCATTTTTTTCTTTCGTCTCTAATTATTTTGTTTTGTCGGAATATAGAAATAGATCAAAATTTTTTTTCTCCCCTGTTATCCCAATTTTTTTTAGTTTTCCTTTTCCCATTCCCTGGTCTGAAAGTAGCAAATTTTGCTTCACCCTCATATTTTATTAATTTTTTATCATCATTTGATTACTACGAATATTGAATTCTATTACAAATTATCTTGGGTTATAAAAATCTTGTTATTTTTTTTTATTTTTTTTTTTAAAGGGAAGTGTCCAATCACATCTTTAATGTGTGTTCTCTCGTGTCCTATGTGGACTTACTCGAGAAACACACCTGGACAAACAAATAATCTATCGTCATAATTTACATTGTTTGGTTATCACAGGAATGGCAATCCTTTTCTTGCGGCATTTGCTGGGGATTGATATCCGTAGTTTATTTATTTATTTTTTATATATTATTTTAATTTAGTCAATTCATTCATTATGAACACTGAAAATAATGATAGGGTTTTGAACATTTTCTGTGGAAATGGCTATGAGGGATGGCGTGTAACTATCATCAGCACACTTATTGGTAAGGGCTGCCATTCTACAATTTTTCCTACTGCTCGTGAAACCAGTTATATTTATACCTCATCTGAAGAAGGCCTCACTTCCAAATGGCTTAAATTCTTTCAAACTCAGGAATGGGCAAAAGCCCACATTTTTGAAAGACTTGATAAAAGGATTCTTCATCATGTCAAAACCTGTGATGTAGTTTCTCAAATTTTCAAAATTTTGGATGCTCGTTACAGAAATCAGACGCCTACTAACATTATGGTTTTAAAATCTAAGTTTCAGTCCCTATGCTTCGACCCTAGGAGAGGTACCATACGTAGATTCTTAGAATATTTTTCAACTATTTTTGAAGAACTACGAGATGCTAATTACCCCCTTTCTGAAGCTGATGAAATTGATCAACTTATGATGTCTTTACCAGAAAAATTCGATACTGTCTTCTCAGAATTCCGCCAACTAGAAATTGAAAAAAGAACTACTGTCAGGTTTACTAAAATGATTTTAGAAAAATGTGATCGCATTGAATATTCTAATAAAACTTTTCCCGGGTTTGATCAGCCTAAACCATCATATCAACCCATGAATAACAAACGAAATTTTCAAAACAATAATAACTCTAATAACCAAAATCCTAATTACAAAACCACTAGCTATCTCAATGATCACAAAAATAGCCAAGAAAAATCAAATAGTTATCCTCCTAAGGATAACATTTCCCAAATGGATGTTACATGTTTCAGACGTAATAAAAAAGGACACATGTCCAGAACATGCCCTAATGAAAAATCTACTACTAGTAACACTCCACAATCCACTAATCAGAATAGTAGTTATAAATCCCAAACTTCAATAAACACGAACTCCCAAAATAAAACAAATGATAAGTCCAACTTTCGTGTTAAACATTCAATGATGTTGCATTCAAATCTTAACCATTTAAGTTTTGATGACATCGATGGTGAATTTCAATGGCCCAACCCCCCAACAGTATCAAAATCCGACCCCCCAAAAACCAATTACATACGATGTTACTAGACAATGGAGCAGATGACCACATGGTCAATGATCTTTCAAAATTAAGAAATATACGTAAGGTAGACAATACTCGTAAAGCACTTTGTGCTAAAAAAGGAGTTTTTATAAATCCCACTCATGTCGGATTAATGTATGTCAACGTCTGCAACTCTAAAGCAGAATTTTCCACAATTCATCTCAAAGAAGTCTATTACGATCCTGATTTAAGCCTTGATACTTGGTCTGGTGCTAAGATCATGGAATCAGGTATTTTCAAAATCATAACTGACACATATCATGTAGACATAATCAACAAACAAACTGGTGAAATCACCATAACCGCTCCAAAGAGAGGTTCAATGTATTACATAGATTATGAGATTGTGGAAGAAGATGAAGAAAAAGTCTATCAGGAGCTTGTGTGTATGCCTGTACCTCACTCAAACATAGACCAGGAAGATCATATAGATGATCAAAATCAAAATTTCGAAGAACAGCTTGAAGAAGAAACTAGTATTCCACAAAGAGAACAGGAAAACATTGACCAAACCAGAATGAAATGGAGCTTCTCAACCCCAAATTTCTACCCCGAGCTATGAAAACAATTTTAGTTGGATTTTTGAATGTAGGTTATCAAATATTAGATCCCATAAAAATGAAATCCTACAAATCCTGTGACGTAAAGTTTGATGAGACAAAAACATTAGCCGATTTTACCAGTAGACCTGAGGAATTACAAGTTAAACCTTTAGAAGAGGAAACCGAGGCTATATACAGGGTCAATGTGCTAAAACAAGCCTCAATAGAAAACTCACAATTTATAGAAGATTTTATGCCCTTAAGATTCAGTGATATCTATCAAAACCCCTTTAAGAAACTATGTCAGACCTCCAAGTGTGGAAAATTGTTGATTGTCCACCCAACGTCAAACCTATTGATGTACGTTGGATATTCACGTCCAAAGCCAATGAAAGAGGAATAATGTTCCCAAAAGCTATACTTGTTGCTAAAGGATTCATGGATTGATCAAAATATACATTGACCGGAACCTATGCACCCGTAGTGCAACTTTGGTTAATTAGATGGCTCTTATCTGTAACCAATATGTTAAACCTACAACTGGTGCAATATGATGTCAAAACAGCCTACCTTAATTCAAAAATTAAAAACGACATCTATCTAAATATCCCACTAGGTTGTAATGTCGATAAATCAAAATTATTAAAATTAGAAAAATCCATCTACGGTCTTAAAACATCTAGTAAAAATTGGATTGAGTTACTGGAAACTCATCTTCAACTTCCAATTTTACTAAGTCCAAAATCGACAGATGTGTCTACATTTATAAAGATGATTCAGATGGCATAGCCTTTATGATAATTTACGTAGATGACATCCTCCTCGCAACCAACCACCCTGAGTGGATTCAAGAAACAACCACCCATTTTGAAACTCGTTTCACAATGAAAGTCATAGACAATCCATCTCACTTTGTAGGTTTCAAAATTGATAGAAATAGAGAATCACAAATCATAAAGCTCACACAAAAACAACAAATCCAAAAGATTCTCCAAAAATTCAAATTATGTGATTCCAACCCTTCCAAAACGCCTATGGAGACAGGCCTAAAGTTGAGCAAATCTGAAGGAACCGATAATAAAGAATACAGATCCATGATTGGCGCACTATTATACATATCTAGAGGCATAAGGCCAGACATATCATTTTCTGTTAATTACCTTTCTAGATTCCAGAACTGCTCCGACGACACTAAGAAAAATCACGTACGTTGCATTATTTGATATCTGAAATCCACTATTGATCTTGCACTAGTCTATAAATCAAATTCCGAAGGAATATCTGCATATGTTGATGCATCTTATGCCCCCAACATTGATGATCAACCTATAGAATTAACTGAATGAGAGAAAGGAAAATCTATAACAGGTTATTTAATTACGATGTACGGTGACCTTGTAAATTGGGGTGTTCATCGCCAAAACATTCATGCTTCTTCATCCACCACAGCTGAATTGATTGCTCTCCATGATTCTTTTGAAGATATCGAGGTTGCTTGGCTCCTCAATCGCGAATTTTTCTTAGTTGATACTCCTGTAACAGTTTACAAAGACAATATTTCCGTCATACATGTTATTTCAGGAGGAGGTCAAAAGCGTCTTCGTACGCTAATGATTAAATGTTACAGCCTTGCCCAGGCCTATAAAGATAAAATTATCATATTCAAACAAATAGCAACTGAAGACCAATTAGCTGACTTACTAACCAAAGCTCTATCCAGTAAGCAGCACACTTCCTGAACCCATAAAATCCTTGAATCCCCAAATCTCGATCCATAAAATTTCAATTCCTATATTAGATCCACACCTGTAACACTACAAAACAAAACATTTTACATTAATAATTTGCATAAAAAAAAATGCATGTTATTATTAATCTACCTTATATATATATATATATATGTTTATATCCAAAATAATTATTTACTTACCATAATCGTCCAATATAGTTACCATTTTTTACATATACACACCTTTTACCATTTTTTTGTACTTAATTATTATCTTTCTAATCCTGTCAATTTCTTTTTTTTCATATAATAAAATATTTAAATGTATTAAACAAATATTAAAATAGAAACACTTTTATAACACCCGCAGTCGTGATCGGTTCAAAAGATTGTAAGGGGGTGTTGAGACCACCAATCCTTCTCCCCTCTCACTCCTGCAAACACACGATTAACAAAATACATAATTTATATACATCTATTCGCAGGTACACTGATTTACCACTTCCGCCGCTCACTTGTTCATTTCCGTTTACATTTGTTTATCACACTTAAATGTACTTTGCTTAAATTATGTATCTTTCTAAAAATACACTCGCTTCTTGGATGGAACTTCGCTTAAAACCTTCTTTCTTGTTTCATCTTCGGTCCTCATCCTCTATGTGGAATACCTTGTCGTGAGAGATATTCTCACTAGAAGGAAATTCTACAGAATTTAAGCGTGTTCAGCCACTTCGTACATAAGTACGGGTAAGCCAGAACCAGACCAAACACTGGCGATTTTAGAGCCAATTTGGGTGGTTTATATACGGCTTATTTACACGCACACAAACATACGTACATAAGAGAATACGTACGTTGGTGAGAACAGCTAGGTCACATCATCCCTTATGGAGATAAGAGATGGCTGGCCAGTTTGTGTACAAATCGTGACATCATCTTATTGTGTAACAATTCGGTACTCGTACATTACCTGCAAGTACGTACAGGTAATTATGATCAAACAAGTTTTGCGTGTTTAACATCACAAGGACGATTATTTGCCTGCCCTTTGGGGCGGCAACTGTCGTTGAGGGGTCCAAGCCCCTTTACCTCATACCAGTGAGTCCCCACACTCTATAAATGGATACTCAATCTATCGGATAAATGACGATATTTTGTATTAAATGTAGATATTTTGCACCACTAGTACGGAGTGTTGAAGGAGTGGATATCAGAACTCCTGGTTCCAGTAGAGTAGGTTGAGTAGGTATACACACATGTGTTGGATTAGTTGCATACCCAGCTTGCTGCCTTGTTTTCTAATTCGTATTGAAAGTGTTTTAATTTGAACGCGTTGTAATGGCTCTGCCCACAGGGTCTCGCACATAGCCTGTGTGCTAGACTCCCCACTGCGCACCTAATAGGGCAAAGTAGGGATACTGGTGTTAAGGCGAGGCAGTTGTGAGTTACAAGGCATGAGAAAATAGGAGTGTGACTCCAACCAACTTTATATGGTCCACTGGACCTTAAACCACTTATTATAAGCTTCTACCTACTACATGTGTCATTCCAATAGGTTGTTGGAAAATTGGAAAAAAATCGAGTAAAGAGGACAATATTATGTATAGGAACATAATATTGGAAAAACGCATTCTTTCACAAAGGCTCAGTATTTTTTATTTATTTTTTCTATTACAATTAGTTTTTTAATTATTTCAGTTTGAAGGGCAGAAAATATCAATTATCCTGAAAAATTCTCATTGTTCCCCATTATTATCAACTTTTCTGTAAGCTACAGCTGAGTATGAAACTACTCTGACCCTACATTCTTAACCTATTCTACCAGCACCAGGAAGTTTAACATCTCCTCACCAAACACCCTACACACAATATAATTATATAGAAAACAGAAGGTAAAGTGACTTTTTTTTTTTTTATTGTTTAAGTATAATTATTAATTCATCTATGTTTGAATAGAAGAATATCTTGTGTGTTTTTCCCCTAATATTGATTTTTTTTACTGAGAGCAGTTAAAGCGGTCCCTATGAAAATAGTGTAAGTGCCATTTTAAAATTTTTTCAGAGGAGAGGTTTTACTGAATAACTTTTGAATTGGTGGGTTGCAGGGGGGTATTATGAGATATGACTGATATAGAACATCATATTAGAATGTTCCTATCTTGATTTTCCAAAAAAATTGCTATTTCAATGCAAATAAAATTAAGAATAAATTTTTACTATTTTGTGATTAACACGGTGATTATTTGTTGTAGAAAACCTTTAAAATTATAATTCACCCAAAAACATGATACAACCTGATAATCTACATAAAAGTGCTAAAAAATACATTATTACTTACAAAAAGTGATGAGACTTGCACTATTCTCAATGAAATCCTGGATGGTACATACAGAAACGCCATCTTTCATACTACATTTGAAATATAAAAAATATTCCCAAAGAACTTATTCTTCTATCATTGCATTGGTACCTGTACATAGTATTAATTTCACTGAAAAACGCAAAATTGATCGCACTTATACTACTTTCTCCTGGAATGCTTTAGTTTACTTTTTTACTTTTAGGTAACCCTTTTACCTGTTAACTTGAAAAAAATTTTTTTTTTACAAAATTTCTATTAATTATTACACAGAGTTTGTATATTAGGTAGTAGGAATGATGAAACAAAATCATTTCCATTTCTTAAGTTGATGCTACCCCCTTTTACAGCCTTCTAGAATAGTATGTTACACATTAAGATTCAAAAGTGAGCGTTTACATATGAAGGAGTTTACAAAACAAGTGCAGCAAGTAAGCAATTCCTGAGTCATGTAAATTCACTTTTGAACTTTTTTGAGAAAGATATTTTATATAATTAATGATTAGAAAGCGATAAAATGTTAAAATTCTATCAAATGATGAGCCTTATGCAAAAATTATAAAAAACTAAAAAAAATATCAACCTTCTCATGGTGGCAGATTTAACATTTTATTCAGAAAGTGTAACCTCTACTTCAATGTAAAGTGAATGTGCCTTCAAGTAAGAAGATACTTCACTTTTTTACATGCAGACGCATTCTCTTTGCATCAAGTTTATATTCATCAATCATAAGAGTTACCCTTCACTGGAAAAATACCAACGTAAACCTTACCTTTCTGATCACGTATTATATAAACAAATTTTTATAAAACATAATGTTTGATACCCTCCAACTTCAAAACTATTCCACATGTGAAAAATACGTGGATGACTTTATTTGTAGAAGATTTTATGAAAAAAATATTTTACTGAATAAAATTTTCTGTAAAATTGACCTGTACTTAGGTGAGAAAATTGAAAACAACTGTGAAGTATGGTTTAAAACATATTGGGGTTGGAGGATAGAGTATCAACGTACTTGATTTTATGTACATAGTTTGCCCCCTCATATAAAAATCTCCAATGGGAAAAATATTATTTTCATTTTTTTCTGTGAAAAAAGAGGGCTGGAAATGTGGTGGACCAAAAGCCACACTACCATGAGTACGCCATACTACCTGTATAAATACCTATATATATTACCTATGTATGTATCGCCTAAATTTTTAATTCACGGTTTTCAAAAAACTATAAAAGGGATAGAGCTTACCTTTTCACGAGAAGTATTCCCATAAAGGACCAGGTTTGATAGGACTTTGTTATTTACTGGTTCAATAGTTTCCGAAAAAACTGGAAAAGAAAATTTACTTGAGAAAATTTTGTGTTCACATTTTAGAATTAGTAATTTTTTTCAAAACATGGAACCGACATAAAAGAAAATATAAAAATAAAAAATGCGCTAAAATGATAAAAATAATCCTATTTGAAATTTCTCCAGCAAGATGTAAGAAAAACATTGCCTAAGCAAACTTTATTAGTGCTTCACTTAGTGGCCTTTTCCTGATTTTTGAATTTACATAATCGAACATGTTTTTTGAGGCGCTGAATTCGAATTTGATGTTAATTTTATCATTAGACCCAATCTTCAACCCTCATTGGGCCCAAAAATGGGAGAATTTTTTATTTTTATATTTTATCGCGTAATATATCGCTGGACATGTTTTTTGAGGCCCTGAATTCGAATTTAATGTTAATTTTATTATTAATCCCATTTTTCGACCCTCATTGGGCCCAAAAAGGGAAGAATTTTATATTTTCAGATTTCGTTGTGTAATACGTCAGTGAACACCTGGCTCAGGGTTAGGGTCAAAGGTCCTAAACCATCTGTCAAGAAAAGCTGACACCACAGGCATTTAGTATATTATAATGATGAAAACTCGATTTCTACGAAAAATATCCGACTCATAGGAAGACTTCAAAGTAATCTCCCACGAAATTCAATAATTGACTCCAACGTTGCTCCATTTTCCACCCAAATCCTAAATTCATTCACTTTCTTTTACCTGCATGAAAGGTTAATAACGAAAGCCGATGGACACCTTTTCGTAGAACCAACCAGCGAATAAATTGAGTAGACTACACACTATTGATCACCCTTAACAAAACGAAGACAAAAAATATACTTTAAAAACAGAGTTCGTAAGCTTAATAAATTAGTTCGAACTTTATACGCCACTGATTTACTTGGACAAAATTTATGTATCGGTTTCGTCGTAAGAAAAGTGCGGTATATATGTGTATTTGGTTAGAGCCTGGTTTCCGTATCCATCAATTTATCCTTCTTTACTTTTGGATTTTAGGGAGGGTTTTCGAATTCAATGAACGGAATCAAGAACCGTCATTTAATTTCCCAGGAGACGTACGTTATACTTTTTCTATTACTGAAAATTTCTTCCATACAATAGCTTTGAAAATTGAAAAAAAAAAAAAAAAAAAAATCCAGACGTTCTCAAATCGATTGGTAGGGGCTCGAGAAACAATAAAATATGAAATATGATCTTATATTAACTTGAGTGTTGAATGAATTAATCGAAGTAGGTGCCTGTATAAGAATTAAGGTTTTTCATTTTTTCAAAAATGTTTCTGATCGATTTTTGAAACCAATTTAGTCAGTACAAATCATTTCATCCACATTGCATGTATGGAATCGAGTAGATTCAACCTAAAAATACATTTCGTTTTTATTGCTCATCTCTAATATTTTGAGATAGTCTTTGACCCCTCATGTTGATCAGTTGAAAGTTCTAGTTGAATTTTTCGACTTAAAATATCCCAGGTTATACTCTTCCTTTACGGACCAGCTTTGCCGGTTTGGAAGTGACAAGCCTGATTCATGCTTGACTACTTTTGTAGCAACTAACCCGTTATTTGTGGTACTACAGAGTTTTCCGTTTAGCCATTTAAGTTAACTCTAGCATGGTGGATAGTCTTCCACGAATCTCATTAGAATCTTACATGATAATCTGTCAAGTTAAAGTTGACTTTAAAAGGTTAAAACGGCAAATAACTTTTACTGTTAACAGAATAGTAACTCAAGTAGCTGGCTAGTAGCATGAAAGTTACTTAAGTGTGAATCAGTCTGTAGAATCCTAAAAATACACCATAAAAATCAAGATAATAAGTAACAAATAAATATGTACATTCCGAAATGTCAGGACTGATAATCTGACATAAATTATTACTTCTTCAAAAAATTAAATTCCTTTAAACAATTGAAATCTTTGATTTCCAATTCCATGCTACTTGATAACCAAAAATTAAAAGGAGTAGAGGAAATACAAAATTGACAAGGCTACCGTTTTCGTAAAACTACTATATAAAAACAAAATCCTTATCAACAAATTCTTTTGTTCTCTGTATATCTTTAGAAAATCTATAAATCTGTCAAATTTGTCTGGAAACTGTTTAAGCCTACCCTTATCACACTCCACAAATAATAAAAAGTCATCAAATTTATCGAAGGAGTGAGTGGCTACTATTTTCCTCCATTTTTCATTAGACTCACACTATTCCAAAAACCAATCAAAAATTTTTGGAAGTGTTACCAACCCACTTTGGAAATCTTTGGTGGAAAAATCTTCTTGGAAACTTGCCTAAATAACCCCATGAAAATAATTTTTTCTTCATTAATTGTATGATTCTCATACAATTTTTCAACATTAATTGTATAATTCATGAAATTTCTCACCATTTGTCCATTGGATTTTATCATTGTTCAAAGTTTTTCTGTTAATAGAAAATTTCAACGATAATTTTTAGATTTTTGTTACTTTAAAATTTGCAGTAAAATAATTCCGCTGTTTCATGGAATTAATTTATTTGTTTTTGATCAACTGTCATTTATGGCAAATTTTAAACTGATTGCGATTGAAGTTAAAAATGTTACAACTTTTTGTAATGATATAAAGAAAACATCAAAATTCTGGTTTATCATTATGAAAGAAGAGAATCGTTTACACTACTTCACAACAAAAATCTGATCATATATACTTGTTCCTGGCTTCCAGTCAATTTTGATGAAAAAGTCAAGTACAGAATATTATACAGATCATATTGTTGCTACGTTCCAAATGGTCCTCCATTTTGGATTCTGACACTATATCATACAGGTTGTTTGCTAAATTCTTCCAATACCCTGTATATCAAATCTACTCTAGAAATAGACATCAATATTTGACTCCATATCCAGAGGTTCAAGGATCAATCTTCGAAAGTGTGAATGGTGTTGGCTGTCTATGGATCCTGTTTACAATATTCAACAAGTTTATAGCTCTTCAATCTAGTATGTTTTCTAAAATAAATTTTCTTCTTTTTCAATTGTTTTTGTTTAAAATCAAGTGTTAAATTTTTATTTGTAAGCAATGATGAAATAGTCAACTAAACAATACTTGATGTTCCTCCTTATTGTCCTTTTCTCAAACTAATTTATGTATAGCCCACAAAATATGTCTCTCTTTTTAAAATCTAAATACACGATTCTAAAGGTCTTATAAATCTCAAAAAATTTGGCTTATCTGGACTTTTGTCTTCCTCCACTTTGAATTAAGAAAATACAAAAATTTATATATCCTTATTTTTATGGTTTACAAAAATACATAACCACCTCTCATCGGATACCACAAGGATAAAGGTTATGTAAAAAAAAATCTGCTGGATGGAAAGGAGTAAAACTAAGGAAAGTAAAAGAAATTTACATGAAATCAAAAACGAAACATATTACAAGAGTAATACTTCCTGTCTTTCTTGGAAAATAGTTTCTTCCAGTCAAAAATATAAGAACCAAATTAACCAACAAAATTTAGCCAAGTAGAATTTTTGGAATCCACAACTTGGTTTGTATGATCCCGAAATATTCAGCTACGTCAGATGGAACGTTAACTCCTCAGATTCCCTCTCATTCAATATTTCTACGCAGCTATGATAATTTACTTAAAAGTTCTAACAAAAGTATCAACCATAGCTACCAACCATATTTGCAAGCTGTAGCACTTACCTATGGTCACCTTGGCTGTTAAACGCAACCAACAAAAAAATTATTATTTTTAAATTTCTCCAGTAAAATCTACTGGAATTAAAAAAACCTTTCATACGGATCGAATTAATAACCTCCTTTTTTTTTGAAGTCGGTTAAAAATAGTAACCCATCAACTAACCACAACTTCTCATCCTGATCATACCATAGTCCAGCCCCGTAGCCAGTGGGATTGGACTGTAGCTGAGCCAAAGTTGGCATTAAAATTTAAAAACATCGATTAATTTGCATTTCTTACTTTACCGGGTAATGCCCCCACTCCTTACTAATAAATATATACTTGTATGAAAATTTCTTAATTTTTTTGACCCACATTTGAAATAAGATTATCCACAGTTAACATTACATTCTGGTTACCATCAATTGCAGCCACTGACTACATCCTTAACCCTGGGCATTAATTATGGCCACCGAACTTAGTCACTATCCGAACTTGTAACCACATACAACCATCATGATCTTCAAAACTGGACACAACTATTGTCCATTTTAATATTGGCTGATTACTTTCCTCCAGTTGATCATTACTGGATAGCAGAGGAGCAATGAATCTGCAACTGAAACTTAGCACCGTACAAACAAAACTGAACAGTCACAGCAGTAACAAGTTGTAGCATGGATATTCGTGTATTTCTTCATATTTTTTTTTTTTTTTTATGACGTATTTCTACGATTTAAAATCTTTCAAAGAATGCTACAATTATCAGAATTGTTCCTTTACAGTTAGACGCCCACAAAAAAGAGAAAACAGGTACAAAAGAGAAGAGAACCATAAATTTCGTACGAATTAATTCTAAAATCTATTGACGTTCAACGGTTTTCTTAAATTTTATGTGTAATTTAAGAAAGAAAACTCTTGCGCAGCTAGCTTCCCAAGAAAAAGTAGTTTTTTTTTTTGTTTAAAAATCACCTACATCACCAACATTCTTCTGATAAAGTATATTATATAAAATATTTATATTTTTTGCAAAAAATTACCAATATCCCACAAATACGATGCATGCGATAAAATATACTGATTAAGTATCATGTTTTCAAAATATTTTATGAATGTGTCAAAAATCATTATTTTTTTGTGAAGTGAAAAACTATTTCAAGTTCTAACAAGCTCAATTTTAAGAAATAATTTGATAGTTTTGTTTTCTGCAGTGACGAGAATTGCGGATTATATTTATAAAAAAAGCAATACCTATATGAGAAAAAAATATTCTATATTGCAAAATGAAGTATTATATAGTGCAGTTGTCTACATTCTGGTTACGAAAATATTAGCGGTGATTTTAGTGTCTGTGTTCAAATCTGGTATACGGCAGCGGGTGGGAGGTGGGTGAAAATTGACATTTTTTTGAGATCGGATTGTTTTTAGGTTAAAACGAGTAGTTTTCTCGATAAAGGCTTGAAAATGAATTTTTCAAGACCATTAGGTATCAGAAGGGTAAAATCGGGAAAATCACACTGAATAGCTAATAAGTTGGGAACAAATTGACTAATCAGAACTAAAATTGGTAGGTCTGGTTCTTGTATGGACGGTACTGTTTATACGAAATTTCGTGACTATTGAAGGGGAATTACAACTTTTAATGAGACAACATGAAAAATTAGCACTTCCAGTAGGCCCAGGGAATGAACCATAATATAGCAAAGCTATTCAATTATTTCAATTAGACTACTTCAGTTCGTAAAAAATGTTGTTTTTTTTTAAAGTACATTTTTAATTTAACAAATTTTTTTCGATAGGTACCTTACCTAACCAGCATTTCCTGGCCACACTTCTGTATAAGAGGAATTACAGGTACTTACGTTTAACTAAGGATTTTTATATCTTCCCTTCCCATTTTCGTTATCATACTTCTTTCTGCCCATCCCTGCCAGAAAACATCGGCTCCTCCGCAGAAAAATTTACTTTCTTTTTCATGCATGATGTATCGTATAGCAGACCCAGGATGCTATATTCTAAAGATGATGTACTTCTGCGTAATCAATCTTGTTGCACACGTCACAATTTTGAGAACCGCTGCCATCAAACTTCTTTTCTTCTTCCTCTTCGACTTCTCATCATACAGTAATTCCTAACTCTTGCGAGCACAACGTGGATGTTCTTCTCTCGTTATTCTTTAACAGATGACTACATTCAATTACAAACTTTTGCGATTTTTTTCTTCCTTCTCGGCTCCTATATCTATCTGTAAACTTTTTTCATTCTGCAGCAAATGTTTTACCTATTGGGAGTTTCTTTTTTATATTAAAAACAATATTTTCAAAGATGTGTGCCAATATCCAGGCACAAACTACTTATATGTAACTGCCGTATACCCAAAATTGCGTCTCTATTTTTCTTTGGCTGACAGAAAATAATAACGAAGACCTTTTTTTTTCCCTTTTCAGTCAAAAAAATTGACTTCTAGGAGGATGGCAAAGAAACTGATACGTAGGTATATGTACCAGATATTTTCTTTTCATTTTCTTTATATATCTTTATTGTTTTTCTTTTTTTCTTTTTTTTTTTTTTTTTTTTGGTTCCTAGTCTGAGAATGTTCAATCGATAGCCACTTAGACTTGAATAATATTTACTTGTGTAATAAAGTATAGAAAAAAATAATCATATACGTTTTACTTTTGACGTACTTGGGCTCCGAAGAAAATCTGATATCTTGTAGACTTCCCATGGCGAAGATAGTAATATCGAGGAGATTATACTATTTATGCTGTTAATTAATTATTCCAAACGAGTTAAACTTATTTGTACGATGCATTCAGCACGTTTTATACATCAGTCTCCCGAAGTGTTGCTTCATCAGAAAACTTTATAATGGAGAGGTTTAATTTTTAAATTCACCCCCTAAATCAACGATGAACTTACTTATAAAGTTACCTAACCTTCTTCAAATTGATCGTGAAAAACATAATTAAAACCCCAAATTGTTGGTGTCGCACCCCCGCCCCCACACATACACCGAGATGGAGAAATAAAAAAAAAAAAGTATTAAATTTACGAACATAAGCACGAGACTGTATACTCAACGAGCAACATTTTATGCAACCAGCAAATCGCGGGTTGTTTGCAAACCGTTGCGAAGTAATGTTGAATATTTTAAACACTGCTAACCGCAAACATCTACTCCAAAATTAAGTAATTTTCTCTGTTTTCAACGCAGGTATTTCGCTACATCGTTTCATGAACATATTACGCGCCAACATTATATTTTGGATACCTGCCTACATAAAGTGACTTCAGTTTCGACAACGAATGGTGAAAGCGTAATTTTCACTACAGTGCTCCTCGGTAAGACGTATCTTTACACCAGTACGTAGTTAATTTAGGCTTTGATGCTATCGTTGAGCTTAAAATCTTATCTGCTCGCAATATTAATCTGACTTCAGACACAAAATGGTGAGTTCCACGTATGTATAATGCTACTGGCTTAAAAAAAAAAAAAAAAAAAATCAACAAAATATGATCACTGTTTGGGTACCTAACTCTGCGATGATCGAACTTTTTTTCAGATACAACCGAACCCTAAAATTTAACCGCAGTATGAAGAGAACTGTTGCGCGAAATATGTTAAAGGTACAAAAAAGTCGTTGATGAAATTAATGTGGTAGGTTAGTTAGTCGAAATCTACTCAGTGGCGATTAATCGAAAAATTAAAAATGATTGTCACGTTTTTCTACACACTTTGACTGTAAACGGGCAATTAAAATTTAGTTTAATGCAGAGATGAGTGGTGGGAATAATGTGGATTATACGTTTCGTAAAAAAAGAAAACCATTGACACCACGTTCACATTTTTACGCAATTGTTTTTTTCCTAATGCGGGCTATTTTTCTATTATAATATACCTACTTACGTGTATATGTATCGCTATATTCATAGTTTTGAGAAAACTACGAAAGGGAATCCAGCTGAAATTTTCGCGGCAGACAGTCGTCATAATATAGAAACAAATTTAATGAGGGTTTTTGTGCCTATTGATTCGGTAGGTTTTGAGAAAAATGTAAAATAAAACATTTCTGGAGAAAAACAAGTCACCTGTGTTGCTTGAAGTATCTCTTTTGGTATTTACGGCGCACTGAGTTACGGGCGTCTTTTCGGCATTGTATTTAGCAGCGGTTTTGTATTTAAGGCGCAATGGGCTGCTAGGGCGCGTTTTTTTTAAATGTATTCCAGGAAACCATAGAAGAGCGTGCATTTTGTAACTGTCTAAAACTGGAGCCAAGATTTATTAATTCGATTGCACGAGTTAGGTATGTTTTTGAAAATGTTTTTGAATAGGTATATAATGGTGGGTGTGTGCGTAAACAAATACTGCACACCACACAAGAAACAGAAGGCGGAGCGTGTTCATTGTGTACATGAATGTGTGTGAGCCTAACTCAGCATTAAATTTGGCATTACAAACGAAATGTAAAGCTGTGAGCACAAAAAGGTAGTTTGTGGATTATTAGTCCACTAGCCGCTAGATGATCGACAAGTGTGTAATATACTCGTTTGTCTTCGATTACCTAATGCCACAATAATTTTTTTTGAACTGTTATTTAACCTACATTGAAGTTTTTATGATTTTAATATTTTGAATGATGGATGAATTTGTAAACTGAGTATTCTAACAAAATGATGTTAGGCTGGAGTTGTATTTTTCGGGGGGGCTTTGTTTATATCTGACAGAGTGAATGTAGATTAAATGTGAAAGAATAAGACTCATCTTAGTGGAATTGGTAGGAATAATGTAGCCAAAACCGTTAAGTTAAGTATCGAAAGAATCCAGTTATTATTCCATAATTTGGATTTTCAGTTGCACTCTGGCATAAGCTTTGTGAGCGAAAGTGAGAGTCAAATTTTTTGCAAATTTATTGGAGAGATTTAGGTTCTGTTAGACTGGAGACTTTAGAGATTTGAAAAAGAACATAAGGCTACCATGGGGAACCACGTTCATGTTTTGGGAGACAGGTATGTGAGAAATCTAGTTAATAAACTTGTGTTACTTCGGAGATTTCTTGTATTAATTGCATTTGAGATCAGGACTCTTCATATTTATACTGGGGTTAAAGTAAAAGTCTGCCACAAAAAGATAATTGTAATGATAAAATTAATAAATTTCACTCAGAAATTAAATACTCTAATTATTCATAAGTACCATGTTGATTACAGATAAATTTTGACCCCTTTCTAGGGTAGTAACTATGTCTCCAACCAACCATTTTGTCCTAATTTTCATCTTCTTCCTGTACCTTGGTATAGAGAAGTTGGGAATCTAGCGCAGGCCAGGACTTTTTAGGCCCTCTACAAAGTCCTGTTAAGGGAGAACCCTCTTTTTTCATTTCCTCTCAACAACTATGCATTCTTCACAAAATATTACCAGTCGCAATCTCCCTTCTCTGTTCTATCATCAGCTCTCAAAATTAACGATAAAAAATTAATTTCCTTATTGACTCATTAATCTTCCCAATGGAAATGGCAATAGGCTAAATTTAGTGGTCGATCCTTTAATTATACGGTTAGGAGCAATAATATTATCATAATTGAGGAATCGAATTTTGAGTTGTTCAAAAACTTTCCCATTCAAGCTGAATGGCATACTCGTGAGACGAACACAAGTTGTTCTTGTCTCATCAGACAATCTCCCCAGACATAGTGCTAATAGTGCTACAAGCATTTGAATTTCTAAAGATTGGTGCAAGAAAAATTCCAATTTTTTTCAATCAAGTTAAATTTTTTGTCGTATAAATGACAGGCACAGATTGCTGAAAGTTGACTTATTACCTATTAATAATAAATGGTAGAAAGAAGGATAATTTTTTTTTTTTGTTCTTGGCATTCAATTTTGATTGAATGATGGATAATAGGAGCCATTGTTGGCAAATTTCACTGTAAGAAACTAAGATTTTTGCACACAGTGGAAAAAAAATCAAACTTAATACACGTATTCATCTAATTTTTAATTTGAAAAGAACTCGCCAATTTTGTTACTACACCAACACCTCATTTGTATTGAGTTGTGAAAAAGCAGCCATTTCACTCCGTGTCTGAAAATTATTGATGATATCCGTGTGGAGTGAAGAATCGGCTAGAACTACGTAGGCAATTATCTGCCAACGTGAATTTTTCAATCAGATATAAGAGCACCAACTGAAGTTTGAACAAAACTAAACACACCGCCATTTTGGATCGGGAGTATGACAGCGGCTAGTCTTGAATCTATATTTACTCTTTTGATTGAAAGGCTGCATAAGCACCAAACCAATACGCCACCATGACCATAACATTAGTCTATAATTACATACTGGTGGTTAGCTATCCGTTATTTTTATCCAATTTGTGGAGACAATTTCAACTCCGAGTGGGAAATTAATCTGCACCCATTTTGCTTCACAGTGTAAAAAGTGTTATTCCATAAAACAACCTGTACATGTACTAACTTGTACGCATGTTAGTGTTCTAGTGTAACAATTATATCCAATATTTACGTGTACATATATGTAGTAGGCCTACATAATACGTATACCTTTATAATATACCTATATATATATATATATATATAGGCCTAGGTAAATCATTGTTGAAGGAGTATTGCATTAAAATCAGATACACATTTATTTGTGTGCGTACCTGTATACGTTTACTGACCTCTACCGCCCTTCCATCCACTGCTGCACGTAAAGAGGTGCCGAAAAACACGTTAATTTTCCATTAGTACCATTAATTAACAGTCAGCCTCGTATTTTGGGTGCTTTTCGTGGAAAATACAACAACACCTCTTATGATAAATTACAAGCCAGATACGCGAGAAGAATAAAGCATCGCGTATTATGTACACGGCTGATAATTTACGAAGCCAAATGGTTACCACTATAAACACCATACAGCTATACACAGGTTACTGTACACTGTAGCCTACGGTACCTATATACTTTTAATTAACAAAACAGAATAGGCGTACCAGCGTGGCAACGGCGGTATTCTCCAGAGATTTTATTATTATTATTATTATTATGACTCGACTTTTACTAAAATAACCGCTTTTGTGCGTTAACCACCCGTAATATTTTAGACTTCCAAAGCTCTTATGGCGCTGGTTATACAGCCCAACATATTTTGCTGTTAAAAGGACAAAACAAAAGAAGGTAAAAAAATTGTACGAAGAGATTTCACTATGCTTAAGGATAAGTTTTACGTTCGTAAATTGCTTGTTGGGTGGAACAATACTCGAACGAGAATGATTAATAGCCATCTTCGTATATATCGGATCGAATTTCGCGTTGTTATGAGAAATTTTGCGAAGCTGAAATTTCGAATATCCCAAATGGGAACAAAAACATTGGGTATAAGTAAGTAACCTGCAGGGCCCTAAGCGTTGGTTTTTGGTTTAGTGGTCAAGACCATTAGTTAAATCTTGCGAAGATTGTAAATTAATATAATATAGATCACAGTTTTTAAGTAACTTATATTTTTGAAAAAAATCGACTTATTAAAATTGCCTGAGTATTCGGACCCAAGAGTGAGAGTGGGTACATTTTTCGTTTCATAATTTTCTGAACGTTTTGGCACTATTTTTGAAAATTTATTTTTTTTTATGTACCTATTCCCTTTTGCGTCGAGTCCATTTCAAGGTGTAATTTTGATATTTGAATCCATCTAAGGAAGAACCCTCTTGTTTTTGATCCGGATCGAGCCCATAGTCCGTCCGGTAAATTAGTTTATATGCATTTCTTATTGAACAGCGTACAGGTCGCAATTTTCAATTGATAGACCTAAAATTTAGTATACGTATGTGTTTTAAGTTAGGGATATTGTCTGTCAATTTTGATGAGGATAGGTTTTACAGTATGTCTGATAGGAGCGATTTTGTTGCAGTTTTAGCAGATTAATGGCCCTAAAGGAAGAAATTTTCAAGCTATAGTTACAAAATTTGGTACAGGTATTGATTTAAAGTATATCTAACATTTTTTCTAAATTTCGTTTTCATTGGCATTATGGTTCATTCCCTGGGGCTGTTGGACGTGCTAATTTTTCATGTTATCTCAGTAAAAGTTACAGTTCTCTTTCAATAGTCGCGAAATTTGGTACAAACAATACCGGCGGACATGATGCCACTTGGTGGAAATGTCTCCCAAGTGTACGCATTTGACATTTTTTATAAAATTTGTAGAAAGTCTATCATGACTCTACTTTTATGAGTTGTTTTAATGTTGTTGTGTAGTAGGGGGTTCACTTATGCCGCCACGATAATTACAGTTTTTTCAATTATTTTTCACTGACAGACTTTTAGAATATTAAGTGCGTATTCGTGGACGCCTTTCCCTTAATGATCTCATTTTCTGACAACTCATTTCATTTGTAGTAACCTGCAGTTTGCTGTATACAGTGTTCGTTGCAGTGATGTCCACCAAACCTATATCCACAAAAAAAAAAAAAGTTTATTGAACGAGCGCATGTCAATTCAATAATCACACACAAATGTAAAATAATCAAATCAAATCATATTTAATCATTAAATCATTAAGCACGCTATAAGACCAAAAGGTAGAGACGTAGGTAGAGAATTAGTTTTCCGGACTACAAAGAAAAATCAAGTATGTGTCATCGGAAGATCGATAAAGTTATTGCATTTTAGTGAAAAAAAAAAAAAAAAAAAAAAATTGGTTTAAGTAAAAGAAAATAAAAATACACTGAAAATTCACCATGACACTTGCAAGAGAAGACAATACCTAAAGTGAAAATGAAAGTTATAAATATATAAAATCCAAAAAATGTTGTCAGTCCAGAAAGCTTATGGCCAGCCTGTCGCGGTCAGAGCGCTGGAAATTAGGGAATACAAAATAAAAATAAAATAAATGATTTCCCCTAAAACATAGCTAAATATGTCCCACCGACTACAAAACAAGTTTCGTATCGACTGTCTAGAATGGACTACCATGATGCGGCACCATTGAGAACAATAGTTGAAACATTAAAATCGACCAATAATTGTTTAAACGATTTTGCAGCTAAAGTTATGAAGAAAAAAAAATGTTTCCTGTCATTCTTCCACCACTCATGCAATTTTTTTTTTTTTTTTTGCAACGTGAATGTTGTAAAAAACAATCACATCGGTAACACTGGTCGATGAATGAACGATTCAAAAGCATTAAAGTAATGGTATGTAAAAGTGCAAAACAAAAAAAAAAAGAAAAAGAAAAAGAGGCATGTAAAAGTATTTTTAATCAATTGTAACCATCGAAGTCTATCTGTATACCATTTCATATTGATACACATGTGCCGGCGTGTGTGTTTGTGTGTATGTGTGTATGTGTGTATGTATGTATGTATGTTGTATGTATGTATGTATGTGTGCATGTGCATGTATGCGTGTGTGTGTGTGCGCGCGTATGTGTGCATGTGTGTCCGTGCGCGTACGTACGTGAGTACGAAAAAGACACAAAGTAAAACACCTAATTTGAAATTTAAATTTTCACGCACTTGCAGTGTAATGCCGACATGTTTCAAAATTTACGAAAGCCGTTACATTAACATTCGAAAAGCGCAACTTTTCCAATCCATTAGAAGTTGAACGGTATTAAAATGTTTGTGGGAAAGTGACACATGTGCTAAAATCAGCTAGGTGCTGTAAAACTTTTTGACGCATTGTTGCTCGCTGCTGAAAACTTTAATAAAACGAGTAGTACGTATACGACGTGTGCAAACAATAACGTTTACGCATCCTTTGCTGGTCGTTGTGTTGTCTGGTTGACGAAATAGCTGCCGAAAAGTAGTTCCATTTTCGTGACATAAAGTCGAAAAGTTTCATCTATCAAAGATGAATACTAGAAAAAAAGGCCTTTGACACAGCGATATTAACGTACACATGTATGTATATATATATATACATATACCTATACAGAATGATTTATGCGAATGAGTCGAAACGATACGAAAATATTCTCTGAACCAACTTGTTAGCTGGTTAAAAGTCGAGAAAAACATTTTGTCACCCTCATCTTTTGTGTGCTATGCTGTGCTTGCTTTTGCTGAATTCAAGAAGGGTACGTTACGTCATATTCAATTCTTAGAAACACATTTTTAACGGAAAATGTGTGTACATGTCTCCTGCCCTTTTGGCAAAAGCTCGTATGCGAAATTCTATTGGGAATCGTTTTGTAGATACATTCGACATTTATGTTCGTAAAAAATGTTTGTTTTTTTTTCTCTCTTTCATTTCTTTAAGAAAGTTGGTTTCCCATAAGATTATCGTTGGTTTAAGTTGAAAAAAGAATTGGTACCTATGTGGTGCTACCTGCTGAATGCGACGAAGTAATATTTTTGGAAATTAAATTGAAGTTTTTGTGAGGTTGTTTGGCTGGTCGAATTGCTACACTGTTATTCCATTTTCGAATTCAGTAAGTGCCTAACTATACTATCATAACAACGTTGAAATTTTTGAAGAAAAAAGCATCTTACGAGAAATTTCGAATGTGTCTTCAAGTGAGTCCATTATGGAAAAGTGAAACCATATGATAATTTTCGATGAAGTCTCAATACGATAATTGTTTTCCTAAGAATCAATAAACATGAGATTACCAACTACGTTACTGAGGAAGAAAAACTACTTACACAATAAGTAGTTTACTCTAGGTTATTGATATTTTCGTTAATTTAATCTCGAATAAACTTCGTGAAATTTCAATTGCATTCATATTCGAAGCAATGAAAAGGGATATAAACTTTGACTATACAATACTGAACCAGTAGAGGACAATGATTTTTGGTTAGACATGCAGGCTCTCAATAGGAAACCATTGTATACAATATGACATACTTTCAATTTCAACTACATTTATGCACGCTATCCTTGTGAATTTAGGAGACGATACTTATCTATAGTATTCTAAATCAGTGAACTCAAGCAAAACATAGAAAGTACGTACCAAGTACGCCCTGATTGCCTACTTTTATGCCGCCAAGTCTTGACATTACAAATTACGTTGGGTTTATGGAGCTTTACTGGTCCAGCACTATTCAGTCAAAGGGTATAAAAACCATCTACGTCAGCTCTTTCCACTCGATTCCATAGACTTAGGACTACATATTTTGACGATGAGCATTTTTGTTTCAGAGTTCCAGTCACTTCTAACTCAGTGGCAGCTCTTTTTGACTACCTAATTACTTATGTGTCAAAGTAGTTGCTTTTCACTCAGATTAGTATTATTTCCATTTTTTTTGTCCAAGTCTTTTGGTCCAAAGATGCAAAATATTTATAGATGGTGAATGTGAGGATAATTGACTCTGTATTAGGTTAGGGACTCGGCCCCTCGACGACAGTTGACGCCAATAGGCTAGCAATTATTAGTGTCTTGAACTATAAAAACACACTTTTCTTCGTTCATTAGACAGGTAATTGACAATGTTCGGACAGTGACTAATTGATAAAGATCTCGGTGATGTCACAGACTGGAACACAAACTCGTACGTCATTTCTTATCAGTTACCAATAAGAAACAACTCAATTTCTATAACCCATGCACAAGTGTATAGTATATACATATGTGTGTCCGTGTGGATGCATGACTATAAAAGTCTACAAAACTGGCTACAAATTTGCCAGTGTTTGTCTAAGCTTTGACCCCGCCGTACATTTATGTACGAAGTGGCAGAACGCACAAATAGCTGTTGGCTACCTTCTTGTTGAGAATCCTCTTCACAACGCGAACTTATATAAAATTTAATTACTTACCGTAGATAGTTATTTGCACTTATCCAGATATGTAGGTATAAAAAAGTAAAAAAAAAAAAAAAGTAAAAAAAAAGTAAATAATATATAGGTGAGTGTATTAGCGAGAATAATATAGATAGCCAATAGTATTTTAAAAGTTAGTAGAATTCAGCAGTTCAACTCCGCATTTCATTAAATAGGCTATACTTGAGCCAATCTTCACTATAAATCCAACAATTTTCAGTACAATGTTAGGGAAAAAAACAAAAATTCATATTTTTCGAGATTTTCATTGACCTAAATTGGGTAACCTACATATTTTGATATTTTGTTGGGAATATTGATATTATACTATTGGTAACACTTCTGCACTTTAACACCTTTGACTGTACGTACATTATAATAGACTAAGTATAGTGATGAAACCAATGTTTTAACGTCGGATACGAAATTTAAGCCACTTGGCAATGATACATACATGTTTATGGGGCTGTGTGCTTGTGTTAGTGATATCAAAAAATTCTGCTCCAGTCAAAACGTGTAAAGCTACTTGCCAAACGACGAAAGTGACACCATGGACCTTATAGAATTATTATAAATGGACAGCGCATTTAGCCTAAAATGGGCGATTGCTCAGACATAGGATAAGAAAGTTAAGCCGCTAACTGTGTTGTTAGGATTAAGGAAACCTGCAGAAGATTTCTCCTTCAGTGATCTAATACCTATGATGAATGAAATTATCAAAAAAATATATCAAGCTCAAATATTTAATAAAACTTCATCCGTAGAATATTCAAGATTCCATTACCAACAGTATGATGGAACAACTCCGACGATATTAATTTATGGACTTACACTCCTTCACCGACGTAGGTCCAGCACAACGTTTGGCACCCTTATCTACATTTACAGTGCGCAGTCATTCCGGATTCATTTAGCCAAAATCAGCAAAAGCGAAATATTGTGGGCGATATTTTAATTACAATATTCATTATAAAAGCATATTTTCCATTTTATTTACGACGCCAGCCTGCTTCGACCAATTAGACATGTTTTTGACGTATTATATAGGTTTAACGGTTGGTACGGCCTAAAAAAAAAAAAAAAAAAAGAATAGAAATGCAGGCTTTGTACTCACCACTAAAAAGAAATTACTCAACAAAATATGCGGGTTTATGCGGTTTGACAAGTGGGAGTTCTCCGCGCTTTTATTTATTCAATTTGCCCAAATACTTTGAAGATAAGCAGCACAAGCTCTCTTTTCTGCAGCAGCGTGCAGATACCTATACAGCCTATATATATATTATGATGAAAAATTGATAAGTGTATTGTTTGAAAAGGACATGGTCTATATTTTAAAGGCCTTGGAAAGCGTGGAAAGCCTTTAGGGTTACATGTACTATCTCTTTCCCATCTTTACCCTTTTTTTTTTTTTCTCTTACCACATCCAAAAAGAGAAGAGAGTAAAGAATGGGGGAGCGAGGGAAATGAAATTCGAAAACTACAGCCGGCGAATTAACCGACATAATTTTATTTTCCTTGCTGTTTTTTTATGTAGGTTTTCGAAGAAAATCCACATATTAAAACTGATCTTGTGTTGAGACCCAGGGGCGAGGGTGGGTTCGTTTTTCGTCTCATGACCCCATGAAAATTTTACCACTACATATTAGCTAAAATTCATATACATATATATATAAAATATATGTACCCTGGATAAGTCGAGGGCCAAGTATAAATTTGTGAGCCTGAGACTCACCAGAAACAATGAGTAACACCAATAATAAACATAGAGTAGGTTTGAAGGACGAAGGATGCGATGTTGCGACTATTTGGGCGTATGTGCGTGCTTTTGATGTGTAGGTCTTGGCTTGTCAAAGGATGTATATTACAAATAACTGGCGCAATAAATGAGAAAAGTGAAACACAAAAACTGTGCATAATTTGTTAGTAAAGTGACGAAATGAGGCCCGTGGTAAATTTAAAATAAGGGGTGTCGAATTGAGGGTATGCCAAAAAACTGATATAAACACCTTGATCGGGCCTCGATTTGGCAGAGTGGCCTCAACTAGTCCAGTTTATGCCTTGAAAGGACCTCGACTTATGCTTGTTACACAGGTATCTATGTATATACAAATTTCTGTTGAACACGGTACAGGTCGCCATTTTTATCCGATAGTCTTGAAATTCGGTACACGTATTAAAATCTACATAAATACAAACCCTGTTGTTTTTGTCTAGATCGGCCCTATGATTCATCTATTATACCTTATTATGTTTCATTTTTGCGACTTAAATGGCTCTAAAACGCGTTTTTTCAACCAATAGTCCCGAAATTTCGAACAGGTAGTGAATAATCATATTATACTCCATCATTTTGCAAAATTTTCTCTCAGTGACTTACCGGTTCACGGGTAGAGGTGATTAATAAAGTCATAAATTATTGTTAAGAAAAGTATGTATTGGTCCAGATAAACCAAAGAAGCTGGTCGAAAAATAGCATAAGCTTTTATTTAATTTTTGTAATCATTTAATAACTTGCGTACGTGTTGTGTAACTTCGTAAAACACTTCATTATAAATTTCCTCCGATACTTAATTTTAATCGTAATTTTTACTCAGAATCGTAGCCATGTATCTTACCAAATACTTTTCATATTTTGACTTTTTTATCACGCCTACTTATTTATTCACTTATTTATTATTATTTTTGCTTATGACACCTACATTTTCTAGCGTTGCTTGCTGCGCTAGTTTTTTTTCTTTTCGTTTTCATGACTGTTAGTTTCATTTTTCAACACGATGATGGTGAAAAAAAGAGTTTTTAAACCCGTTAAATGAAACCACATCGTAATGTTTATAAATAGTAAAAGGAAAAAAAGGGGGGAAAAGAGACACAAATTATACGGTTACGTCAACGATTCAAAAGACATTTTTTAATATTTCTGCGATGAACTTTTCATTTGTTTATTATTTTCCCTTCGTATTTTTTTTTTTTTTTTGTAGCTTCGTAAATTTAGAACGTTTGTAACTATCCTTTTCAAAAAAAAAAAAAAAAAAAAAAAAGAGAAAAATGTAGTCTATTCATTGTTAGTGTCTGTTCATGTTTCATCCATCATAACATAAAATTTTTGTTTGATAGCGGTTCTTTTTTTTTCGTTTTTTGTCTTTTCATGAAGGCGATTTTTTGTTTTTGATTTTGTTTTTGTTTTTTCAGTAAAAGTTTTATTTTGCAGGTTGGTCTACGTATTTTTTAAGAACTTTTTATATTTTTGTAAATATTTTTAGCCTGCTTTTTCGAATTTAGAATTGCCACTGACCAAGATGAAAGAAAGTGAGGAGACGATAGATAATTTACATATTCATAGATTAAACCGTAAATTTGACATAAATTTTGAAGAATAATTTTTCTAATATGGGAAGTAGGCACTTCTTTATTAGTGTGGTCAGACGTTAATTACGTTCCACAATCCATACAGAGGAGGAGAAATATATTTTAAAAAATGTTCATTTAAAAAAATCGCTCTCTCTCTTTTAATATGTTATAGTCAAGCATTAAATGCTTCAAATTTGCAACTGTTGATGGCTAATGAAGGTATGGACAAGTGAGATGAAATTTTAAGTGATTTTATGCAAGTGAAAGGGAAGTTTACTATGCGCCTGGGCATCTCAACCGATGGATAAAAACAATATCTTCACCATTTAATTTTGGGAATCATGGATTAGCTTGGTAAAAATAGTTGAATTTTGATAAATTGGGACTAGTTATTAATAAAAGATCGAGGATACAATTTTTTCTGCACATATTCTTTACAACACATTTTTTGATCAATAATTCCAATTTATACTTTAGAGAGGTTGTAATTAGAGATTCCTACCCACACAACGCTAGATAAATATTCAATTGTAAGAAATAATCCGTGAATAAGATGGGCACGTTTTAATTACAAGAAATGAAGTTCTCTCAAGAGTATATGAAAAATTGAAAAGGAAACATGGGAAATTTTTGTTAAAAGTAATTAGTAAAGCTAAGTAATAAGTTTATGTATTTTTCTAGAGAACGAAAAAGTTCTTTTATTTTTAATTTTATGAAGTATAACTGTGGGGACAATACTCGTATGAGGTAACAGGGGCTCGCACCCCTCGACGACAGTCGCCGCCCAAAGGCTGGCAATAATCGTCTCTATGACGTTAAACGAATTTACACTGGTGCGTTTGTATGTTCGTACCTGTACGTACATACAGGTAAGATACATTGCACGGGCCGAGATCAATTACCTGATAACGATCTCGGTGATGTCACAGCCTGGTACCAAACGCGCTGTGTCATATCTTATTACCTCGACAGAGGCAGGAAACGACGTAACGCAAGACATAATTACGTACATGTACGTATGCATGTGTGTCTGTGTGCGTGTGCCAAATTCTGTATATAAACTCTCAAAACTGGCTACAAAATTGCCAGTGTTTGCTGAGGATTTGGCTCTCCCATACTAAACCATATGAAGTGGCAGAACACGCAAATACTGTTGAAGACCTTCTAGTGTGAATATCTCTCATGACAAGGTATTCCACAGTGGTGACCCCGACGTGATTTTTTTGGCTACGTCGTGGGTGTCTAGGCGCATTGCACTAATTCTAAAACTAGGAGCAGTGCGCTGGCAAGTTACTCACTTGTGATACAAATATTTTCACAGACCTAGACACCTTTGGCTATCGAAGCAGAGGTCTGACTTTGAAAGTGGGAAATTAAACCCCCACTTCCAAATATATTTGCCGGAAGGGAACCAAGAGAAGCAGACCTGGAGGAACAAAGTTGCCCTCATCCGCCAACTCCTCCAGCTTCGACCAGAGACTCTGAAGTCTTTGAGACTCCGGAAAAACAAAAACAAATCCGGAGGCCAGAAGCCTTGCGTTTGGGAGCTGTAGTCAACCCAAATGAGACAACAGCTCGCACCCTCAGAAGTGGTCGTCTCTTGAACCAAGACTCCGACCCTTCGACCCCAGACCAACAATTGACGGAGTCTGGTGGAACCTTTGCCAAAAATAACACAAAAGAAATACAGCAGGCAACAATGCCTAATGGAAATACGACGAACCCATCATCGAACCAGCCAGGACCAGGTGGAAATGGTCAGCCACAGCTGACCCCCGAAGTGCTTGCACAGCTATTACAGCTGTTGCAGATGCAGACTCTGCAGAACCCTGTGATCCAAAGGCGGATGATTGAGATTCCGGAATTTTTACCAAATGAGGTGGAACTCTGGCTAACTCTCCTTAAAGGTCGTTTCAAAATGGAAAACTTGCAAAACGACCAGAAATATACACACATTTGCAGCAGCATGCCCGCAGAAATAATCTCGCGCACTATGGCCTAGTCATTGACCTCAAAAATGGAAAAATCATAGACAACAATACTGGTCTATGGGTGGAAAGCAAAACGCTAGCGTACCAACTGGACACCAACATATCCAGCTGCACTAAAGTCGACGAACAATTCCTATGGATTCTGTCAGACTATCCTGGAGTCACTCAACCATCGATTCGCAGGCATCCAACCTATAAACATAACACCATTCATTATATATAAACTAAAGGACCGCCTTACCATGCTAGAGCCCGCAGGCCACTGCCTGATAAACTCAAAGCAGCACGGGAATACTATGATCGCATAATAGGGGAAGGCATATACCACCCCTCGAAGAGCTCATGGAGTTCCCCAATCCACATGACCAAAAAAGAAAGTGGAGAGTGGCGAATTGTTGGAGACTACAGGGCTTTAAATGCCAAAACAGTTCCTGATCGCTATCCAGTCCCAAACATAATGGACTTCAATGCGAATATGAAAGGTAAAACGATGTTCACAAAAATCGACATCAACTGGGCATTCCACCAAATTCCAATGGCCGAACAGGAAATCCCAAAGACAGTGGTCATAACCCCCTTTGGTTTATTCGAATACCTTCGAATGCCGTTTGGACTCCGTAATTCTGCACAAACTTTCCAAAGATTCATCTATGGACTGTTTATGGATTTGCCGTTTGCTTATGCATATTTGGATGACATATGCATTTGCTCAGAAGGTGGTGAGCAACAGCACGAGAAGAATTTAAGAGCCATCATACAACGTATACACGCTGCTGGACTTACTATCAATGTTGGAAAAAGTTTATACAAACAGACCAAGATTGACTTTCTCGGCTATTAAGTCTTGACCGAAGGCATTTCCCCTCTGAAGACCAAGGTAGAGCCCATATTGAAATTGCCAAAACCCTCAAACGTTGCAGAACTCAGATGCTTCTTGGCGATGGTGAATTTCTACAGACGTTGCATTAAAAATGCTGCAGCCGAACAAAGTAAGCTGTTTGTATTGATCAAAACAAATAAAAAGAAAGATAAGACTCCACTCGATTGGACTGAAGAAGCAGAAAAAGCCTTCGAAAATATCAAAGAAACACTGGCAAATGCAACTCTACTAGCTCACCCAGATGAAAGTCTGCTGTTATGTGTCGCAACTGATACATCCGACTTTGCTATTGGTGCAACAC
This sequence comes from Ericerus pela, assembly GCA_011428145.1. NCBI lineage: Eukaryota > Metazoa > Arthropoda > Insecta > Hemiptera > Coccidae > Ericerus > Ericerus pela. The sequence goes on along the minus strand of WOFM01000154.1, from coordinate 517,376 downwards.
TGTACCAAAAGGACAATGACAAGAAGTTACAGCTCGCTTTCTTCTCCAGAAAGCTATCAAAAACCGAGAAGAACTAAAGCACATACGACAGGGAGTTACTGGGAATATTTGCTGCGTTGAAGCATTTCAGGCACCAATTAAAGGGTAGATGTTTCACTGTGTATACAGATCATAAACCCCTAACACATGCCTTCACGCAAAAGACAGAACCAGCTTCCCCGAGAAGAGCTCGACAATTGGACTACATAGGACAGTTGACTACGGACATCCAGTATATAAGTGGAGAACTCAACACTCCAGCTGATGCTCTTAGTAGGATCGAAGCCATCTCGGCACCGTCTCAATTACCTTACGCTGAAATAGCTAAAGAACAGTTAAGGGATGCAGAATTGCAAGAACTGTTGTCGAACGATAACACAGCTCTCAAATTGAGACAAAGGAAAATCCCTGGTACTAATGATTTACTGACATGCGACATTAGTACAGGCAAGAATAGGCCATTCTTGCCGACAAAGTATCGCAAATTAGCTTTCAGTAGTGTGCACAATCTATCACACCCTGGACGAAAATGCATTGCTGGATTAGTAGCATCAAGATTTGTTTGGCCTCGGATGAAGTCAGACTGCAACAAATGGGCTCGCAGTTGCCTGAATTGCCAAGAGTCCAAAGTAGGAAGACACACTCGTTCGCCTCTCAAATCTTTCAAACAAACGCAGCGGTTCAAAACAATACACATAGACTTGGTGGGTCCATTACCCCATCCCAAGGACACAGATACCTGTTGACAATGATTGATAGAGCAACCCAATGGCCAGAGGCAGTTCCTCTCTATGAGATGACAGCTCCCATGGTAGCTGCCAGGTTATACAACACCTGGATTGCCCGCTATGCGTACCTGAAGTCATCATCACGGACCAGGGTCGTCAATTCGAAAGCTCGCTCTTCTAAGAGCTGTCTAAGAAGCTTGGTGCACAACACAATCACACCACAGCTTACCATCCTCAAGCAAACGGTAAAGTTGAGCGATGGCACAGAGCTTTGAAAGCCTCCATCATGGCTTGTGACACCAAGAGATGGGTTGACATACTACCAACCATCCTGTTGGCCTTCGATCTGCTCTTCAAACTGATACAGGACACTCTGCAGCACAGTTAGCGCTTGGCGAAGAGTTACGCCTACCAGGGGACTTTTTCACCCACTCGAAAGAAATTAGCCCCAAAACGCTCGTCCAAAACATACGGACTGATGCTAGTAGTTTTTTGAAACAGGCAGCTCGTCATGGCCAACCAAAGATTTATGTCTCCAAACACATGGCCACAACTTCTCATGTGTTTGTCATTGACGAAAAAATAAGATCTTCGTTGGAGAAACCATACGCCGGTCCTTATAAGGTTGTATCACGAGATGACAAGAATTTCGTGATACTAATCGCAGGTGAAGAAAAAACTATTTCAAATTGACAGATTGAAACCTGCGTACCTTATAAATGACGACAGAAAAATGCTCCAAAGAGCGATAAAGAAGACGACAGACAAGAAAATAGAAGAGAAAAAACAGACTGTACAGTCCGAAACCACACAACCACAAAAAGTTGAGGGCAATCCAGTCGAAAAAGGTGATAAACCACAAAAATCACCAGAAGAAAAAATAAAAATAAAGAAAACTGTGAAATTTAGTGACAAGATTGTCAAAATACAATACGATCCGTCGGCCCCCTTATGCCCATGAAAAAGAGGCAGGCCCCTTGGCAGCAAAAAGCAAAGAAACCAAATTCCAACTCGAAAATCTGAGAGACTAGCAAGGAGAAACTAAAAATATTCACGTAAGTTAATATCCTCTGGGAAAAATAGACCCGTACAAAAATACGCACGAGAATCTGGGAATATTCGTAACAATAGAAATTTTGCAGATAAGCAGAGAGTAAATGCGTGAAAATAAAACACGACACGAATAAACAAACCCACGTGCGATACGGAAGAAAAACATTGCAACGTGTTTCTATTGACAAATATTCCGATAGCAAAATAGTCAATAGATCATGACGTCACAAACGAAGAGTGCATTCCTTTGTGAAATACAAAATTCAAAAGTACGAAAATTCAAACACGCTTAACTCTGCTTATACTTAACAGATTTTGACCGGAAAACTTTTCAGCTAAAGAATATTTAATGCACTATCCCCTCCGAACATGTCTGAAACGAGATAACGACTTGGAATAAAGCTGCGATCGAAAAATATTCTCGCAACGTTTTTCACTCGCCTTTCTGCTGTTGACTAAGACACGCCGAAATATTTCTACCATTTTTTCTATCTTTTCTCCAATAATTTACCTTGTTTTTTCCTTCCTCACAATGTCGTCCCCAACTAACACCTCATTCTCAAAACCTGAATTCCAATTCATCGTTCCACCTGTACCTCAGCCTGTAAAGACTAAGGAACAGATGGAACACAAAACGGAAATTGAAAGGATTGAAAATGAACTGCTAATGGACACGACATTGGTTGTGGACATTGTCGAGATGATGTCCGCACCCCTTCCTGCCCTGATCTCACCTCCAAAATTGCTGGAGAAGACACCGAGAGTGGAGAGCCCACCCCCTGAGTCCTCAGCCCTGGCGAAATTAGAGGTGAGAAGGCAACCTGCTGCGGAAGAGGAGCAAAAACAATGCCCTCCCGCCGCTCTAAGTCTAACCTACAAACCATTTGGGAATTTGAACTCCCCGATGTATAAAAGGCCAAGACTTATAACCCCCTCTGATCCTTGTCTCTCCTACTGTCCACACCCCTATACCCATCTGGCACAATATAGACCGCCTAGACGAAGAGGACAGGTTAGCAGGGACCCCTACCAAGCCCGGTTTAATGCACGCAAACAATCGTATGAGTGCGTTGGGGCCGCAGTAGGCTCAGCCCTCGCAAAATGGGAGAAGGACCAGAGACAGCAGTAGACTCGATAAGTCCCCCCAGGCACGCGACTTATCATTTTTGCGGCGTGAAAACTGGGGGGAGTAGCTGTGGGGACAATACTCGTATGAGTTAACAGGGGCTTGCACCCCTCGACGACAGTTGCCGCCCAAAGGCTTACAATAATCGTCTCTATGACGTTAAACGAATTTACACTGGTGCGTTTGTATGTTCGTACCTGTACGTACGTACAGGTAAGATACATTGCACGGGCCGAGATCAATTACCTGATAAGATCTTGGTGATGTCACGGCCTGGTACCAAACGCACTGTGTTGTTTCTTATCACTTTGACAGAGGCAAGAAACGACGTAATGCATGACATAATTACGTACATGTACGTATGCATATGTGTCTGTGTGCGTGTGCCAAATTCTGTATATAAACTCTCGAAACTGGCTACAAAATCGCCAGTGTTCGCCGAGGATTTGGCTCTCCCATACTTAACCATGAAGTGGCAGAACACGCAAATACTGTTGAAGACCTTCTAGTGTGAATATCTCTCATGACAAGGTATTCCACAATAACCTTCGACTTAGCAATTTTTGAATGAATAGGATGCCATTTGTACGATACTTCTGACTCATAACCGAAATAGAACAAAATTATTTCAGAACTTTTGTAACTAATGTCGGTCTAAAGTTAAATTATTAATAATGTCAACGCACTTATTTCTTACAAAGTTGGTAAGAACTAGGAAATAATTGCATTTCAATGATTTATCATCATTACCACTTATTTACTATGAATACTTATTGATATCCATGCAGAAAAAAAAAATCTTATCCTTGGAAAATGATACTCGCCTCAAAATCAACATGGAGTACTTTCAATGAATATTTTTTTTGCTCGTGGTCATTCTCATTTACCATGTTCTGTTTGCCATTGTACATCAAAGATAATATGATGTTCTTTTTTAACAAGTTGTACAGCCTTCATTACAGAATTTTGAGATTTTCATCCTTACCTACTATATTTATGAAGACTTACTGCATATGAGTATCGTCAGGGATTAATTGTTTTAGGAAATACACTCGAGAAATGAAGTTTAATGAAGTTTGAATTTAAATTTTTCATCGAAATGAGAATAAAATTGCCTTTTTTTCGTTTTATAGACGCCTTCAACGTAAACGTTGGAAGTGTTGGTTTGATCTCTGGAATTTCAATCATGGAAAATTTAATCGGTGTCATACTTGTGTATTTTAAATGTTCTGTTACAATATATAACCATCACAATATGGATGTCTTGCCTTCAAGTACTGATCACAATGCTTAGTCCATATTTATAGTTATAATAATATAGTCCTACAACCTCCCCCGAAGAAATTACATTTATTTTTCTTACACTTACCATTGGAATGCGTAAAATCCCATTGGACCTCAAGTAATCAGTGACAAATGCCCAAATTATGACACCGATTAAATTTTCCATGATTGAAATTCCAGAGATCAAACCAACACTTCCAACGTTTACGTTGAAGGCGTCTATAAAACGAAAAAAAGGCAATTTTATTCTCATTTCGATGAAAAATTTAAATTCAAACTTCATTAAACTTCATTTCTCGAGTGTATTTCCTAAAACAATTAATCCCTGACGATACTCATATGCAGTAAGTCTTCATAAATATAGTAGGTAAGGATGAAAATCTCAAAATTCTGTAATGAAGGCTATACAACTTGTTAAAAAAGAACATCATATTATCTTTGATGTACAATGGCAAACAGAACATGGTAAATGAGAATGACCACGAGCAACAAAAATATTCATTGAAAGTACTCCATGTTGATTTTGAGGCGAGTATCATTTTCCAAGGATAAGATTTTTTTTTTCTGCATGGATATCAATAAGTATTCATAGTAAATAAGTGGTAATGATGATAAATCATTGAAATGCAATTATTTCCTAGTTCTTACCAAGTTTGTAAGAAATAAGTGCGTTGACATTATTAATAATTTAACTTTAGACCGACATTAGTTACAAAAGTTGTGAAATAATTTTGTTCTATTTCGGTTATGAATCGATCTTTAGCCGGGCTGTTGGGAATTAATATGAGCCAAATGACACACCAAGCACATGCAATTCCACCTGCCTACAAAAAAAAAAAAAAAGTATGAAAAAATTTTAAATCCATGCCAACGAAATGCAGCCAAATTATTTAGTTAATTGCAAACAAGATACGCGACGTATCAAAGCGACTGCGGATTTAAAAAATTAAAAAATGTTTGCAAATGATTTTTTTTTAATCACCGCCAGCTTTTTCAAGGTAAATTTTTTGCCTCTTTGCAAATCTTGGTAACTATCTACGTTGTTATAGGCTAAACATAATTGTGAAAAGGAACTATGGATGTATGAAAAAATTTTACATGGACTTTAATTTGAACTTGACATTTTTCAAAATGGATTGCACATATATTGAAATAATAAGTGGTGGGTTTGGAAAATTATTGGACAAGCCCTTTGAATTTGTGTACGAGAGAATTTCACTGAAAATTCTCCAACCTATTTGAAAAGAAAAAAGTTCGATAATTTTGTAGCTTAATACGCAGCATATTTAGTGGACATATTATATTTTAACAAGTGTAGGTATGTAGACATTATTCGTGCATGAGCAGTCATTTTCATTCAAAGTAGATTCATACCTATATAGCCTCTAAGCTCTTCGTCATATCTATCAATATTAGCAAATACCTGTAACAACGAATACTGCTTCGAAACCGTAGTTTTTAGCTATAAATCTACAGTGTATAGTTCAAAGTTAGTCCTAATAATGCTCCTTCAACTCCCAAAAGAACTAACGTTCGTGTGGCGGTGCCCAAAAAATGAATTTATTCAGAAATGCAGCCGCCGCCATGGCCTATTATTGGACATTGAGGGGGGCATGATGACCAATAAATTTTTATAGGGTTGTATGAAAAACAATTATAACAAAACCAGGAAACACATACGAAACACAAAGTATGGAATCAGAAGTATGTATTGAATAAATACAACTTATCGTAAGCATTAACAGGAAGAGAGTAAGTTTAGAATAGAATAATATAATAGAAGAACGTAACAACAACTATAGATGTAAGCAGCAGCAGTGTAGCCAACCTATAGGTACTCTAACAACATGAAATCTCCAACACCTATACACATAAGGCCGATATTAATTCAATTTATTCTTATTTCTTTAGAAAATCCGAAATTTTTTTGTAATCGAACCTCAAACACTCCTTCCAATACTCTGCACATGAAAAAAAGGACGAAATGAAATAGAATTAAAAAAGGCGAGACTATGGTTAGCGCAGCTGTTACAGCTGTTCCTAAGCCAAACATTGTCGCACCACAAAATCTGTCTGCCAGTATACCACCAATAGGTCCAATGAACAATCCATAATTATGTAAAATTAAAACGAACCCCTTTTGTCTAAAATCTAAATTAAATTTGGCTTCCTAACAGAAAAACAAACAAAAATAATTTGTCAAAATAAGCTTAATGTTAAATACGTTTGTCTGAAATACCATGAAAAGTGATGCATAGGCTACTTTTATGACTGTTCCATTGTCTGAGGAAATATTTTTTTCCGCAGTTATCTCTAGAATCGCAATACTTAAATTGGCACGAAGAATATACAGCAATATGTAACCAATATTGGTCCGCAAACAAACAAAATACCTTTTTCGAAGGAAAAATTTCATATCTGGATTCTGCAGGCGATTGGCTGTAATTCGATGGCGTGAGCGATGTACGAGGCGATGCGATTGGTGGTGTATTCTGGAGGAATTTTCTCTCGATGCCTAGCGCGATCCGTGTAGTTAGGCTACATATCAGTTGAATTTTAGCAGTCGGATCATGCCGTGTAGAGGTATTTGCCTCAAAAGTGTTTTTTTCCTTCTAACATTTTTCACTCAAAATTACAAAACTTATTCAAGGCAAGTCTGCATCGTCTAATATTACAGTAATTAAATTGTGTGTCTAAAATTACCCTTGATCACAAGGTCTCAAGTCCATTTTTGGATCTAACAAAATATTTGATCATTAACACAGTTCTTATAGTTTTGTCCATTAGGGCAGTCAATTCGTAAGCCCTATAGTGTTAATTCGAAATCTGAAAAATACAACTTGAAATTCAAGGTCAAGTACAGATTTTGGCTTTTCCAAAATTTGAAAAGGATGGCAGAGGGGCGCAGAAACTGCGATCCCAGTGTAATCCTACATTCATGACCAGACTGAGCAGTAGGAGCAGAGCTGAAATTCCTGTAAGTTGTGAATTTTTCCAACTTTAGCTGCTTCCATCTACATAGGCGTTCGTCAGCGGGGCTATATCAGCCAGATCAACAAGGGGCTTTTCCAGAACCACACCACAGGATATCGCATTGTCTCTAAGTCGCTGCGGAGCTATGAGAGTGGATCTGTAATTATATTATGATTTTTTTATTACTTTATTTCTGTCACTCTCTTTGGGAATTGAAAGTGAAATAATAGCCTAAATAATTAGGCATGTGGTGGGAGGGGGGTGATTGGCTACTCTGGTAATTAGGATGTTTTGTCTTCTGTGGTGAATTTTTCCTCATTCTTCCTTAATTGTCTATTCCTACACTTTGCCATGCAGGAGTTCCTATATTTTACCTGCCTATCTGTTGGCTCTTTTTTTTGTTGTGTGTGGTTTTTGTGATTTTTTTGGACATCACAACAGGATGTTTTGTACCAGGTCTCAGTAAGCTACAGAAATTTAATTTAACTCCGAGACATATCTTCTATTCAGTTGAAATAAAACTATCCATGTATTGTACATTTCCTCATGAAAATTAATATTAATTACAAAATGTGAAAAAAGAATTCGGCTAGCTCAAATAATTAAATTATTTTGCAACAATGTGCCCCATTCAAATGAAAGACGACTTACTTCTTTTGATTTATAAATTTTGTAAACCAATTCTCAACTAAATTCTCAACTAGACTTTTTTCCAGACATATTTCAAAAATGTTGAAAAATTTCCATTTTCTATCCTAAAACGTTTAATTATATTGAAAAATTTCCCAGTGAAAGTACATCGTATGCTACTCGACCCAGCAACCTTGACAGCGTGACAAACAACCTTGCATTGACATAAATGAAGTTTTTTAGTTGACTTGAGCTCTCTTTACAATTTTAACAAAAATTACTATCGTGATCATCATCAAGCATAAAAAAAACACATTATCGCCTAACTTATTTTTTTCCTCATATTTTTAGAATCGAGTTGAAAATTGTTGGACTCTGGGGGCTTGGAGTCCGTTGTAGTATGAAGTAGACGATAAATTAATTAAACACCGGAGAGTAAATAAATAGTAAAAACACAAGTACCGCACTAATTAATGTATTTAATGAAGAAAGAGATAATCACATGTATGGACACAACTCAACAACTGAACAACTAGACGACGCAACTGAATAGGAACTGGAGAATGACGATACAGTGTTACCAACTAGTGATTGAACAATAATTAATGTACCGACACTCCCTCCTTGTTCAATTACGACGTT
>WOFM01000154.1:397325-504719 GCA_011428145.1 Ericerus pela | reverse complement strand
AAAAAAAAAAAAAAAAAACCTTAATATGAGAAAAAAAAATACAGGTAACTCTTGTAAATTTTTTGTTGATTCTTGGAAGAATGAATCAATTAAAACAAAATCAGGTTTTCTTCGAAACACGATTTATTGACAGGTGTACCTTCCTAATGTCTCGCTGCTCTTCACCCACTGTACCTTCTATACATACATTATAACTTGCAGACAAACAATTTACAGCCAAAAGTTACCTAAGTTAGATTTTTTTTTTTTTTTTAGCCACGTAAACCGTAAATGGCGACTTTAATTTCTCGTTTACCCACGCATATCCATCATCGTCTCGTCCTAAGGGACGCCGCGTCTCCACCAAACACAGTCCTGCTTTCTGCATCATCTCACGATAGTCATCGTGCGTCCAAAAATAGTGGTCTAACACGACGTCGATATCCTTCAACCTCGTTTTGACGATGCAACCGCTACTCAGGTTCTTGTTCTCCTCGAATTCCGTATTCATGTTCAGCCAGTCCTCGTTGTAGCAGTCTTCGCTGCAAACCACCGCAATAAACGTGCCATCCGGCTTCAGCACGCGAACGATTTCGCAAATCGCGTCCGTCGCTTCGCACCGCGTACCGATCTCGGTCAGCACCCAGCTGCAGAATACCAAGTCGTAGTGCTCCGCGCCGGCTGGAATTCGGCCGTCGTTCAGCAGCTGGAAATTACCGTCGGCAATGCGACGCCGCACCTGGCTGATCATATTCGGGTTGACGTCGACGCCGTCCACATGCAGACCGAGGCTTCTCAAAAAGAGCGAACTCTTTCCGGGACCACATCCGTAGTCGAGGGCGGCCATACCGCCCTTCACGTGTCTACGAATCAGACCAGAAACCTCCCTGAGGGGCAGATACAGCGTTCCGGTGTTCTTCAGCCGGGCGTAACGTTCCGCAAATGCTACCGACTCTTTTCGGTCCACAGATAACGTAATCATTTTGCCAAATATACCCGCGTAGTGTCAACGTAAAACTAATAACCGCATCGATAGTCGATACACTGATAAGCCTGCGGATGGCTTTTAAATACGTTCCATTGGTTAGACGCGGTTCATCACGGCGACTAATGCACGAAAATTATAATACTTAACTGCAGCTGTGAAAATTGCGTATACTTATAGACGTATACCTTATACGTATAACGTACTCGTAGTCTTGTATATTGTTGTTGTTGTTGTTGTTGTTGGTGTTGTTGTTGTCATCTTAGTGAGTCACGTTTGGGTTTCGGACTCGGATAAAAATTAAATCTCACTAATTTTACTGTAACTCGTACCAACCGTATCGAATCGAACTGTCGATGTTGTCGTAAACGCGATATTTTCATTTATTATAAGCTTTTATTCTACTCACTACTGCGATTTTAAAATATACCAATACTGCAGCCAACCTTCCGCAACAAAATAATGTTTATTTCGTCTGAAGCTAAAGCCACAAAAAATAAATAAAAGCTTATCTTTTAAAAATTCCTTTTTAACCGAAACTTATTATAAGCTTTTATTCCACTCACTACTGCGATTTTAAAATATACCAATACTGCAGCCAACCTTCCGCAACAAAATATTGTCTATTTCGCGTGAAGCTTAAGCCACAAAAAATAAATAAAATCTTATCTTTTAAAAATTATTTTTTACCGAAACTTATTTTTATTATTATTATAATCTTTTATTCTACTCACTACTGCGATTTTAAAATACACCAATACTGCAGCCAACACCACGCAACGAAATAATATTTATTTATTTCGCATGCAGCAAAAGGAAAAAAATAAATAAATAAAAGCTTATCTTTTAAGAGCGTTTTTAACGTACCTAAACTTATTTTAGTCAATCATTTCGGTCGCGGAGCCGGTGCGTCTAAATCTATTCCGTTTTAGCCTAAACTGGCGATGTTAAAGTTCGATTTCACTATGGCGGATCATCGTTTTGTGAAGTCTCGGACTCGAGTTGTACTGTGACACACTTGTGATGAGTACCATCTAACTAATTTGACTACTGCAAACCGGTTTTTAGAGATTTACGGTTTGCTCTCCGCTTGCCTTCCTCGCGCGCTGCAGTTTTGGAAGACAGAAAAACTCTAGCGCAGCAAGCCTGGCTAGAAAAAGTAGATTTTCGAGAGAAATATTACGAATTTTGACGGTCATATTGATTGTCTATAAGTTTATATGCGTTATTAGTATATTATGATCGTGCGAAATGTGTCAGCTGCTGACAAAATATTAAACAATGCGAAATTTAAAAGCATTATTTCTTTAAAAAATGAAAATTAATTAAGATGACAAAGTATAAATATGATAAAGTTATGAAATAAAAAAAAGAAGAAAACGTGAATTCGTGTCATTAATTTTTATAAAAAGAAAAGTTCACGAAAATTAAAAAAAATACTTTATTGGAAGTCCTATCTGGTCGATCAGCACCAAAATTGGTAGCATGTTACAATAAATTATAATGAATATTTATTTCAAATTTCGTACAAATTCCACGTTTTATGACCAATATAAAAACAAAAATAGCGGTACAGCGGTACCCTCTATCCGATTCACGCAAAAATTAGTAGCATACTACAATGAGTCAAACTAAACACTTATTTGGAATTTCGTGGCTATTGGTGTTAAACTGAGCATTTTATAGCCAAAATAAAAACTAAAATGGTGGTACTGGAAATACCATCCGGCCATCCGCACTAAAATCAATAGGTCTGGTCCATGGTTTAGTACAAATATGTTTGTACCAAATTTCGTGATTATTGGACAAAAATTGCGACCAGTACAAAAATTCTGATCATATCACAGTTGAAACCAAAAATGGTTATGGGCAAAACAGGAAATGATTTCGTTATTGATATACATTTTTCAAATAAGTTTTGGTAAAAACAGTTTCCAAAATAGAGAATAAAAGGACTTAAAATGTCAAACAAAAAACTGTATTCTGTCGTGAACATATAAAACATTCTTGACAAATAGAAAGCATTCACGTCAAAAACGAGACTAATTACTGTTCAGAATAAAATCAAAGTTGTGAACAGTTGTAGAAGATAAGATTTGTTGGTTCATTGTTGATTATGTTTAAAATCTACATATCACCACAATATACAATAGTCAACAATTAGAATTTATTAATATATTGTCTGTGTCAAGTACTGAGTTTATTTATCTGTGGTATGGCAAAAATATAATCTTAAGGTTCGTGAGCTGTTCCCTAACTGAGTATATAAATGGATTCGAATTTGTGTAGTGATGTGGAAGAAAACTGTGGGATTTCGGATGTCTCAATATATATATAGGTTAAAAAATATAGTCAACTTCTTTTTCTCATGGTACAGGTCGCAATTTTTATCAGATAATCACAAAATTTGGTACAAACATTTGTACTAAGCCAAAGACCAGATTTATTGATTTTAGTGTGGATCGCCTGGACAGTTCTTCCGTTAACACCATTTTTGTTTTTATTTTGGGTATAAATTGCTCAATTTTGCATCAATAGCAACAAAATATGAAAAAAATTTTTATCATAATTTATTTTTCTTATACTAACCTATGAAATTTTTATCTAATCATACACTGAAATTTACATAATATTTTTACACTTATTGTAAAATTGCATTTGCCAGTGGCCACTATTCTGAACTTACACTGGATGATACAAGTTTCACATTCTCACTATATAATCACTTTTCATCTTCCTAACCCAACTACTCATATTTTCAGTACCTACCTACATCGCCTTTATTTTATAATATGGTTTCCTTGGGTGTTTTTGTTTTTTTTTTGTCATGAACTTGGTTGTTAGAAATTTTAAATCATACTAACATTCAGTAGGTATATTAACTTATACGTATTATGAGTTAGGTTTTTCAACCCCAGTTGCTTAGGTATATTATTGTTAAGGACATAAAGTAGGAGTAGGTGTTACCTGTAAACATCGTATCCACTACTACCTGAATCTTTGGCTTTTGCTGGATTCATTCTTAGAAAATTGCAAAGTATGATCAAACACATGCACATGGGATTAGCTATCCGACGAGTAACTTGTAGCCTATTTGCTCTTGAGGATAATACACGGATTGTACGTGGATTCTGTGCGATTTGGATTTTGGAATTTTATCTTTGGGAACTAATATTGCAGACATTATAGGGTTTTAGAGAGTTAATAAAAGGGTATCGTCCTGGTATTTTTCAAAGGACCAAGAGCCCGAATATTGAAAATATGAATAATAAATTTCAAGTAAGTCTTTTTGTAGAGAACATAAGGCCCGTACCCTAATGGTGTTTTTGAGGGCTAAATCACCCCAAATCTGCGCCTACAGAATCACAGATTTTCTGCAAATTGTTACAATATGTCGTGAGTTACTATAAGTTTGCTGGAAATTGATAATGTACGTGTGGTAAACAGTTTTCATCTGTGTCATCAATGTTATCACAGATGAACAATAAAGTGTAGAAAACTGTAGCAAAACTGTTCAGATAACTCCTCAACAAATTTTTCTGTAGTTTCAGAAACCATGTGCATGTTTTCTGTGAATCCTGTACCTAGTTCTGTAACTACCCGAACAGAGCCATAGTTCTGTTCTAAATAAGAATGACGTGACGTCATATGAGCTGATGGACCAAGGGAGATCCTATGGTGGTGCCAGTCAGTTTTATTTAGAATCGATGAGATAGTTTTTTAGTCATCTATAAAACTGTTTGTCTTAAGGAAAAATTGAAGCTAACGCTAATTTCAGTGAAACAAAAAATGACTGAAAAAACTTTTCATCAAAAAATCATCCTACTTCAAAAAAGAAAAAAAAAAAAAGAAAAAATAAGAACAAAAACAAATGAAAACGGTCTCATAAAAGAAAACTGTCTCATAAATGAAAAATAATTTAAAATTTCTTCAGTAAGACAATGAAACGAAAAAGCATTAGGATAAGTAGATAATTATTTTCGGAAAATAAAACCAACTTAAAAAAAACATTAATAAAACTTCCCTAAAAAGAGAAAAATCAATCTTTTAAAATTTCTTCAGCTAGATCAAAAGAATAGAATTATTAAAGTTCGCACTAATTAAAAAGTTTTGTTATAAAATTCGACGTAGTTTTATTTATGAACATATGCCTGCATGATAAAGGAAAAGAACGCCGACTTCAATTATTCCAGTACCTAGATCTTGTTAGAGAAAGTTTAAAAGGATTATTTTTCTCTTTTTAGCGCATTTTTATTGCTGTTCTTTTTTTTGATACTTACCTACTTGGTTCTATTTTTTGAAAAAAGTTGATTTATGTATTCTCAATTTTTTTTTTTTTGATACACCAGAATCTTTTTTTTTTATACTTTTCACTCAATTTACTAAATTGATGATTTTCATCTAACTTATAAGTAGGTAACTTTTTTGGAAAAATCAAATATAGTAATCTGAATTCTTCGAAGAAATAAAAAAACTCCACTTAAATATCATGGGCTCGGTCAGCAGTACCACTTTTAGATATTTTGTCCTCTACCACACTGGGAGAGGAGATCTGGAACTCGTAAGGCTATGTTGGCAAAGAGGGCATTGCCCCCATAAGTCGAGCATTTTCTAGCCCTAGCGAAATTCTAAAATTTAAACCTTTTCCTCCAAATATTTCAACACGCACAGTTTAGTTGTTTTGAAAATGTTCAGGAAATTATTCATGACTTCTTAAAAAAATTGGCAGAACCATTTTATGCCACCCTGGAAACAAAAACTTGTTAAGCAGTACAATAAGTTCTTGATAACGATGAAAACTATGTAGAAAAGTAGGATAAACCTTCTAAATTGCAAATATAAACTTATTAGCTTAAGAAGTTGCTTACTTTTTTATATCAAGAGCGTTGGATCTTACTTTTCCAACATCCCTCGGAGTACTTATGACTGAATCGTATAATTGTGAAAGGGGAAAGCCTGATACTTCAAAAAACATGAACGAGAACTGATTGTGTATGTGTATCTATGACAAACCTATTTTATCAATTGCTGCTGTGGCTCAGTGATTAAATAGGAGCTTAATATTCCCAAATCATAGGTTCTAATCTGGAGTCAGGAAATGTTTTTTTTATTCCACTGATATTTTTGTGTATTGGAACACTGGGTGGGATCTTTTCTCATTTTTTTGAATTTTTTATCATACTTACAATTAAAAAAAAAAAAGCCAAAGCTAGTACACGATGTCATTATACAAATTTCGCTATCCATCCACTTTCCTTCAGGTTCGTCTTTTCACAATTATACAAATTAATAGCAAGTTCCTTGTTGTTTCCTCGGTTTTATCAAATGGGAGATTCTCCCTGAATGATCAAATGTGGTATTTACGGCGTTATATATAAGTATGTGGACCAACAAACAAGATAAAAGCATGGTAGTATATAACATTTTTCAAATACTTCTTCGTAGGTTAGGTAATTCTCTTTAAAGAACATTTGGCTTTCAATTGGACATACCAAATTAGATAAGAGACTCGAAGGAATAAGATGAGTCGAAGAATAGTAATTTTGAGTCCTCCGAAGCCAAGGAATAAAAAGAAAAAAAAATTCCAAATTTCACCGTTTTTGGGCCTTTTCATTGGTTGATTGTTTATTTGTCCACATAGTTGAACTCTTTTTCCAAGGCCCCACACATAATTTGACATTAAAAGTAAAATCTCCCATTGATCGAAATATCGTCTGTTATTTTCTTGCGTTCTACAAGCTGTGATCAGATATTACCTATTCTAATATCATATTATTTAATAATTAATATGAATATTGGAGATATCAACTCTACGCAGTAAATTATAGTGAGTTTTTTTTTAATTTTGTGAGAATATTACTCAACGTATAGCCGCTCAATAATACCTTTCGATACCTCTTGGTATCAATACTTTCAATAGTGAATACCTAATGTCTATGACATCAGTACTGAGTTCCGATATTACATGCAAGTAAAAGTATGGATACTTCATTTCGATATCGTATTACTACTGTGGCGTCCAAAAACAAACGTACATCCCGAGTATAGGGAATGATATCACGATTCAAAGTATATCAATAAGTCTCGATCAATCGTAGAGTCGAAACCACAAACCAGCTCAAACAGTTAGGCCACCAGCCTACCAGCGATAGCTCCCAAGGCCTACGAAGTATGTCGGGCGAATTTACATAAGTTGAAATAAATAAGTTGGCCGACCCATTATTAGTTTACATTTTATTACAATCGAAAAGGTTACTTACAAGTATGGTAACTAATATCAGGTCGTGCAGGTTATACATCATATCGCCTCATGGTTCTCGAAGTTCGGTGAACCATCAAATCTCGAGTGGATATTCGTCTTGAATTCGTAGGAATAATATCGCGAGTTATTTAAGTTTACTATTGATGTTCACATTTGAAAGTATCGGTGAAAACAATCTAAAAGGTGACTTGATGTCGTATAAAAGAGCTGTATTTTGTCGTGAATAATATTTCGTATTCACGACGAACGGAAAACTATAACGTCTAAAACGAGAGTGACTGTTCACTCTTAGGCCAAAAACGTGAACAGTCAAAGAGATTAAAATTGGTTCACCGATGATCGATATCGTATTTCAACACGTCACCATATCGTTAAATAATAGTTGATCAACGTGTCTTCGATGTTTCGTAGACTTGGGGAATTTATTTCCGTTGGGAAATCGGCGTATTTCCCGTTTATCTTATCATTATTATAAACTTAGAATTCGAGAGCCGTTCCCTATCGTAATGGTAGTACAAGTCGATGGTGACGTGAAGGGAAGGCTACGGGTAATCAGATGTCACACTACCCACAAGTAGGAGGGAAAAATTGAAAATTTCTCTTAAGAATAACAAAAAATAATATTTTTCTCATGATAGTCATGCCCTCCTGGAAATCTGTGTTGCTAGTGTTGAAAAAAGGGTTGCTCTGGCGACCAGGAAGATCGATTCTGTTTGTTGTTTCGAGTTGATTCTTGGAGGAGCGAACAAGTTGAAACATTCGAAAGCTCTAGCGAAACGTGATTTATTGTAGTTATATTTTTAAAGTACTAAATTGACACTTTTCTCCGCAAACAGCGAGATGAAATAATTTGCAGAAATTTTTTTAGCCACGTAAACCGTAAATGGCGACTTTAATTTCTCGCATATACCCACGCATATCCATCATCGTCTCGCCCCCTAAGGGGCGCTGCGTCTCCACCAAATACAATTCTACTTTTTGCATCATCTCTTCATAGTCATTGTCCGTCCAAAAATAGTGATCCAACACGACGTCAGTATCCTTCATTTTCGCTTCGACAATCAGTCTCAATTATAGTAGTCTTCGCTGCAAACTACCGCAGTAAATGTCCCATTTGGCTTCAGTACACGAAATATTTCGGAAATGGTATTTATTACGTCGGATTTCGGACCAATCTTCATCAACACACAGCCGCACAATACCAAATCGTAGTGCTCATCGACGGCTGATATTCGGCCGTTGTTCACCAGCTGGAAATTGCCTTCGGTAATTTTACGCTGGGCCTGGCTAATCAAATTCGGATTGATGTCGACACCGTCCATTTGTAAACCGAGGCTTCTCAAGAAAAGCAAACTATTTCCAGAACCGCATCCGTGATCGAGGATGGTAATACCGTCACCTTTTACCTACGTGTCTACGAATCAGACCAGGAATCTCTCTGATGGGCAGATGATTTTCTACTCAGCAAAACGTTCCGCATATAATATCGACTTTTTTCGATCGACAAATAACGTCGTCATTTTTGCAAAATAGCAGCTTATACTATATTACATAATTATGCGAACTGCAATTCGTTCGATGAGGCTTAATATGAAAATATTATTTAGAGGGAACTGTAAAGATACCTACGTAACTACAGGTTGGTACCTACTTGCCTATAATCGTATATAATAATCAGGTATTACAGTTGTTTTGTTGTTGTTGTCGTTGTCGAATTGTCCTCTTTACCAGCCACTTGTACGTTTCAGATTTCATAACAAGTAAATGTACTGATTACGACGCCCTTATTTAGCAGTTTAATTCCACTTATCGCGACCAACGTCTTTAAGGTTTATTTTATCAAGTTTTTACCCACATTTATCATAACTAGACGGTTCCGTTTTCGAAGGTGATATTATTACCCCCCTCTAAAAATTAAAATTTATATAGGACTGCGTCTGCGCCCATCTGTAGAATGTACTTAACAGAAAAATGGTTGGAAAGGATCTAACAACTAAGAAACACAAAAATAAGAAATGGGGTTGGGGGACTATGAGAAGATAATATAAAATTTTTATATTACACACCACCGTTCAAAAGTGAGTGTTTATATGCAAGGGGAAGTTTGTAAAATGAACGCAGCGAGTGAGCAATTCCTGGTAATGTAAACTGACTTTTGAACCTTGTTGAGAAAGATATTTTTCATAATTAATGATCAGAAAGCAACGCAATGTTAATTAAATGCCTCATAAATAATATTAATGTTGATTGAAATACTTTCAAAATGATAGAATAATATAGGGAACACAACAAATTCAATAATTCTTTTCGAGGTCGTGGAATCTTAATGGTTGGAAATTGGCAAACATAACCCTAGAAACAGCTAATATAATAGGGCTCAAAAACAGTATAATTGTAAAACAAACTCTATCAAGCCGCTAGAAAATATAGGTTTTTTTAAACAAAATAAATAAACAAATAAATACAAAAAAGAAGAAGTCCATATTATTTTTATTTTTATTTTTATTTCCTACACCAACAACACATGTCACTCTCTGTTGGTGGTGGTAGTCGTGGCACTATACTAGGTACAGTTTAGCCACCCAGGTTGTTGGCTTCCTCCCCTTTTTCTTCACAAAGCAGCAATCTGAAAAACTTTTCTGTATACTTTTTTGCTGCCTCGTCATTTCACCCATTGTTTTGTCATTGACCATTGATGGTCGATTTATTTTTGTATGCTGTTTTGAATAATTTTTACCAAACGATATATTTTTTTAACATGGTTTAAGTTTTACAGGATGGCAATGGGCCCACTCGAGAAAATAAAATGAGGTATACTCAGGCAGGATCCTTTCTGGAGATGCCTTCTCAAACATCAACTATTTTGGTAAATATTATTCTCCATATTTTCGTTGCATGGTAAAAAGCGGTATACACAATCACCTGGCCAGCTGAGCAGGTTCTGGACCTTAACTCGCATATTTACCAAATTTTGTTGGTAGAGATACTCTTGATTTACAAATTAAGTGTTGTTTTTTGGGGAACTTATGTTGGTCTGTTTTAGGTTGGATTCTGCCACCCAGGGTCGCATACCATAGGGCAGTGCAGTTCCAAAACATTTTTTTATCCACCAACCCCTTAGAATAATGATCATGACTTCACAAATTCCCAGCATAAAGACCAAGATTTTGCAGACACTGAGTGCATTGACATGCGTAGAAAATTTGTAGATGAATAAGAAAATTTTATCAACATAGTAGCTGATTGTGGACCTCTTAGGCCCATTTCCCTGACCCCCTGGTAGTCCACATACCACAGTTTTGGAATTGCTGACCTAGGGATACCAAGTCTAATTTGATGCAAATGCTGCATTTTCTATTGCTTGAGAGGCATTATTTAACATGAGGTTAATATGTTTCTGAAAAGAGAGAGAGAAAATTAAAGACTGATTTTTTTTTTTTTTTCAAGTCTAGGATCCAGCCAGCCATGTTTAAATCCCACAGAGTTCAAATCTCGCAGCAGGCATAATTTCAAAATGAAATTTTTATGAATTTCTGCACCAAAAAATTTTGTTTTCAATTGGAAATTAACTTCGATTAATTGCCACCAATAATTTGAGCAATTTAAGGTGTTTAAAAATTAGAAGCCCTTTATATTGGTAATAAGAAGTTTTGAAGATATCATAAGGTAGGGGGGATTTCTCATAATTGAAAACTTGTTGTTTTTACTGGAAATAAGTCAAGTTTTTTTTAAAAAAGCAATGAAGCAATGCATAAGTTTACCCTCAAAACTCTAGAGAAATTAGAAATTGTGACTTTTTTAAATGTCACAGCGGCTGGGATTTGTTTGAAATGTCACAAGATACTCATTGTATGTGAGTATGTATTTTATTGCATTCAACGCACGCGCGCGCACGCACGCACACACACACACACACACACACACACACACACACACAAACAAAACATGGAAAAAACGAATTGTACAGTATTACCAGCCCAGACCAACAGAAAAACATCTTTTCCAACACTGGAAACTAAATTTCGGAGAGAGCGTAACTACAGAGAGAAAATTTTTTTTCCATTTTAAGGGGAAATTTCCAGAATTTCCGAAGTTTCATTACCACATATAGGTCCTGAAGGAGAGGGGAAAATTTTGCTAGTACTGGCAAGTGGTTCAGCTAGCAGTCAATGCCCACATCTCCCACATATAAGTACCATGGGCTTGTACAAGCCAGGAAAAATAGGAATGTGTTCCACATTAAATGATTCAGTTCAGTTGCTTATGGGCACTGAAGTGCGCTTTTTCTTTCTTTCTTTCTTTCAAACTGGCTATTTCATTTGGTAAAGTTTGATCCTTAAATTATGAAGTTATGAATTCTCACTTAACTGACACTTAAATTATAAAGTAGAACTGAAAACTAACATTCAAACAGAACTAGTCCAGAACTGAAACAGTTGATGAAAACTTTGGAATTTAACTAACATTCTGAGTTGTTTCATTGTTTACTTCTCAGAACTGACACTGATACAAAAACCAATGGTGGAATTGATAACAAACATTGAAAATGGCAGGTTCGGAACTGAAACTTTAGATCTCAATCACAGCTCTCAGAATAGGTATATCTTTTGAAACAAAACTTGGCAGAAACCATTAATGGATAGGCATCTACATAATATTGAAATTTTGTGTGAATCTGTCAAGTGGGAGGCATGATGATGCAATAAAAAAAATTCACTTCAGTTTTTAATATAATATAGTATATTTAACGTTTGTACCAAATTTCGTGACTATTGCTTAAAAATTACGCACTTTAGAACCATTTAGGTTCCAAATGTGCAACATAATTGGATACCTATATGAGACATACATATTGCCCTATTGCTGATCCACACCAAAAACACGCCTCATCATTGTATAAATCCAAACAAGTGTACCAAATTTCACGAATATCGGATTAGAGTTGTGCCCTGTATTGTGTTTAGCGAAAGGGTATACCTACACCAGAAATATTCTACATCAAATTTCAAATTTCAAGAGACTGTGAAATTTGTTGGTTGTAGCTGGAGTTTGTTGTAGCCAGTTATTGGATACAACTAACAAACTGAGTTGTAATGTATATGTGGGCCTATAAAATAATGGTGGTTGCAAATTGATCAGGATAAATCATCAACAATGCAAATGAGGACATAAATTGTTAACCTCACTGGTCATTTAAACGAATTTATTGTAGCCAGTTTCTTGGTTTCAATTGACTCCAAAATCTGTTTGTACGGGCCAATAATTTGTAGTAGCTGGACTCGTTGTACCCAATCTTCCTTAACACAGAAATAAATGGATTTTGTGTATTGTAACTGGCTGTTTGCTGTAGCGGTGTTCGTTGTTATGATTTCTACTATATAATATATTCATACGAGCCCTGAAGCGTGCCAAATTTGGCATTGTGCCAACGCAAGACTTTTTCCTGGCATAGACGTCGTACCACTGCTCAATTTGTTATGGGGTGGAAACAACGAAAAATTTTTACATAGTTGCCGCATGCACATTTCATTTCAGGAAATAATAAATGGGAATTCTAGGGAAACGAGTTATAGTTATACATACAATTATATGCGTGCATGAATTTCAGCTAATGGTGGCAAAAGTTTCCTGGGGTCATGAAACAAAAAAAAGAACCTACCCCCCCGGCCCTGGCCGCTAAGTACGTAGATTTTCTGCAAAAACCTTCGTAATAAGTTGGTGAGCACGTCAAATGGTATTGATAAGTATAGATAAGCACGTATCACACGCAATTTCGTCCTCTATACTTCGATTTTCGCGGCTTTTAAAAATTGAAATTTGTTATTCTTGGCCTCATTTTATTTCTGGGCGTACCTACCCTCATCGAGACGACACAATTGTGCCTGTCGTATTAGTTCATAGGTTCATTGACTTCAGCAACAAATGCCCTCGAATACGTAAAGATTAGTGAGATTTTGACATTTTTCTACAATCGGGACATTGTCAACAAACAATTCACGCGACAGACATTGCCTAAGATACGCATAGTATAGCAGGTTTTTATCGTATATCGCCTAAACCGGTATATAGGCATACAATGATCGTGGTGCACTCCTATATCAGCAGCAGAAAGTGGATTTTAAATGCGTAACTACCTACGCTATGTTCGTTCGCACCGCACGCGAGTCGCTGAGAAACGCTACCGATACCTCGTAAATACCTACCTACAGTTTCGTCGGCCAACGTCCTGCGCCATGTTGGACGGTTCGGATGCGGCCGTATACGCCGACAATTTCGCCAACTCGCAAATCGTCGGAATCCGTTATTTGGGCATGCGAGATCTGCCGCAGCTGATCAAGAAGCACGTACGCGGAACCGGCGCCCTGGATTACGGCTGCGGGCCGGCCATCTCCACCACCTTCTTGAAATCGGCGGTCGGCCTGCATCCAGTGGACGGGGTGGACGTGTGTCCCAAAATGATCGCCAAGGCCAAAGAACGAGACGCTGGCGGACGGTACGCGGTGATCAAGAGCGGCGAGGTGCCGGCGCCGGATGCGCACTACGATCTGGTGTTGTCGTGTTTCGTCTTCATGTCCGTCTGCGCCAAGCAGCAGCTGGTGAAAATCTTCGCCGAGATCAAGCGAATTCTGACGCCGGACGGCTGCCTGATCGCGGTCGTCCACAGCGAGGCGATGTACAACGCCGACTGGTCGACGGTGGACGCGCGCTTCGCCGAAAACGTGAATCTGCGCAGCGGCGCTGCGGTCAGAGTGCTGCTCAAGGACGTGAACGTGGTGCTACGTCAGTACTTTTGGAGCGAAAACGATTATCGCGAGGTGTGCGACCGAAGCGGTCTGACCATCGTCGAGGTTGTGCGTCCGATGGGTGGCCCCGACGACGGATACGAGTGGGCTGGCGAGGAGGCGGCTCAACCGCTGCTCACTTTGGTGATAAAGAAGACCGACCAACCAAGTGCTGATAAGAATGTTTAGAACTGCGTGACGTAGGGGTGGTAGGTAAGCGTATACCTACGCGAACCAATGCCGCAACCAAAATTTTGTCATAAATTTAAAAACTGACAATAAAAAATAAGTAGGTGAGTAGTACCTAATTTAACGTTGTAATAAGTTGGCGTAATTTTTACTCGGTTTGCTTTCAAGCGGTGTATTAAAATTGACTCCAACTATAGCGATATTAACACTTTTTTTTTTTATAATACGTACGTACACGTCTAATATTTTACATTAAATTTTAACGACTAATATTGGAGTAAAACAACCTTCATAACCCTCTCAATAAAAATTATTTTCACAGATTGTCAATAAGTATGAGGAAATAAAAAACACCACTTACTCGTCATTAATGAAAAATGATAGTAACTACAAGGTATTAATTATTGTACGACCCAACCCATAGTCTACTCCACCGATTCGTCTATGATCGAGTTGAAAAAAATAAATAATAAAAAAAACTCTAGCGCAGCTACACTCCGATATAAAAAGTAAGTTTTCAAACGTAAATAAGAATATTAAATAATCAAATCGTAATTAGGAAGGCTAATGATAATTCGCAATTCTTGTAAACTTAGCTTCGGCCCAACCTTAAACAGTAGTTTCTACTCAAACTTTAAAGTTTTACTTTTGCTCCATTGTTAAAGATTGGCTTCTGTCCCAACCTTGAAGGATAATCAGACGAAACATCCAGAACCTAGAATACTTGAAAATAAAATCAATAAGTGAAAAAAAAAGAAGTGATATTAGAAACCAAAAATATCAAAATAGGTATGTATCTACCTCAAATGAAGTTGTGAAGTGGCCAGAGACATACAGCTAAAGAGATATCCAATGCCCAGTCAAAAATATGTCAGAGATAAAGTGTTATACAATATTTTGAAATCCAGTATTTGTGATTGCACATGTGTTATAGTTTGATAGTGTGTGTGCGTATTTTTATAGAGATGTCTGTTTTCACTACGAAATATGCGCAACTTTTGGATGTGCAGAATGTATAACTCAATTTGTTTCTTTTCCATCTTTTATGTATTTTTAAACCACAGCATCTCTTCAGTTGTATGTCTGTGAGTGTGACATTATGAAATTTGAGCTGCGACTATATGGTTATGGACCAATAAAGCTCCATAAGACCGATAATGTAGGTACTTTTTAAAGATAAGATATTCTGTAAAAGTAGGCAACCCAAAGGTACCTTCTGCATACTTTTGATGTTTTGCTTGAGTTTACCAATTTAGGATACATCTGACAAAAAAACATCCCTTAAATTCATAAAGATAATGTACATAAACCCAAAGCAAAGTACATCAAAAGCTATACTGTGGTTTCCTATTTAACGCCAGCATATGTACTGGAAATCATCATTTTTTACTGTTCTAGTACTATAAGGTAAATTAGGACCACAAGATGATAAACAAAATTATTCAAGAATGGTGTGGTATGCCAAATTGGTTTTTACCAGTTACACAAGTTTTGGTTTTTTATTGGCTCCCTCAATTTTTTAATCAATTACTTACCTGGATTGATTCCTAAAGTACGTAACAAGATACCATACACATGGTATCTGAAGATGAAAACATCGATAAAATACATGTTTTACCCGTGAGTGAATGAAGATGAAATTTGAAAGAATTGTCGAAAAAAAAATGTTGAAGTAAAAACAAATCAGAAATTTTAAATATAAAATTAATATTTCCCCACAATGAGATATTCCGAAGTTCACTGTGGGGGAGAAAAACCAGAAGGATAAACCCAAGGTTTGTTCTCGCCAAACTCGTGTGCTATTTCATTATAAAAATCTAAAAAGATCGAAAATTACACCATTTACTTTCCTCATTTTTCCCTTATTTTCTCGTAACTTTTTACCCCATTTTGAAAACCTACATCCTCAACCACCGAATTCTCCTACCATACATGACCACGTTAGCCGGACATATTGTTAAACAAAATAATTACGAGTAACAAAAAATACCGGTTTATTCGGAAATAGAAAAAACATACCTTTGTTTTTCAAGACATAGTAATATTCATATTGCGAAATTGGACGAAGTATTTCGAGATGGACAAAAGATTAACAAAATAAGAAAAACAAGATGAAGTAACAACGAGGTTTCATCAAAGTGAATTTTTTATACAATGTTAAAAGCAAAATTACAACAAGAAAATTCGTAGGTCTTACTAAAGTGAAGGCACCAAACGGAGTGATTTCTTCTGATCTTGAAAACTAAGAGCTAGCCCAAAAGTTCGCAAGAGAAGGAGAAATCACTATATCAACTTCCATTTCCGATAGCAAGTTAACAAAAGAAACAAGCCACGAGCAGAAATGGAAGATGATATTGTGAAAAAACGTCAGATAATGAAACTCCATTCTTCAGAGAAGAATGTAATAAATTATCTGGTTTCAAAATTTTACGGATACTTCAATGGGAAAAATTCGAAGAAAAATAATTTTAAATCCCAATATTAAAAAATTAGTAAAAAAAAAAAGAAGATTCAATCCAATCATAAATTATAAATCATTACCTCTGTGCTCTTTTGAGCATTTGCTATGAAAAGTTGTGACAACTTCACAACCCCTAATGGCAAAAGGAAAGCGTTTCCACCACTGAAATGATGGTGTACTTAGGCATACTAAGAGTAAATTAATGTTGACATAGGCGTGTTCCCGCTACTTAAGTTGTTTTTATAGCTGAAATTGAAGCGTATGTATGCCTGATGAATTGGAAGGCATAAATTATGCGTAAAATTTCGCATACGAACACCGAGTTTACTTCCACTTGCTTAAAGTCAGCGTAAACGCTCTCAAAAGCTCAAGATACATACATTTAGCATATACGTACAGGATGTTTTTTCAGTCATTTTATCACAGACGAATGATGGCTCATTGTAAAGTTGTAGGCTATAGATAGCCTATCAATTACAAACTTGATTAATAAAAGCTCAGAAAGAATATTAAAAAGCTTTTAAAAATTCTGTATGAAAAGCAAAAAATCTGCCCATTCCTAACAGTTGATTCTGTGCGTCATGCCCATGTTTGATAAGCATTTTTATTTTTATTGATTTATGGAGATTTATAGGAAAATTTTAAATGACTACTTACCTACCACTGGTGGCATTGACTCAACAGTAATAATAGTAGCAGTGTAATTATACGTTGTTGCTGTTGCTAATTACTCGCAATAGGAGCACCTTGTCTTCAATAAATAATAAAGGGTGAATCCAAAACTATTTTCTGCATATTTGTAGGTGTATTTCTTTCCCACATTCCTTTGTGAATGGTCTTGCGGGTAAAAATGCATTTTGTAAGGGTTTGGATTAGTCATTTCTCCCTATATTTGCGTCTTCTAAGGTGAGTTAATTGTTTGTATAGTCAGTGTGAAAGTAAAGTGTCTCGAAGTTGTGACATTCCACCTTCCTCAATAGGTACATTCTACAAAATCTACCTTAAAATTGTTATCAGGAGTGAGGCAATTTGAAATCTTCCGGGTAGCATATCTATCAAGGTGGCGAATGGGACCACCACGGTATCACCCTCTATTATTTCAAAAAATTTTTATAATAATCGGTCTGTTCTCTAGAAATTTGCAAATAAACATATAAGTTGGTTCCTACATAGTTACATACACACCTAAATACATTCATACATAGCCGTAACTAGTCACATTGAGAACTGCTTTTTACCCATTTTGCTTGTAATTAAGTACTAAAATTTTTTTTTTTTTTTTAAATCAGTTAAAAAAAGGCTACGGGGGTAAGCCTCCTTAGCTATGGGACTGAATCCATTTGTGAACAATTATAAAAAAATATAAGTAATTTTTGCAACAGTGTACAAAATTTTGAGGCATACATGGCATGATGAAAGTAGCCAATTTCAGAACTCTTATTCTTCTCATTCCATAATTATTTTTGTCACTCTTTCATTCCTTTTGCAACACCTGTTGATAAACATAATTTTTATACGCATTTTGATGATGTATAAAACAGGCAATTTTCAAACCATTTAGAACAGATGTATAAAGTCATTACTTTATACAGTCTTAGGCAGATGCTTTATTTTATACACTGGTTCTTATTAGAATGTCGTCATTTCATTTCATTTAATTTTTTTTTTTTTTAATTTATTCTTGCAAAAATTCCTCTGATTTGGGGATTTAAACTACTGACATTTGAAATGTCAAGCCCGCATCGTACTGATTATCTCACATGGTCTGGTTGAATGGTTGGGGATGGTTTGCGCTTATATGTTGGCCAACTGTGAAACCACTTATTTATCTACATTTTTTTTTCTATTTTTTAGGAGAGGTTGTTGTAAAAAATAGTGTGTGACACACGTGCATATAGCAGGTGATCGATACTCGTGGGATTCACAGCTCGAGTGGGAGGCGATTGATGCAAATATTACAGTTAGATTAAAATCAGCATATTTTGTGACAAGTGCGTAATGTGAGTTATTTTTTTACCAACTGTGAAGAATTTGCAAACGAACCGATGGCCAATGGTACAAACTTGACACGAGTTAAAATAGCCCATAAGCACTTGTTGCATACCATACTTCTCACAATTAATGCACAAAAAACAGATAGCAACAACTCTCTCTCCAAATAAAAACAAAAAACTTATAAAGGAAAAAAAGTTTTGAAAATTATATCTGAAAAAACACAAAAATGACAAATTTTCCTTTATTTTGTATTTTTTTGTTAGTTTATTTCCAAGCAGCTAAAAACGATTAACAAATTAAGTATAAGGAAAGTAGTTACAAGTAAATTTTTTCCACATTCTAGCAGTACTAATCCTAGATTTCTAGCTAGAGCCGGGGTTGAGGAATTATCGAGTAAAAAAAGAGAGGTTTCTGGATTTAAAAAAAAATATTTTTCATCAATTTATGTTTTTTTTGTTTGTTTATTTTCAAATTGTTAAAAATGATTAAAAAATTAAACGAAAACTAAATTCAGATAAATTTTCTTCTCTTTTTAGAAGTACCGTTTCCTGCTCTCTAGCTTAACTAACGACTGAGGAATTATTTAAGGAAAGAGGAGAAGTTTTTAGATTCCAAAAAACGACAAATCTCCTATTAATTTGCGTTTTATTCATTTATCAATACTGCAGCCAACCTTCTGCAACGAAATAATGTTTATTTCGCATGAAGCTAAAGCCAAAAATAAATATAATTAAAGCTTATCTTTTAAAAATTCATTTTTAACGTAAACTTATTTTATTTGTTGTCAAATAACTAAAGATAATTAGAAAATTATGTAAACTTTTTTAAATTTTATCCGCTTTCGATCATTACAAACCCCAGATCTCTAACTTAATTACAGACTAAGGAATCATTTCAGACGTTTTATTGAAAATTGAAATGTGTTTGATTGGAGTGGCTACTTGACGAATAGTTTTCCACAAAATAAAGTAAATATAATATCAAAATGGTTGTATGTTCAAATATTTTACACCCTGTTACGCAGGATTGAAATTCGCAACAGTGTGTAAAGTACTTTACACACTAACGCGCAGGATTTGGATGTGCCCTGCCGGAAATTGTAAAATTATCGTCCACTTTGCAGGCCAAAAATTCGTTCGTTTACATTCGCTATATATGCATGTAAAACTCATTGTTTTGTGCACGTGTTGCAAAAATAATTATTTTCTCACTCCTTAATTCTTTTTCTCACTCCTTAATTTCTCACGCCTAATTGATTCCTCAGTTTCCCCGGCACCTTTAATTGTCTTATTTTCTTTTATTTAAATTAACTCCGTTTTTTTCTTCAAAATTCTCTCTGCGCCTTAAATTGGACCCAGAAATTCACAGGTTTTATTGCCCCTGGCTCATATATAACATTCCTTACACTGGTTTCTAAAAATATTGAACCCAAATCAGTTCGAGTGAGCAATTTATCAACTGATGCAGTTATTGCACTCGCCTATGGCTCTTGCTTGCTAATATCGCACTCGTTGAGAAATGGCTTACTTTCCTCCCTAGTCGTGTAATATACTAATTTTGGCATTAAATATAGGTACCTATCTTTCAAAATTATAAATACGAGTAAACATTTCAGCGTTGGAGAATTACACAAACTCATGATGAATTTTAGAATAATTATTATTCTTTTCAGGTTTCCAAGTATTTATGTAGGTATCTGTACTCGTTTCTATATTAATTGGACTAATCAATTGCTAACTAATAAAATTTTCGTATTGCCTATGCCTAATAGATACCTTGTAGGCTTGTTTAAGCGTTGGTTTCTCATGACCTCTTAACTCCTCCACAGTTTTACCAACGACTCCAATTCTTGCAGTTCTCCAATTCCACACCAAACTCTGGTTGTCCATTCGTACAATATGGTATTGCACAACTGGACTTTTAAATCTCGATAAAGCCACCTTACTTTCTACAGATCGACTATATAAAAAATTAGCCCATCGTAGACAACCTTCACCGATTTTAGAGTAGAAAATTATTCACAAATTCGAAAGATTTGTTAAGAAGAAAAATTTAAACAGTTCTTAAAGGAAACGGAAATCTGCATAATTCACATCGAAAATCACGTCTGGCAGTAGCATAACCTCAATCGATTGGCGAGTTTTCGATGAAAAAATTATCTACAAAATATTTTCACCTTTCATATTAATTTAGATATTTTTAATTGAAATCACACAGTTAAATAAGCCCATATATAATTACATTGGTACGGTTCCGTATAGATATAGGTTTATATATGCAATAATAAATTATAAATATTGGATTTAAAAAAAAAAAAAAAAAAAATCGAAAAAATTAGTCTACATTAATCGTTTACTTAGGTATAGGAGTAGTATGAAGTAGCCTCTAGATTAGGGACAAAAAGTGGAACGTGAAATCGAGAATGGTTACATAGAAAATTAGATATATACTCTTTCACTGAACAGATTCATAGTCGATGAAAATAATTTTCCATACCTGGATGTTGGATTTCGATGGAAAGTGAAAAGTAATATTAATTATGATCATTTCATTGGAAAGCTCGATACTTCTTTATAAATTGTCATTGGAAACGTGATATTTCACTTGTACTGCTATACTCTTGGTGGCAGACTTCGCTACCCAGACATTATATTCATTCGAAAAAAGGATTTTGATGATAACAAATTCTATTCACAACTTTTTTCATTTTTAAGTAGTATATCCTATTTTAAGATCGTAGGAGAGAGTAAACTTGTCGAAATACCTAAACATTACAATTGCTCATTAGGTACTCAAAATTTCATGAAATTAGAGATAGGACTGCTTACAGCAATTCCTTCTCGCTACGAAAAAGAACTATATAATAATTAAAAACGAAAATAAACGATTCCGAGAATAAGTTATTTTTTATCGTGTAAAGACAAATACGTGCACAGAAAGTATAGTCGTATGCCTAAAGAAGAAAACGTATAAAATTAGAAAAACAGTGTATTTTATTTCGAGCTCTGCTCTCAAGATTTCTTCAACACTGATGAAATGAATTCAAATTGTGAGTTCTTCAAAAATATCTGAAAAAATATCGAGTATAATTATTTTTTTTTACAAAATTTCAATTTTTTCGGCGCTGAAACAATATCGTTTTCTTTCGATACACAAAAATTTAATCGAATTATCTCAATGGAATACTGTAACAGCGTAAACAGGCCCGGCTACCAAAAAGCGAGGGTTATACAAGAGTTGAGTGTACCTAAAAGAAGGGCTGTTCTCAAAGTCACCCGAGGGCTTACTACGTATCCGTCGAACTTGTTGAATGTAAATAAATACGGACGCAACGGAATTCAAAGCGCACCCACAAAATGCTATTTAAAAACGACACGCAAATTCCCGATTATACGGATACGGTACTGATGATACGCAACACGCGCAATATTTAGCAAAAAAGGGCTGAAATCGCGACGTAAGAATTCGGTATCGGTTGAATATAAAAATGCCAAACGGTTAGACGTTTTCGAAGCTCAGCGAATGGCCACTTGGCTGAAATAATCTCGATTTGGATCTCGCAGACGGTTGTGAAAAAGATCGCAATGTTTTTCCAAAAGTGAAAACGCAGGACACAGACGCTACTACGTTACATAAAAATCTGGCACGATGAAACTGCGGCTACGACGCGTTTTTCTCGATTTATCACTGGGCGGGGTGCTCGGAGATCCTTATATCGACATTTGGTTGCATCGTCATCTCCTAAGGGTAGAAATCGGAGGGTAGCTTCGCGGGTTGATCGTCGGCCTGACTGCGTCGGCAGGCATTTGTAAGACGAAAACTCGAGGTGGCGTCGTGTGGGCAAATATTTTTTGTAAGGCGCTGCCGTGCGCTTTTCCTCGTCTTATAATAATTATGAGTTTTGGTTAGTAGAACTTTCGTACGTCGCTGCCTGACGGTATTTCCTTCCGATTCGAGTTTTTTCGTTCGGGTTAGGCTTTTGCTTCCCTGAACACCCTTTCGATTCGTACCGAACTTCTTCGGCTGCGCGTCGGCGACTCATTCCTTCGTTTATAGGTGGACGCCGTACATTGGGATAAACAGATGTCGTAGCCGGACATGATATTGTTTTCAAAATAAAGTGCAATCAAACACATAAAAGCGTAAATAATTATGGCCGGCTAAATTAATGCTTTCTATCTCCCACTGTGCGCCGTCGTCTTATGCGCCGAGCGTCCGGTATTTTCTCGCGTATTAATCGAAACTAGTCGTGAAGATAAATATGAATATCATGTGCTGGACGAGTGCCGACTTCGAACGGAAGCTTCGTGACAAATACGTACATTGAGAACGATAAATTTAAATATTAAAAGTGGAAATGAGAGAAAAATTAAAAACCGCATACAGCCTAATCGATGTGCTTGTATTTGCTAAATGGATTTCAAATGGCAGCTTTATCTTTAGGGGTGTAAAAGAAGAAGATCAGGAATTTAACAGAGGTACCTTTATTGTTTGGGTTCTAAAGGAAGAAGATCAGGAATTTAACAGAAATAATAAAACCTAAAAAAAAAAAAAAAAAAAAGATCAGGAACTTAACAGGAGTAACTTTATTTTTGAAAATTAAAAAAAAAAAAAAAAAAAAAAAAAAACAGAAATTTAACAGTGGTAGTTTTATTTTTAACAAGAAATAACACAATTCTATCTTCTAAAAATTTAACCATTTCTGAAGATTTGTGAACAAATGTATAAGACAGCGAGATAAGTATCAACTATGTAAGAAATTGCTATCCCTCAAAATGTGGCAAAAGAGAAATAGTCCGCCATTTGTAAACTGGGTTTCAAACAGGTGCCTCGAAATATTTTGGGGTTTGGCGTTGTTTTCTTGAAAAGTATCTGATTGCGCAAAGCCAATAGAGTTTGAATATCAAAAAGAGAACGAAACTAGAATTGGTGCTTTAATTACTCAAAGCAACCGTACAGAAATTTCTACCTTCGATCATATACTAGATAGACAGGCCTTGTTAATGGAAAATTGAAACACACATAAATTCTGTCGTAATAGGGCAAATGCATGTTAAATTCCATAAGGATTTTTTGAAGACAAAAAATCAAAAAAAGTTTATTTTTTCTTCTAAAATGAATTTTTTAATAGAAAAAAAAAAAAAAAATATGTACAATTTTTTAAAAACAAAAACTCCAACCTGGCTAAAATCATCTTCAAAAACTTGGAAATAACAGCAATATAACCTAGAGCTTGTAACCGAAACATTTTTGGGGTTATTGGTTACTAGGAACCAATTAAAATCTATATTGGTTTTTGGTTACTGGTTATTGTTCTGGTTAACCAAAACAACTTTTCTGGTTATTGGTTATGGTTACTGATTATTGGTTAAGACAAAATTTACGGTAAAATAGACAAAAGAAATTTTCTTCAAATCAAATTATCTATAATTAATAATTTTCCAGGAAATTATTAGGTAGTAGTTTTTGAAAAAAATAATCAATAATATTGATATTTTATGAAAACCAATAAAAACCAATTCTGTCTTGTTATCATTCTGATTAATGGTTTCAGCATTTTATGGGAATTGGTTAATTGTTATTACATGAAAATTTTTTTGTTTTGGTTATCGGTTCCCAAATTGATGTCTTCAATTTGTTTCAATTTTTAGTGGTTATTGTTCTGGTTATGGTTGTGGTTACAAGCCCTAGATAACCTGGGTAAAATAACTACTTGCCCCAATGTGACGTCACACTCTGTATGTATCAGTGTTTCAATGGAAAGCATTATACAATATTGTACAGGGTGTGTCTATCTAGAATATGGTCGAAGATTCCTACCGTACTCAACGCATCAATGCTGAATACCCTGGCCAAGTATTGAGTATTGCGGCATTGGTAAAGAGTAGAAATTAAAAAAAAAGAAAAAAATTAAGAAATCTATTTCGATTATCCCGTACAGAAAGAAAAATAATAAAAGATAGGTACCGGATGACTGGAAAAGGTTTTGTGGATTTTTCTGATTATTTACTGTTTGTTTTTACTTATATTTACGGTTCTTTTTGTGTTTACTGATGTTTACTGATCTTTTGGTTTTTACTGCTTTTTTTTACTGTTCTTGTCTCTTCTTTTTGTTTTTACTAATCTTTACTGATCTTTTTGTTTTTACTGTTCTTTCCTGTTCTTTTTATTTTTACTAATTTTTACTGATTTGTACTGATCTTTTTGCTTTTACTGTTATTGCCTGTTCTTTTTTGGTAAAAGAAAAAGTATCTTCAATGTACCTGTATACTACTTACAGGTATATTGGTGGTAGGCATAGCAGTCTCTGTATTATTCAGTATTTCGGGTGTATTGGGTTTAGTTTCCGTATTATTTAACAACTTAGGCACGTTGGTAGCAGTTTCCGTACGATTAAATGATTTAGGCTCGTCGATACCGGTTACCGTATTATTATTATTCGCATTAATTTGTTTGTCGCACGTTATGACCGGCCGATAGCCATAATTTTCCGCCAGCGTACACCAATAATAATTGCGAAAATCGACGACGGTCGAATTTTCCGCCCAAATCGGTGTCACTCGTACGTCGGCACCGTTATCCCAAAAGCCATAATTGTAATAAATTTTCGAAATCGTTTGGGTGATATTATCGCGGTTGCCCTTGACAGTGATTGTGAAAGTACCTTCGATGCCGATTGGAAACCACGGCCTGGAACGGGCGGTAAAGAGCAGCGGATGACCTAAATCGATGTCCTTTCCATTGAGAGCGTCCGGCGATTTCTCGTCGTACTTCTCGTAGTCGTAAAACGAACCCCACGAGCTGTGGACATTTTGCAGCTGAAAGGTCGTCGCGTTGGCGTTGGTTTGAATGCGAAAATGTAAAACACGTTCGCTGACCGCACGAGACACCAAAAACGTCGATACGACAAAGGTGACGAACATTTTTGGCCAACACGTTTTAAAAATCAATTTTAAAATTTTTACACACATTTTGTAAATAGGTAGGTGTATATACGGGGTACGCAGGCGGATATAATATATATATATATATATATATATATATATATATACTTATAATATGGAAATAGACGACGAATTACGCGGCAAGACGACGCAAATAACCGCGAAATTCTTGAAAATAATTGATGAAAATACGGGGACTTCTATTTAGACTATGGTACTATACCATAATATGGGACAGCTCTCTTGTGTCCGCACTTATATATATAGACACGGACGTTACCGTCGTAAAATCACGTAGCAATATTAAATCTGAAAAAAATTTGTCAAATTTCGATGTATAATTTACGTGTTTAATTAACAAACAATAAGAATATGCTATCGGAAAAAAAAAACAAAGAAAAAACAAAAAATAAAAAACAAAAACATTAACATGTAGTAGATTTTTCATGAAAACGTGCTCAATTATAAATACAAAAGAATATACCATAGTCTATGCAGATATAAACGTGTTATTCGAGTTATGAAGTATAATATGAACTCATAATACATATGGGTAAAAAAAAGGAAAAAAGAAAACGTATTTGTACTGCCAAAAAATATTTAATTCCAAAATAAACAGTTTTTTTTTTTTTTTTTTTTTTAAGCGATTTGAAAGAAAATATTATAATGGAGGAAAAACCACAGTCCTCTTAGCCTACTTGGCTCATAGCCGGAGAGGGTTGAGGAACAAAATGTACCGCAAGTAGTTTTTATCGCATCTACATCATTGTGGGTGAGAGATCTTTTTAATTATTGCAGTATTTCTACGAGCTTAAAGGTGACAGAAAATATAATGTGGTTTTTCAGTTTTCGCTAATTTACCTGTCGTTGTGGAGCATAAATTACAAAATCTGTGAATTGTTTATTTTTATCGTATATTGACTTCGTTTCACAGCCTAACAATTTTCATAGCCCGCTGGAGGTAGATATAATAAATTTAATTTGTGGAAGGTAGTTACAAATAGGAACAGCATAAAGAAGTCGCAAAACAAGGTGTTAAAAATTATTTTTTGCAACACCCTCCCCAAAAACAGACGTTTTCGGGCGTCCTTATAATAAACGTACAACCCATTTTATCATGACCAAATTCAACGAAAATTATTCCGACAAAATTCAAGGCGCATGCGTCAACTACAAATGTTTCGTTGTTTCCATCCTAATAACGAATTGAATCAGTGTTGCCAGGCTAGAACAGTGCTTCAGCGCTTATATTGCCTACAAATAGGTATGAGATTGTACCATAATGTTGATCAGAAAAATGTCGCGCATGCGCAACTTGAAACCTGCTCTGGAATTTAGAAATCTATCCTTATTCACTCAATGATTCCTCAGCCACTATTAAAGTTAGAAATCTGGGATTGGTGCAGCTGGAAAAAACAAAAAATTTACTTAAATCTGTATTCTATCGAAGTTTCCATTTATGTTTAGCTACTTGAAAATAAATACAAAAAACCTTCTGGAATTATTGAAAAAGGCGCTCTGTTCCTTCATCATGTAGGCCTATTAAGGTATGTCAATTCCAATTTTATTCTACAAAACTATTTAAAATCTTTCTGGATAAATTTTAAATAGTTATTTTTCTCTATTTAGCTCAATTCTATTCTTGTTTTCTGAAGTTGGTCCAATTTCTAGTTTGAAAAAAAATTTGTAATTACTTTTCATTTCGTATGCATTCACGCTGACGGAAATTTCGCTTTAAAAAAAAAAAAAAAAACAGTTTTATAAAAGACATCAAACACTACCTATCTCACTGATTCTGGAAAAAACAATAAATGGAACCACCAATAAATCTCCCCCTATCATTCAAAAACAAAGATAATCAAAATCTGTGCTCAGGGTGAGAGGTTATGCTGATACTCACATCATACATAAAAATCCATAAATATTGATCTAATTTATAACTTTTTTTTTTTTGAAATTGGTTAAAAAGGAAATTTTTTAATCGTTTTAAAAAGTTATAACTCAAAAATTAACGAGCATTGCGGTAAAATTAAGAAGATAAAATCGAACGTGATATATCTTTTATACCTTATATCCATGACAAAGCACTCACTTATCTTAATTTATTACATCCTCAGACTAGAAATCCATCATAAATATCATGACCCATGACAAAAGAGAGTAGACACCGTTATAGTGAAAATAAAACTTCAATTGAGTATGCAACCAATACAACTTTCATGTATCAAGTCGGTATAACTTCTATAAATATTATTCTTCATCGACAAAAGTTTTTTGGTAAGTACCAGGTTGAATTCAAGAGGATCCACGAATACGCAACGTGAATGAACAAATCCAAGGGAAGACCTGAGAAAATTACGTGGAAAAGAAAAAGGATAAAAATATAGGTTCTCTGGAAAATTAATCACTATACATAATATGTATAATATGATAACCACACAGTGGAAGTTTTATAATATGGTTATGTGAAATTCTATAATTTTATAGTAGCTTGGCTAATGTGATACAAATCATCAGTATTATTTGATTTTTTAATTCTAATGGCTACAAATGATGGTTTTTTATACATTTTAATAGAAATTTCTCTTTCAGTCTCACATAATTATCCCAACAAATCAATAAACTGTCCTATTAGACCAACATAATTTCCTTCATTTGTAAATACATTTGATTAAGACTTTTCAAATTTTTCCCGGTTGTTTCATTTACCCCTTCTACCAGGTGTCCAAAATGAATGGTTGTTTCAACGATATTCGTTTCACCTACTGACATTTCACCAAAGGGAATTCACCATGCGGACAATTCACCGATTAGTATTTTCACCTAATGACTATTTTATCGACTTCATATTCACCGACAGGTTTTTTCACCAACTGCCTAATTTTAAATGACATAAATCTCTAGGTATTTGACAAAATATACATTTTCTCTCAGTTTTTAAACTTTAATGAATTTTTATTTATCATTTAATTATATTTAATACAAGCCTTGAAGCGCTACTCCACAGAGATTTGGCTTGTGCCGGCCTTGGATTTTTGTTGGCCTCTCTATGTAGGTAACACTGTAGAATTCGTTGTTTTAGCAGAAAACAACAAACTTTTTTTTCCTGGTCTGAATGTGGCTGTGTAGGTAGTGGCGAATATGCAATGAGTATGAAGGAATAATTAATAAAATAATATCGAGGAAATAATTTTGTGAAATAATTAACGGCTTGTACATTTATTACATTAATAAAATTTTATTAATCATAAATAAAATCAAAATAAAAACTAAGCACATGTACTTTCAATTATCACTTTTTCATTTTAAAATTTTTGTTTTTTTTTGTCTTCCCTTCTTCACAATTTTTATAATTTAGGTATATTATATTATATTTTATGCTATTTTTTTAGTGTCATAAAAAGTAAAATTTAAAAAAAAAATACCATATTGATATAATTTAAGTTTTTAAAGCCAATTTTCAAAGTCAAAATTTTGACTTTTTCATTTCACTGTTTCATATTTTTATTGATTAAATAAAATTATTATAAGCTTTTTTTCACCTTACTAGTGATTTGGTTGACTGATTACATTCAAAAAAATTAATGAAATCAGTGAAAGGAACTTAAGATGAAATTTTGAAACAGGTGAATTAGCCAATAGATGAAAATATCGGTCGATGTGATTTCGTAGGTGATATGTCCATCAGTGAAAAGAAATGTGAAAAAGTTGGCGACCATTTCCACCGTACCTACTACCAACATTGGTATGCAATCAAAAAAACAACAAAATTAGATCAAAATGGGAAAATGGAGTCCATCGTTTGCTTTCATCATAAAATGAATAATTTTCATTATTCCCACCTTTAACCCCTCCATCAAGACAACTTAAATCTCACATTTGCATATAAACTGAGTAATAATTTATTACACGGCCAGGTTCAAAAGTGAAGTGATTACATACGAGGACAAGTTTGCAAAATGAGTGCAGCGAGTAATGAAATCCCAAGTCATGTAAACTCACTTTCGAACTATGTTGAGGAAGATATTTTTTATAATTAATAATCAGAAAGCAACGTAATCATTAATTAGCAACTTCAAAGAGAAAAAAAATAATAAAAATAAAGAAATGTAGCCATAGGTACTTCGTACTACTATCTAGTGTTCGTGGAGCAGTGGGCATAGTGTATGCTCGTCAACACAGTGAGTGCAGATTCAAATTCCAGGAAGTGGTGTGAACTTTTCGACAAAATAAAAATTCCAGGTTAATGAAAAATCATATTATTACCTACATTTAAGTTTGACATCATTCATCAATGATAGACACTATTTTCCACTAGCAAAATTCGATTGTAAACATTGCCTCTCAGACTCTGTTCTATAAGAAAACATTAATAGGTATCTGATTTTTTTCGCAACAGTTATGAAAAACGAAATCGTATATTTCATATCTCATCTCTGATGATTTTATTGTATTCTAAATAGGTAAATGCAATACAATGTAACGTGCTTCAAAAATCAAAACAACAAAATGTTGTATACGTTAATATTATCTGCGCTTGAATTACTTTTAAACGAGCAAATAAAAGCATCGAACTCGCTGTTTTGGGACTACATAATTTTGAATAATACAAATGATTTTTTTTTTTTTTTTTTTTTGAATAAGCTACTGGATATTTTAAATTTTATCGAAAAAGCAATTATTACTAACCAAATGAAAAAAAAAAAAAAAACTGAAATTATACATAATTTACAATTAGGTCATAACATCGGTTCGTTTGGTGCACGTTTGTCTACCATTAATCATTCTAGCAGAAAATTATTACTTCAACGCGCTGCAAAGAGAGATTCACTCGATTTTTTTGAAAGCCTTTGCAAATGCTGCTTTTGGATATGCGTTCGCAGCAGTCGGGTCGTGGCTCGTTCAATGTACACCTAACTAACAATAATATTCGTATTTTAGAAAGGATGTGTAATTTTGCAGGCGAATTACCTACCCAGGCTGTATAATTATTCTGGTTTGGCGCGTGAAATTCGTCATTGTAGTGTGAACGTAAATTACTATTTGATACAGAAAATGGGTAATGAAACATGCGATCAAACCCTGTGATTTGGTATCGGGACCAAACTTTCGGTCGCTGCAGGCCTATGCAGTATTCACACGTTATATTGTCGTTCCTTCAGCTTTTGTCAAAATTAACAATTCTAATTTCGCGAATTCTATAAAGGCTGCACCGCTGCAGCGCACATGAATTAGAAAACGCGTAATTAAAGCTCTGCTTCCTAAGTTTACGCGAGCAAACGCTGCTCCCTCGCCGTCTTCCATTTAAAACCGAAGGAAATTAGTTGCCATTTTAATAAGCGGCTTTGATTCTGTTTTTAAAGTTTAGCGTTTATTGTCGCATAAGGCAACAAACATTTGATTTTTACGAACACGAGCTACGCGATTCACTCACCGAAAGTATATGGAGCCAATTCACAATGTTTGCGGTGTTTTTTTTTTTTTTACTTCATCTTTTATCGCCTCTAAGCGTCAAAGCAAAATCTTGATGTGAAAACGGAAATTAAATTTTAATTTGGCAAAACTCAAAACCCTATAAT
Source organism: Ericerus pela (assembly GCA_011428145.1). Taxonomy (NCBI): domain Eukaryota; kingdom Metazoa; phylum Arthropoda; class Insecta; order Hemiptera; family Coccidae; genus Ericerus; species Ericerus pela. Next base: position 473,543 of record WOFM01000154.1, on the reverse strand, counting down.
AACGATAATATATCACTCACAAATACGAATAATATTTTTTATCCCAACCCCATTTTCAGCCATTCGGGACTTATGGATAGATTCGATCTAAAAATAAACATTCACTTTATGAATTCAACGCTCAAAATATCCGTGGTGTAGATTACCAAAATATATTTGCAGAATAATTATGACACCCACGTACTTAATATAACACACGTAAATAGGTAACTATGAATTATCAGTACTGACCGCATACAGGAATATAATATTTGATTATTGATGGGTCACTGTGGAATATCTTACATCGTGGAAAATATTCCGATAACAGAAGGTTTTTGGCAGTTATTGCGTGTGCACCAAATATTATACACAAGGTATGGAGCAACCAAGACCTCGAAAAATACTGGTAATTTTGTAGCCAATTTGGTGGGCTTATATACTGGCTCTTTACATGCACACAAAAACACATATGTAAAGAATATATACGTGTGTGTGATGACTAATTGCGACAGATTTTATTATTGCTATGGCACATTGACACATTCGGCATCAGCACAATACAACTGTGTGTTGACCATAGAACAAAACATTTGCATCCGTTTGAGTACTTTTAATTACTCGAGCAGACGCCCCTTGTCACCTGACTTTTCAAAAGGACCCCACCCTTCATTTTTGTATCCGTTAAGCACCAGGTTGACAAACGCTTGCTCCAGGGGATCAGGCTGTGGAAGTGGAATAAGGGGAAATACTTCTTCCATGGAAACAGTCAAATCTGTAACCTGGGGGGAGAGCGTGCCTCGACTCCAAACGTCTGATCCGTTAAACCTCCTCAAAAGTGAATTTGGACCAATACCTGAGCCAAATCCCTATTGGAATCCAACATGGTCTGGAGTTTGAGAATTCAAACATCAGAAACCAGAGTCACAACCAGTGTCCTTCCTGTGCAAAATTGAGAATGACCGGAGAAGGCAGATACATTATGACCCCGACGCCGATCACTCGATTTGTGGCACTTCTTTGTTTTCCAATGAAACATTGTCAGGATGTTGTCATTTGTTGAGAACAGGATATGTTGTGCTTCCGTGGTGCAATAGGGGTCCCCGCCCATATTAGTTTGATACCACTTTACCCCTGGGTATTATTATATCACCAGGACATCGGATGGAGGTTGAGATGGGGATTGTTTCAAGTCTATTTGAATCAATTAATCTGGGTAGAGACTTTGCAAATCTCTATAACGTGTATTTGGATATGGAACCAATTTCGGAAAACGGGACTATTTTCATAGATGGTATTGGTATTCCTTGCCAGTATGTGAGAATAGACCATAGAAAGAAGAAGACTGCTGCCCTTTCCACTTCACGTTATACCTCACGTAGATAGGGGATTTCTCTAACTGACCTCTCCCTACAACCGCTCCATAGATACTTCTTTTTCGACCTAATAACACAAATTTCATTTTAACCCAGAAGTTCCTATTTATGTTCCTCTATATTTATAAATATGTATTTCTTCTTGTATGTAATTTCAGATGAAATTCAATTTCTATTGTTTTAAAAATTTATTCAATTTCCATGTTATTATTTAAAACTTTGTACTTGTAACCGAATGTTGATCTGTTTAAAGACCTCACTCCCCCCTTTTTTCAGGGATAGTATGGTCTGAGAGGGGAAATGACACATTCGGCATATTCCATTTTTATTTCGTTCACAAAAATACGTGAACATTTTCAAATTTAACTGTAACTTTTTTGATCTTGTAATTTCCTGAATACGTACCATCCACGGACATTCCCTTTTCGAAACATTTCTTTTGTCTCTCCTTGATACTTTACAAATTCCTATAATACACATTTTTCCCAGTTCCGAATTCTATTTATCGAACTTCTCCTTTTTTTATTTCCCCTTACTTAACAAAAAGTTTGTCCGTGGATTTAGATAATAAAATTATGTACGTATTGTAAATCTTTTACCACCTCTTTTTTTTTCTCAACTGACAGACAAATAATTTTGTACTCGATCTCGTTTCTTCTGTCACTTCTAAAAACTTTTTTCAGTTGAGCTGACTTAAATTTTTCTTGCATTAATTTCTCTTCAATTTTTGTATGCGAGATGGAAACATGTTCTTCCATTTAGTTTCTCGTGATGTGTTTTTTGTTCTTTTATTACATTAAAATGTGTTGATTTTCTTCTATTGGGCAATGGGGAAAATTTGGCGATGTTATAAAATGGTCCGCAGCTAATTGCTGAATCGGTAAGTGCAACCATGGAATTAAATATAAGTGCGGTGAAAAAGGTATATTAAAATCGCCTGCATATGGCATAAATTCAAGTCCAAGGATACCTGGCAGAGCTATCCGACCGGGCAGTGTAATTCTGTGGCCACTTGAGTTTACCGACGTCCGTGATTTTGTGGGATTTTGAATGGTGAAATTTTGTAGGGACTGAAGGGGGAACGCTTTAGAGGCCCCCCCTGGCATACCACAACATGCACTGATAAGCCAGATCATGAAGTCATGTGAAATGTGAACTATCAATTTGTCGTGGTCTCTATGTTGAAACATACTTGCATTAATTTGCATGTAAAGCCGGTCCCACACGACGCGTGTATTTGACAAATGTTATTTGGTGAATATTTGGCACAAACATTTGCCTCGCTGCTTTGCGGCTCCTACACTACACCACAAATATACAAACTTCACAATTCACAAATATTTGTTCAAAAGGAATATTCAACATCCCTTTGACTCGTGCATTATTTACAGACAATTGCCGGAACTGGACAAATGTTTGCCAAATGTTTGGCAATGCCAAACATTTGCAATTGGCATTTCTCCCACACGGTGCGCAAATGCAGACAAATGTCGAATGTTTGCCAAATACATGCGTCATGTGGGACTGGCTTAAGTACAAACAAACATACCTACAATGAGTATAACGTGCAGTGCACAAAATTATTCATCTTGCGATGACGACTTTCATTGAGAGGCCAACCCTCTAACCTCATACCAGTGGTCTAATCCTCTCAGTGATTTTTTTTATGGATTTATCAAAGTGTATACAAATATAAGTTAAGTAGTACATAGGTATGTACGGGGACAAACTCTGGTAAGAAATGGGTTTGACTAATTTTTATATCTGTGAATATAAGGTTGCATTTTGACAGCCCGGTTAAAATTCTTTTTAGGTGTTTCATGGTCTCTATAAGCCAATGCATTAACTCACATTTAAAAACATTGTGACACCTGTGGGGGTCACAATGCATACATGGGTGTCACATTACTGTGGCGAGGTATAATTTAAGTGTCATAATGACGTAAAATATCTTTATGTATAAGTAGATAGATAGATATATAGATAGATAGAGAGATACGGATGGAGAGAGATGGATAAAGAGATGTAGATGGATGAATTTGAGTTTCAGGTGCCAAGTTTTTCCTTTGGTTATGAAACCAAAAACGTTCCAACCCCAGCCCCAGGTAGTTTCATCAAATCAAAATTAATATATAGATTTACATACAAAACGTGAAATAAAATTGAGCTTTCATGAAACATATAATAGGTGCAATAAAATGTAAAAATAATTATGTTTTTTTTTTATCAATGAGTGATATAAATTTGAAATATCTACATACTACAAATAATAACTGGAATTTTCATCAATGTTATCAGGTTCATACCTCCATCAGGTTAAAATTCTGCAGCGATAAAATTTTTATACAAAGGCGTAGCCGACGAGGCAAGGGGGCAATTGCCCACATGACCTTTTTCTTTCTTTTTTGTCACTTTTCAAATTTGAAAAAATTTTGGAACTAAATAATGTGAAAGTGGGTTCCATGGATGCTAAATTTCTCAAATTTTCTAAATTTCATGAATAACAAGCAAAACAAAAGTCATCAAATTTTTTTACCCCTCCTTTTGCAGAAATCTACGAGAAAATGTTACATATTATTTTACATGTGTTAAATTACGAGTTATGCGATGTAACTCCTTCCTCACTACATCCATGCAATCAAATAAATATTTTTATCAAATCTTTTAAACCTTTTTTTTTTTTTTTTTTGTTTTCTTGAAACCGAACAGTCAGACATAAGATAAAAATTTCTGTAAAATTCCCAATGAATCCACAACAAGTTCAGTTCGCTGAGAAATAATAATAGAGAGCATACATTGCACAAACAAAAAATGTAGAATGGAACATTATAAAAAACGTAAATAAAAATGTGGCTGCAGGAAACGTTTTTAATGGAAATCTTGTGTCCACAATGGCAAAAGAACGAAAAAAGAGAAAAAAATGAAAAATTGGTACACGTAGTCGTTACGATTATGTCCTTGAGCAACTTTTGTAATAAAACAAAGTTTTGTTTGTTTAAAAAAAAAAAAAACTATAAAGCTCCCACCAACAAAGGAAAAAACTCAAATTTTTCACCGAAGAAAAAAACACTGTCTCTGTAACATTTTTCTGAAATTGTAAAAAAATTTTCTGACACACTGAAAATTCCCTGGGAAATTTTTTCAACATACCTAACGCATGGGTCAATTTTAGAAAAAATATGCTCTACTGGTAGGGTAAAGAGAAGGAAAAGGAAGAAAAAAAAAGTTTGAAAGAAAACAATTTTCTGATTCATTTTGCAACATTATTAGGTTAGAATGGCGAGCAAAAAGGTGATAAATTATTTTCGCAATAAAGAAAAACTTATTTATGACTTGTTGGCTTAAATTTTACGAAACTGTTTAGAAATACGCCTTACATAACCCGTTTTATGACTTCCGCGAGTTCATTGAAGAAGCGTTTTATACCATTTGTAGACTTTTCAAAGATCACGTCCAAGAGAAGGATTTTCGAGAGACCGCACAGAACGTGGCATTTAAATTGAGTATTAGGGTGGTAGGTGTACGAAAGCAAAAAAGTGTCATAAAACGACCGTTCGAAAAAGGAAATTTTAGCGACAGATGAATAATATTTTATTACAAATAACCAATCTTGTACTATTACATAATTATATAAATGAATCTTGCCAAAATCAAATATAGAATAGGGTTATGCAGGAAAAACTCAAAATAGAGATCAACAGGGGTAAAAGAAAACAATAATATCAATTTTTTTTTTTTACTTTTTGTCACCTATGATAACTCACATCAAACTAAAATTGCTATAGTTGAACTGAGTTCTCGCCCTTGACAAAAATTCGGCGAAACCTCAGTGCCACACTTTTTAACCGACTTCAAAAAAAGGTGGAGGTTATCAATTCGATCCGTGTATATATATATATATATATATATTTTTCTTTCTTTTTCTTTTTTTTTTTGTTTGTTTCAGAATAACTTCGCAACCTGGACACCGATTTTGATGAACTTTTTTTTAAATGATAGAGGATGATCCTGTGATAGTCCCATTAAATTTTTTTTAAATTGATTTGATAGTTTTTGAGTTATTTTTAAATAAAAAACTATCAGTTTTAAAGTAATATTACCGCTAATGCTAATAGCGAAAAATCATTAAAAAATTTTTCTATTATTAAAAAAAAAAAAAATGCTCTAAAAGATGAAAAATTATTTATTTTTTCTCCAGTAAAGTCGAGTAGAATTAAAATAAAACAAAAAAAGCATTATGGTAAATAAATAATTTTTTTCAAAAAATAAAACTGACTTCAAAAAAAATTAATAAAAAATGGACTACAAAGAGAAAAATAATTCTTTTCAAATTTTTCCAGCAAGATCTAAGTCTTGGGACTGGAATTATTGAAGTCAGCACTAATTATAAAGTTCTGACATAAAATTGGAAAGAATTAACGTATAAAGCCTACATAATAAAGGAAAAGAACGTCGACTTCAATATTAATTCCAGTATCTAGACCTAGATCTGGCTGGAGAAATTTTAAAATAATAATTTTTCTCTTTTTAGTTCATTTGATTTTTTTCTTTTTTGTGAGTCGATTCTATTTTTTGAAAAAAATTATTTATTTACCATAATGCTTTTTAGTTTCATTTTAATTCCATTAGATTTTCTGTAGAAAGTTTTTACCATAAGGAACGTAGATATCGTAAATCGCGGCGACGTAGAAAAAAACTTGTTTTAGGTACTTTCAATCACACTAGCGGAGTTTGGTGTAAAGTAAAAGTGGTCAGATGAATCTAGTCGCATACGTAATATTATTTTACGACTTCACAATACAATTTAATATGAATTTCATGGACACTTCATTTTGAACGTACCTGATTTTTACCCAATATTTTGCAAATAATTTTGAAATTCTCATTTTTTTATAATTATTTATTTTTTTGTTGAAAAAACCTACATTTTCTGACGTGAAATGCTGCGCTAGAGTTCTTGTTGTTTTTTTGGTGTATTTCTTTTTTTCTTTTTTTAATATTTATTACGGAGCGTTGGACGCTCTCGCCGTATAAAGGGACTTCGATGGGGGATGTTGTACACTTATAAACTCGTATTTTTAAATTAAACTTATTCCTATTTTTATAACCGGTTTAATTCAGTATCTCCAAAAGAATGTATATGTCGTTGGCGATTTAACAAATTAGTCATTTTTCAAACGTCTTCGTCATTTTATAAAAAGCCGGCGATTAAGAAAACGAAAAAAAATTTTTTTAATTAGCCTGAAAATTTTAGGCGTTTTATAAAGAGCCAAAAGCATTTTAGGTTCTTTAGAAAATAAATATTTTTATATCAATAAGACTAACCTAAATTAGGCTGATTATAAAGAGCCAAAACGGATTTAGGCTTTTTGAAAATTGTTTCAATAAGCCTAAAATCATCGGGCTATTTGAGATGATAAATTTTTTTATAAACTGCCGGCTATTTATAAAATGACAAACCTATTTTAGGCATTTTTCAAACTGCCAAAACCGCTTTAGGCTAATTAAAAAACGAAAAATTTCTCGTTTAATTAGCCTAACGATAACTAGGCTTTATGGAATGAGCCTAAACATGGTTAGGCTATTTATAATCCCTTCTAATAAGCCTAAAATTATCAGGCTAATTGAAACATTTATTTTTTTAAACAAAATTACGATGTTTTGTAATCAGCATAATACAATCTAGGCTATTTTGTCGTGGATAGATTGATGAATAAATTATCAGCGAACCTATATTGGAATAAATGGTACGCATTAAATAAGATTTACATAATATAATTAACATTTATTCCATTGCAATAATTATTAAATCTTTTCTTTCAAATATTAATTAAATAACAAATAACATTCCATCAATAACAAAACCAGTTAACAACGAAGATATTATAAACCTGGAAATGAAAACGTAAATTATAATGTCAAAAAACAAATTACAAAATGAAAAAATATTTTTTCTAATTATATTGCAAATATTCTGGAAAAAAGATTTGTTAATTTTTTTTTATTTATTCGTACAAGGCGAACTATTATGACACTTTGATGTGCACAGAAAATTTGATTTTATACACGCGCATCTTTTAGTCCCACATTAGGTGTTTGACAAAATACATTTACAGTAGGCGTAACATTGTCCTCCAAAATTAGATTCTTTCGCTAGGGCTTCTCTAATGGATATTTGTTTTTCTGGGATTTCATCTGGAAATGTCACACCCGAGATCTGTATGTCGGTTCTAGCTAACCAATTTTTGATAATTCCATTTCTGGTTCCTATTTGGTACACGTTATCTTGTACGTTGACAATTTTACCGATTATATTTCGCCCATCTAATGGACCTCGGTCTACCTTTGGTACATTTACTAAAACAAAATCTCCAATTTTAACTGGTTGGAGAATTTTTCCAGTATTTTCAAGCATTTTTTTCGCAGCTTTTTTCTGGCCATTAAACGCATCTGCTCATCTTTCTCTTATGTTTGCCTGCCTTTTACAATTATCACAACAATATAGGGTAATACAGGCAATAGAATTTGAAGAAACCAAGCCAGCACAAGTTGTGTTTTAAAAAAATAAATTTTTCAATTAGTCTGATGGTTTTAGGCTTATTAGAAGGGATTATAATTAGCCTAACCACGTTTAGGCTCATTCCATGAAGCCTAGTTATTGTTAGGCTAATTGAACGAGAAATTTTTCGTTTTTTAATTAGCCTAAAGCGGTTTTGGCAGTTTGAAAAATACCTAAAATAGGTCTGTCATTTTATAAATAGCCGGCAGTTTATAAAAAAATTTATCATCTCAAATAGCCCGATGATTTTAGGCTTATCGAAACAATTTTCAAAGAGACTAAGTCCGTTTTGATTCTTTATAATCAGCCTAATTTAGGCTAGGCTTATTGACATAAAAATCTTTATTTTCTAAAGAGCCTAAAACGTTTTTGGCTCTTTATAAAACGCCTAAAATTTTCAGGCTGATTGAAATAATTTTTTTTTGTTTTCTTAATCGCCGGCTCTTTAGAAAATGAAGTACGCTCTTAGTAAACCGACGAATTTGCTTAATCGCCTACGACATATATAGCTTTATTCAGTCAAGTAGGCCAACATATTTTCCCAAAACCGATCGACATATTATTTCTTTAACTTATTGAAAAATGTTCACTTTGAATAACAAACGTGTATACGAAAAAGTTTTGCAAGCCTGAAAATAACTTAAACAAAAACAAATCAAAAGCCATCACTCCAGGCAAAATAACTCGTTTTCGAAAAACCGACGATGGGCCTAACGCGATAATATTCGAAATGGCAAATAATGAAAATCCTTTTAATATGCCAACGTTGAACTCGATCCAAAATTTGACTGGAGGGCGATGGAAGGATGGAACGATCCTAAAAATAACGTCTGGAAAAACCGACGCTCAGAACTCGAATGAAATTTTTGACGAAATTCGAACTCGTCCAACTTTTTTCGCATTATTTTGGCTAACCAATCCTTATAATAAATGTATACCACCACTTAATGAACGAAACTTTTTGGCTTCATCTAGCTTTTTCCTATCTCACATAATGCCACACAGCATATAGATATAGGCTATGGTAGTTAATTATTTAACGAACCCACCAGTGTACACCGCGATTAAAGGGGCATAAGAGAGTATAATATTTTCTCTTGAGCGTGTGCTCACAATGGTGGAGATTTTCCACCAGAATCGAATACGAGAGGAAACGAAAAAGCAAAATCGAGACTACATAAGCCTTTTTCCAGCGCACACAAAACGTAGTCCAGCACAATGACGAAATTGAAGGGATAGAGGATCTTTTGGGTTGGTCGGTACGCACAAAATTACCTTAATTTGGAAAACATTATTTCCACTCGAAAAAGTTCGACTTTCATTTCAATACAATGATTTTAATCGGATGTCCTCGCTTAAAACATACAAAAAATACTTTAACGTAGCACGCTCCTACGCTAGAAAAGCAGGTTTTCGAAAATCATCGAACATCCCAATTTTGTTTGCTAGTACTGGGGGTTCATTTAGTAGGAACATTGTCAAAATGAGTAGCCCCTGCAGTGGACAAATAAAATTTTATCCAATTTCACCGAACTGTCGAAGGAAACTCGTGATGAACTTACTGTACTGTCTGAAGTTAAAAATACTGACTCGAATACAATGAAATAAAGCAACAAAACTTTAACGCAGCTTAAGCCACGCTGGAGCAGCAGGTTTCAATAATCATCAAAAATCATTAATCTTTGTTGTTGCGAGTGTAATTCAATACTTTTAAATTACCTCAACAAATAAGATAATTTCTGAATATTATCTTTTATTAATATTTCACTTCAATTATTACAAACACTTTAGAATTATACTTATTACTATTTCTTAATACTAATGAAACCTAATGTCCATAACAGCTAGTATGGACCCTAACGTCTCTACTCGACTGTAGGTTTAGGAATGAACATGTCTTTGAAATGAAGATATTACATTACTTTCGTTTCCTTTGTTTCAATCAAATATGGCCGACCAAAAAGGTGGCGTGAACCAACATCTCTTTTTACATGTCAGGATAGTTTCTGATTTTTTATAAAAAGTTTGGGCTTTTTATTTTTTTAATATCAATTTTCATAAAACAAATTTCAGTCACACAGAACGGTAATTGCGTCTTAGCCCTCATTGGTGGAACTTTTGTCAGCCCTTATAGCTAAACTACTTGACTAATTCACATAAAACTCAATAAAAGTTTTTGTTAGGTTTAGAACCAATTTCCTACCAAATTTCATCCCTATCGAATGATAATAATTACATTTTAAAACCCCCAATGGTGGAATTTTGGTCAGTCTCCGTTGCTGAACCGCTGGACCGACTCTCATTAAAAATGGTACAAGTTTTAATTAAGTTTAACACCAACTATATTTGCCAAATTTCAGAACTATCGAATGATAATTAAGCCTTAGCATCATAGGTGGAATTTTTGTTAGCCCCAAATGAAATCCCATTCAAAATTACGCTCAAACGTACCCACATACTAAATTTTCACCCTACTGAACAAAAATTTACGACCTCTATCGTGTTTTCAAGAAAAATGCCTGATAAGTTTACATACCTACCAACTGACGTACGTGTACATATATTATATATATATATGTATACATATATATGAAGGTATACAGTAGGTACATATACCTATATATTATGTCGCAGTCAATTACGTAAATCAGGTTTTTATGAAAACTCCTGGCAAAAGCGAAAAGTCCGACCAAAAGACTTCATGTCTTCCATGTTCTATACAACAATTTTATGTAAACGCCTAGGCTAAATTAATCGAAAATTTGAATTTTTTGAAGACATAGGGAATCACGGAATTAACATTTTTGACTATAGTTTTTGTTTATTTGTTTACCTAAATGACTTAGGTAAAAACGAGAGTGCACTGTATCGTAATGTTATTCTTTTTGACTAGAAATGATAAAGGGATTAACAATAATAACTGAAAACTTTCAGTAACTTTCATAAATTCTTATGGAATTAAATAAATAACAGAGATATCCACCATAGGTATTTATATAAATGCTTAATCAAAAATGAAATTAATGAAAAATGCAATTATATGTAAAATTTTAAACTTCCCACTATACCTAAAGGTATAGTTAAATTTAAAATAAAAAAAAAAATTATGAATCTCACTTTATCTCCCACAAACAATAAAGGTACTTATAAGATAATTTTTTTTTTTTTTTGCAAATAATCCACCACACCTAACTTCCTACTATAACTATAGGCTAAAGCAGTCATTTTCAAAGATTATTTACGTAACTGATTAAATATTTTCAGTCGAATATATGATAATTTTATTAATTAATTGCATTTGCCGGTTATTATGTACCGGGTGACCCAAAAGTCACGCAACCCAAACCTTCAAATGTAAAAATTTAAAAAAAAGAGATGCAAGGCTGAATCTTGGCACAGTTGCAGAAGTTAGTTACTCAACTATTCATGCAAAGTTTCAGCTCTGTATCTGTAATCATCTAATTTTGAGGAATTTTTGATTTTTATTTATAATTTTTCCATGTTTGAGAAATAAATTTTGAAAAATTTTTAATTGTAAAATTTCTCAAAAAATTCTGAAACGTGGTACAATACTAGAGAATGATTACCTGATTAAACGGGTAAAGTTTCATTTCAGTACCTTCATCCTTGTTTTTTTAAGAACATGTTTTATGGTCTATACCATGCTTTCAAAACAAATAAAAACAATTTTTAAATTTCAAAAGTTTTATTACATCCTCTCCGTCAATCCGCACTTTGGTGCAGTACTTCACTTTACTGCAGAATTTTGTTTGTTTCCTTAAATTTGTTTGGGTATGCAACTTTTCATACATCAAAGTTTTTTACCTGCAATGAGCAGTTATGCAACTTTTTATTCAGTGCGCACAAGCAGTTGCATAATCACATAATTGAGTAACCATTTCTCTATCATTGTCTCATGTCTTGAAATTTTTTGAAAATTTTTGCAGTTTAAAATTTTTTGATTCGTTTTTTATGCGTACAAATCACTAGGAAAATTCTTAAAAAAAAAAACTGATATAAGAAAGTGAAACTTTACCTGCTTAATCTGGTAATCATCCTCCATTATTGTGGCAAGTTTCAGAATTTTTGAAAAACATTGCCCACTTAAAATTTTTTAAGTTTGTTTTGCCACAAATACAAAAATTGAAATTAAAAATCAAAAATTACTCAAAATTAGACTACTATAGATCCATAGCTGAAATTTTGCATAAATATTCAAGTAACCCACTCCTACAAGAGTACAAAATTTCAGCCCTCTATCTTTTTTTTCGAAATTTTACATTTGAGTGTTTGGATTGCACGACTTTTGAGTCCCTCGGTATTTTCCTAGGAATTCATGTAAATTCCGGTATTATCGATATTAACTGTGTTAATTTCGGGTAAAAATGTTAATTCGATATAAGACAGATAAATAATCAAAAAAATCTACATTTATGACTAAAATTAGTCCGCTGCATTACCACCCCCTTTTTCACACGAAAAAATGAAAATAATACTTTGCCACTTGTAGGTTTATCGTATTAAAAGGCTAACTATAACTATATAAAATCAAATACTTATCACCTTTCAAGCTGATACTCCCCTATCTTTCCCCCAGGATATTTTAAGCTATACTTCACAGCTGTTTTCTTGATTTTTCCGACTAAGAGTCAACTGTGCAGAAAATCTTATTCCAGGTGAAAAATTTTCGTATCAAATTTTCTACAAATTATGTCATTTACATATTTCTCACAGGCGCCATAGTTTGGGAGTTGAAAACTATCAAACATTTGATTCATCAAGTTTTGGTTTTTGAGGACTGATGGCTACAGAAGAGATTAACATCAACTTGAGGGCATGATGTCCACTACCACACAAACTCTACCTTAATACTTTTCCAAAATTTTCTGGAAAAAACAGTTTTTTTAATGTCAACAAGTAATATGGTGACCTAAAAGTGAAAAAGTAAACTGCTCTCGATGAGAAAATACCAACGGTAGGAAAAAAAAAGTACAACATATACTCCCATTCTGACATACCTGGAAGCCCTTTACGAACTGTCTATAAACTTTATAGCTATGTCTATAAAGCAGCTATAAGGGCTATATACTTCTTGCTTCTTACTACTTTATCATCTATATGGCCATGTCTGGAACAGTATAAAGAAAGGAGATTGTTAATGTTTGTGATTTTTATAATGGATTTTTACATTTATAACAAAAAAATTGCTTCTTATCAACAAACGGTTCACTTCTGCGCATGCGTTTGGATTTCATTCATATAGACAACTCTTAAACACTTCTTTATAGTCATGATTTATTTATGGTCATTATAGATAGTTCGTAAACGGCACCCTAAATAAATATAGACAATAAAATAAAAAAATGCCGTAAATTTACCTGTTATTTTCTACATAGATACAATACATAAATGTATACAAAGATAAATGAATTTCTAATTTTTATACCTACCATAAATCATGGTTTGTCATAAATAAAAAACTATCGTAGTCTCACCCCTAACTTTGCCAACTGGCGCGATTTTAAATACCAAATTTGAAAACATGCTGAAACACGAAGATAAATATTCTTTCAGATGAATTTCTCGAATTTATTTTTGTCACCGCGAACCGGCGAATTGTAGATATTTTCATTCCTAAGGCATAAAATACGTTGAAAACGATGAACCATAATTCAATTTCAATTTTCTTTCTTCATTTTCCCTCTTTTTTTTTTTTTTGTTTCCAACTCCGAGACTCGTTTTACTTGGTAGTATTATGATATTAATTATTGTAATATCGTTCGTCGAAATTTATACGTGGTTTTAATTTACCAGTCAATCCACTATGCAGTCACTGGAGAGGATTTAAACAAAGAAAAACAAACAAAGAAGGAGAAAAGGGGATAAAAAAAAGAACAAATTAAAAAATAACAATACGCAATTGCTGAAGGACCTGAAGGCAACTGGAGTTTGTTTACGCTGGAAAAGCGAGTAAAAAAAAGTTAATCCGATATAAGTTTCAACTTTATTTGATATACCTTCCTCATCTTTTTTCTTCTCCATTCTCTCCTTTTTTTTTCTTTTTTTTCTTTTTTGGCTTTTTTTTCTGCCAAGGAAATTCGAATACCGTGTAATTTAATATTCGAAACGAAACAAAAAGCACAAAATTGCTTTTTTAACATTCGATCTGTCATGTTGGTATTCGGAATGCGAAGTTCAGTGTGGGAGACATTTTCAACCACGTATATAAACGAATTTTCATTTTTCCAAGATGAAAAAAGCACACCTACTTGCGTTTCGATCATTAATGGATTCATTGTTTTAGGCTGCTACACATATTTTCATCTACAAGTACTTAGACTTTATTTTATTTTTTATTTTTTCGTTTTAAATATTGCTTATATATATACACACAATACAAAATGTTTTTTTCTGTTAGTTTAAGAAAAAAATACGGTATTCACACAATTGCAAAATAGGAGAGTTAATTTCTGAGCAGTTCAGCAAGTACGACTGTGGAATACCTTGTCATGGGAGATATTCACACATAGAAGGTTTTCAAAAGCTTTGCGTGTTCTGCCACTTTGTACATCAAAGTATGGGAGAGCCAAATCCAAGGCAAACACTGGCGATTTTGTAGCCAGTTTTGTGAGCTTGTATAGTGGATTTGGTACACGCACACAGACACACATACAAACATATACGTATGATATTATGTCATAGATTGCGTCGTTTCTTGCCTTTGTTTAGATGATAAGAAACAACGCAGCTCGTTTGGTACCAGTACGTGACATCACCCAGATCGTTATCGAGTAATTAATCATGGCCCGTATAATGTATCTTACCTGTACGTATGAACATACAAATGTACTTGGGTATATGGTTTAATGTCATAGAGATGAATACATGCCAGCCTTTGGGTGGCAACTGCTGTTAAAGGGTGCGAGCCCCTAAAACCTCATATGAGTATTGTCCCCACAATGACATTTAGGTCTTTATTAACACAAGTTTAACTTCAATCAGTGCTTTGAAAACTGGCTCAAACAGAAAAACAAATATTGGGGCTTACTATTAAATTTTGAGGAGATTATGAAGCGCTGCAGACATTATTGCTGTACTTATATGTTGGATCACATTTTAAATTTGCTTCTCTGATGTGGAATTCATTGAATAATATAGAAACAAAGGAAATAGAAAATTTTCAAAAAAAAGTTTCTTAAATATTTAGGTATATTATAAATTGTTTCTAAAGCAGTCTATCGGCCAAATAACATATGTAGCTATCATACAAGGAATTCTTGAAGGAGTTTGAAATGCAGGATGTGTAGGAAAGAAAGCAGATTGCTACATTCCATGCTTTATCTTTGGGATCTACTTCATGAGCAAATATTAGATAGAAACATGTTAAATATACGTAAGTTATATGAAATCAGTTTTAAAAGGCTGGTGAAGTGAAAAGTAGATCATTGGATCTTTTCATAGTAAATATGATGGTGCAGATGTCCTGCAGGCTCATTCTGGAGTAAAACATCAAAGTTATACAATAAGGAAAGTTTTGAATGTAAGTGTGGGGACCATGTTCATCCTTTTCTCTCGAGGCTCTGCCCCAGTTGTCAGACAGTACCAAAATCCACCTCTTTATTAGTCTATGAACTCTCAAAAACACATGATTCGTAGTATACAGGCTTGTTCTTGTTTAGCCAAAATATAATACAAAAATGGCCAGCGCCGATATGTCTACGTATGTGAAAGTATGATGATCGATGTTAGGTTAAACGCATTTACTGTGAATTATGATACTTGCAGGTAAAGTGTGTATACAGCCAATCATATACCCTGGCAATGCCTTTTGTTAATTGCCAGTGAATCGAGTCTTAAAAGGTTGGCTGCCTAACAAAACGGTTGACAAGAACACGCAAATCATCTTTCAATGCCTGTGGGTTATGAGGCTCAACCCACAGTAAATTAATTTTTTGAGTATACCTGCCTTTAACATAGGTAGTTGTACCTATAGAGAAAGCAACTAAAAAGGCATGGATGAGCCACCATCCCCTGTGACCTTTTCATCATCCACAATCCAGACGTATTGAAGAATTCAACACCTCCCTGCTTGTTGCCCCACCAACACTTCCTCAATTATTTTGACCTCTCCCACATTTTCTATAAATGCTTCTATTTAACACACTAATGTAAATTAGAATTTCGACTTTATGCACTAACCCAATAATTTGAACAAAAGGGTAATACTTGGACAGAACACCACATTTGTTTAGTGTTACAGCTGTAATACTGTGAGACAGGGAATAGATACACATCTGCGTGTGTCTGCATGAGTGTGCTGTTGCTTTACACAAGGTTTTACAATTAATAACAGCATATTTTTTATAATTAATTTTTACTCAACTTATTCTATACTCGCTCTTAAATAACCCGACAAAATCAGGAAAATAAACAGCTAAAGGGATGTTCAGTTACCACCTACACACTGCGGTACAAAAACATGTCAAAGAAACAGAGTCATCGAAGTTTTACATTCTGAGCATCTAAAACTGCTCACATTTCATGAAATTTATTCGTAAATTTTTTATAAATGTCTATTTTCATGTCATTAGAGCCACACAACACATGCGCATTAACAAATACCGAAACCTTTCATCATTAACTGTTTTTGATCAGCTTGTAGGGGATTTCTTTAACCCTATGTCTCTGGACAAGATACCCTGTGGGGAGTTCAGGTTCAAACCAGTCTTTTGGTGCTGCAGTTGGATTTGGTTACGAGTGTCTGTGTGAATGAGCTAAGTTTCACTCAACGTTTTACACTTATAATAGTGTATTTTTATAAGCTTTTATTGCAGTTATCGACGCAACAAAATGTGATGTACCCAGTTTTTGTACGAACATCTAGTGACACTAAAACTGGATTCGTTTATTATAAGTTATCATTTATTAACGTGCTCGCTTTTTCGACACAACTTTCATCAAATGTTTATGGTTATCGCAATGGCGTCGTAACAGACATGTTTATTTATGCGTAGTATCCCGTATTCAAATCCCACCCGAGACTGGAATTTTTTTATTTTTTTTAACAATTATAAAAGTGTATCTTTTAAAAACTCGTTTTTAACCTAAACCTATCGAAAATTCATATTACCGTGAATTTATCTAAATAGGTACCCACAGTCAATTATTATTTTGTTTTCGTCCCACCCTTTCATTATATGTACACGTTTGTACACGAATTAAAATCTAAAATTTTAACATAAACCCACCTCCCTCTGTCATTGGCATCCCTGCTCTCGAGGGTGGAACATAATTAATAAAATAACGAAAAAACGTATGAAAACCATTAACTGCAAAAATCAACAACATGAACGCACGTTCCTCACAACCCTCGCATCCTTTTGGAAATCTAATGGAAAACTTTCATGCATTCATAGTTTTTCTCATGTTACACGAAAGTAAATGTTTATTTTCCTCGGCGAATTACTTTCGTATTAATTAACACCGTTCTTCTCTATTTCGCATCACGCAGCGAAATAAAACTGTGTAATTTGCTCGTTATCGCACAAATAAACGTACCCAAACTTCTTTGTACAAACAAATCGTTTCTCATGTCTTGGGGTCGAGTAGATGGTCGACCAAAATATGAGAGATTGTTGAAAAACAAATAAAGAAAACCCACAAAAATTGTCACCAAAAAAAAAAAAAAAAAAAAAAGTATTGTAATTTAAACTTAGGCGACATTGTTTTAAATTAGATTAAAATTTTTTTTGTACAGCTCCGCGTATATGCGAGAGAGGTTTTTTGCGTCATAATTTTCAATTTATACACGCCGCAGCTGCGGTAGGACAAGTACGAGAAGATGAGACAAAAAGAAATGTGAAAAAAAAAAAAACTAAGAAGAAAAAGTGTATAAAAGTTGATGTATCCGAAGGGAAATTGTGCGGTTTTCAGCTGTCACACGAAATAGCCATAAAAATGAAAACAAATCCTACTCGAGCGACTTATATATACCACATTGCGCGCACACACATACACACATAATTATGCTACAGCAGAAACGCAGACAACTCCTTGTCTTTTAAATCCCGTGGGAAATAATAACGTTAAGTCTACGGCAAGAAGTTACCGTTCGTTCGCAAAGGTAGCGTCATCTGTAAAAAATTCATGGACTACAGAATTGAATTTAAAAATGTACGATTGTCTCCGGCGTATTACCTGCAAAAATAGAAAGAGAAAAAAGAAAGTGTAAAACTATCTCGAAAAAGTTGAAGAAACATGAGAGAAAATGATGAAGAAAAAAAATATTGAAAATTTAAAAAAAGAAAGAAAACTACAACAATTTACACTTTCTAACTCGAAATAATATGGTAATCCGTATAACTAACACATTATAATTTATGTACTGTACAAATTATATTGCGGTAGGAAGGTACTATAGGGTACAAAATAAATATACGAAGTATGTACGTTTGAGATTTCGAATTTGTGGCCATGCATATCGGATATGAGTCAACTTAAATGGCTGGATCTATAAAACATAATTAATCACATTTGACTTCAATGCTCTTATACATTGTCCAAGAGACACCCGCGAAAATTCAGACGAAAAGAGACGACAAAACTCATAAAGCGCGGCAGCTGATAGAAAATGTTTTTTACTCCTCTAGTTTTCGTGTCGCATAGTTCCAACCGTCATCCATTTCTTATATGTACAGAAATTGTTTTTTTTTTTTTTTTTTTTTTTTTTCAATAAGAAAAATATAACTTGTATTTTTTATTAAAAAAAAATTTTTTTTTTTTTGGAACGGAACATAAATACGTGCGAGATGCTAAATGCTAATCTGATTCGACAAACTAATAAAATTATTCACAAAAGAAAATCAGCTAATCAAAACTGATCTTTTTTTCTTTTTTTTTCATTCTCAGAAATTATTCAATTCAAAAGGAACATTTCCAAATTTGATACGAAATGAATATTAAAATAAACTTAGGAAAATACCTACGTTAAAATCCCATGAATACCTACATATAAACTCATACTTTATAATTTGAGGAAAAGATTTTCGTAGTCTTGCAATTGAAAATGTATTTTTGCAACACATGCACAAAAGAACGAGTTTTTGCATGCGTGTATAGCGAATGTAAACAAACGAATTTTTGACTTTTGAAATAGACGATAATTTTACAATCTCTCGCGCATTCAACCCTGTGCAAGAGTGTGTAAAGTACTTTACACATTCTTGCGCATCCCAATCCTGCGCGACAGGGTGTAAAATTTCGAACATATAATCATTTTGATATTATTATTTAGTTATTTTGTGAAAAACAATTTGTCAAGTTGCCACTCCAATCAAACACAACATTTCAATTTTCAATAAAACGTCTCAAATGATTCCTCAACCTCTAATTAAGTTTGAAAGCTGGGGTTTGTAATAATCAAAAGCGGATAAAATTAAAAAAATTTCCATACAATTTTCTAATTATCTTAAGTTATTTGACAACAAATAAATGAAAAAAATGCAAATCAATGAAAGATTTGCCGTATTTTGGAATCTAGAAATTTCTTTTCTTTCTCTCAATGTTTCCTCAGTCGCTATTTAGGCTAGAGAGCTGAAAATGGTACTTCTGAAAAGAGGAACCTGAATTTAGTTTTTGTTTAATTTTTTAATCATCTTTAACAAGTTGAAAATAAACAAACAAAAAAAACACAAATTTATGGAAAAAAAAATTCTTTTGTTTTTTTACTCAATGATTTCTCAGCTCCTGTTTAAGCTAGAAATCTGTGATTAGTACTGCTAAAAAGAGAAAAAAATTTACTTAAAACTACTTTCCTTATAATATTTGTTAATGATTCTTATCGGTTTGAAAATAAACAAACAAAAAACCGCAATATATATATATATATATATATTCAAGTAAATTTTATTTTAACTTTGCTCACATTCTGGATGTAAGTACGTATGTCCAAAAATATCTCAAAAGCAAAATGACTGAAAGGACAAAACCAATATACTTGAATGCAAATTAACAAACAGGGCTGTGAAAATAAAATACCGTTTTAATCTAACAAATTTGAGCTTCAGCGACAAAATCAAAGTATTTTCATTTCTTTGTAAGGGATATAAATATGGTACCTAACAGATAATTTACCCCTGAGAAACTTCTGTTTATAATAATTTTATTTGATGCCTACAGGCTTAGATTTAGAGAGGTGATAATGAGACGTAGCACTGAGGGCCCCCACCAAAATTGGCGTCTCAAAAGTTAAAAATGTTGTAATGTATCACTATCTACCCTGAAATAATGTATTTTTTAGACATGAAAATGAAGTTTCAAAATATTTTTGCTAGTTTTTATAAGTGGGGAGGAGAAGTGAGGTCTCCACATAATTTATTCTCGAGACTCCACAAAATTAAATTTGAACGTGGAGACCTGTGTAGTCTAAAGGGCAAATATTCGGATTTTTACCGAAATTTCTGACTACTATTACATTTCTGACAGAAAAAACAGAAATAATTACATAACTGACTAAGAGGCATATTAGCTGATTACAGCAGTAAGGACCAAAATCTTAAAACTCAGTCTGCAGATAAATGGACAGACCACTTAGCAATGACAGTGAGTTTTTCCCTCGTGTTACCGATTGTGGTCTAATGCATTAACATTCAATTTATCAAACAGTTCTCCCATCCAAGCCCTTAGCATAGTTGCTGCAAATGGCAAGGGAAATGATTTTTATGTTTTTGAATGGTTACTAATTTTATTAAATTTTCTATTCCTATATGTAGGTTTTGTCAATTTTGGGAATTGAAACTGAGACCTACATATTTGCCAGCTAAAAGTGGTGAACTTAACTACACAGCCATCTTATTGATGACTATAACTGGCGAATGTATTTTATATTAGGCAGGGTATGGAGGTTCCCACACACTCCATCCTAGAGAGACTCAACATGAGCTGAACAACATTAAATTCTGTGGGAGGTGGGGCGGAGCCATAAACACCTCTTATACCTATACACACAGGCTTATACTACCTAGATGGGTTCCATTTCCACTATATAGGGTGCCAAATCAAGTTAGGAAGGAGAGTTGTGAGTTCTACCATGCACCACTAGGGTGCGTGCATGTCCAGCACATGTCGAGGGTCATCAGATGTAGGTTTTGTTTGTTCTGGGAATCGAACCTGAGACCTACATATTTGCCGGCTAACAGCGGTGAACTTAACCACACAGCCATCTCAATACCGACTATAACTGACAAATGTATTTTATATTAGGCAAGGTATTGCAGTTCCCACACTATATTATGAAATATTGACTATATCTTTACAGTTCATAAAATTCTGAGTAAATTAAGCCTAACTTGTGAGCGCGTATTTTGACATATATTTAGACCATAAATGTATAATATGGCTTTTCTTAAAGCTTTAAGCATGTAGGTATGTAGAAAATGGCCAATTTTTTCAGTTTTTAAGGGTGTATTTATTTTTTTAGATTTACAAAACTTATTTTTTTAATAAGTTGAAATTTTGGCAGATGTGTTTTTGACAAATAAATAGACCTCTGCAGTAAGTGTTCGGTTTTTTTTCTGTTCCTAGATATAGCAATGTATGTCCAAAGTAAACCCCAAGTAGAACATTTTGAGATGAACAAAAAATGTCCTGAAATAATTTCTGCTATTTTCCCAGCCGAAAGAATTACAATCAATTTAGTTTTGTTTTCGGGTACTTTTAACAGCAAAATAAATTTTAAAAATTAATTATTTCATTTTTTCCAATGATGTACTCTGCTAGTAGGTACTTGACGAAATAATAAAAAAAAAAGCTCTATGAACTTGTAACCTATTTCTGAAACTGACGAAGCGACACTGCCTCCAATTTTTAGTGTTTTGTTTTTGAATAATTTTCATAAAATTTTGATACTTCGAAATTTCTTTTCACACTGTTGCATTTTGCAACGATGAGAATGTCAAAATACAACACTCTCCGTATTTTATCGCATGTGTCGAGTAAGTTGCAAACCTTGGACATCAAAGAAAATTTTCAAAGTAATGATATTTCGAAAATTTTCCTTCTCATGTCAAGAGTATGTAACTTACTCGACAAATCAATCAAAAAAATGTGGAGTGTAAAAATTTTGCTTTTGTAGGTCCGAAGTATTCAACTTATTCGACACATATGCTGATACAATGCAATAAGTTATTCTCATCTCATGCAAAAATGTGGTTAGAAAAATTTCAAAATTTCGGAATATAAAAAAATTATTCGAGAACAAAACACTAAATATTCGAGGCAGAGTAGCTCCTTCAATTTTGGAAATAGGTTACAAGTTCATGGAGGTTTTTTTTCCTTACTTTATCGAGTTCTATCAGAATAAGTACCTAAGTACATCATTTAAAAAAAATAAAGAACCAATTTTTTTTATTAACTATAGGTACTTTAGTGTTAAATATACCCAAAATCCAAAATAAAAAGAATCGTAGTTCCTTTAACTGTGAAACTAGAAGAAATTTTAATGGGAAATCTTTTGTTTATTTCAGAAAGTTTTGAGGTTTTGCTTTACAGACATACATAGCTTTGATGTACCTTGTAAATTTATTGAAGTTGCTTTTTAGGTGTGGATATTTCTTTCTTATGATAGACCAAAAAACATTCTGTGTTTGTGCCACACTTGGAAATGGAATTAGGTACTTTAAACATATTTCAACACTTACTACAAGAAAATATTGTAGCAACGTATCACATAGGTATTTTTCTGTTTTTAGGGCATAAAAATCTTTCCCCTAACACTGTACAGTAAAAGAAAGAAGAAATAACTGCGCTCGTGGTAAGACCTTCCGCTGCGATTCAAAAAATTTTTCATATAATTTTTCCAACGACAAGATATTCGCCTTCTATATCCTCAACCTGGGAGTGGTACAGTTCAATACAATTCCGCGAATTTTTCATGACCCAAAATAACTTTTAGCACCATTTTGGAAAATTCATTGTATGTACGTATATACGTATGTACGTATGTATGTACGTATGTACGTATGTACGAATGTATGTACGTACGTACGTACGTATGTACGTATGTACGTATGTACGTATGTACGTATGTACGTATGTACGTATGTACGTATGTACGTACGTACGTACGTATGTATGTATGTATGTATGTATGTATGTACCATTCCTAATAAAACGGTACAGTGCCTACTTTTTGTTCCATAGTCACAAAATTTGGATTAAACAGTAGTACTAAGTCAAGGACAAAACCATTCAAATTTAGTGCTGATTGGTTATACGGTACGTCAAGTATGGGCGATTATGTTACATTTTTAACAGCATAATGACTCTAAAATGATTAATTTTCAAGAAATAGTCAAAAAATTTGAAAAACAAATTGATTCTGGACTATTCTAACAGGTTACCAAATTTGGCTGCGATTGGCTTTGCCGTTTATGCCTTGGGGTTGTTACAGAGGCTAATTTTTTACGTGAAATTCAATAAAAGTTGCAATTTTTGTTCAATAGGTACGAAATATATTTAAAACATTACCATTAATATGAGGATCAAACCTACCAATTTGGGTTTCAATTGGTCAGTTAATTCCCAAGTTATTACATATTTAGTGTGATTTTCTCTGTTTTCCTCTATAATCGCCTTGAAAAATAAATTTTTGTTTTAATTGTAAAGACTGTATACCGCATGGATCTGATACATCAAAATGGGCGGAACTGTTACCCACCCCTAAGCCTTACCCAATTTTTGTACTTCATTGTTTAAAATGTTACAGTAACCATTCCCTGAACTTTCCATCAATCAGCCACAATTCAAGAAATTTCAAAACTGACATAATTTCTAACACACACATATATATATTCTCCATTCTCATGCCAAGATACCATCGTTGTGATTCGTCAAACTCAACCCCATACTCGTATTCCGAAGTATCAAAAGGTTTCTCCGTTCTGCTTTTTCATTACAAAACCAAAGAAATTGTACTAAAAATCCAAGCTAGGCTACCTTTCAGTGACAAAATTACACGATACAGGATAACGTAAAATAATTGAATCATGCTAAGACAACAGAATCCGCCTACACTCTTCTAAAATTTATCCCAAAAAGCAAAAAAAGTATTTAGAAAATTTTCGCAACATTCCTCGATAGTCTTTTTAATTCGCTCCACCTCTTAGAAGGGTAAAATATGAATTAGTTTCAAAAAATTTTCCACCGATAAGTGTTTTACGACAGAAAAATATCAGGATGTACTAAATTTTTACACATTTTCTTCATTTCGATGAGAATGAATGTGAGAAATACCTACAAAGAAAGAGAGAAGGAAAAAGCGTGAGTTCATTGGTGTATAATACATCGATATTGCAGTCAAACGTTGAAAATGAAAAAGTATTTGAAATTACGATTCAAACTATAGCTTGCATTCATTTCATCCGTACAGCTGTAGTATATGGTAGGTACTGATGATGCTCCGAAAATATCGAGAGTTATTTCTCCCTCCCCCTCCAGTCCCACTGAAAAGGATTTACTCGTGAAGCCAATAATGACGAGCTTTTGACGGATAAAAAAAGACAACTTTGTAGTATGGTTATAAGGTTCTAATGATGTGTATATATAAATGTATATATGGAATAAAAATTGAATCGTGTAAAACTGCGATAAACCAACCATTTTGTTAACAGCTTTTCAAATTTCCTTCATCCTAAATACATTTTAAAATAAAACATGAAGAACGAGTACATACGTAAAAGTATACATGTATAGGCCTTCGGTAAGTAGAATATGTAGGTACCTATAATAGGTATATTTAGAAACGTATTAACGTTTCATCAGTTTTTACAGATCCGACATGCGGAATATGCATTTATTAGGATTTAACTTCAAGTTGCTGTTTGTATCGGAAAAAAAAAAAAAAGGCTATAAATATTTTGATGAGTCATCATTACAGCTCGTTGAACTGCAACAAAATTTGACAGTGCAAAATAATCGAACTGCTGAAATGTGAGCTCATTCATTGATAAAATCCCATTTTTCTTCGTCGGAAGAAGACACGCAGTCACTGCGCTGGTAAACAAATATTCTCGATTTTCGTTTCATTATTTAAATTTCAATTAGCGATTAAATTCACATCGAAAAGAAAAAATGATAAAACTATAGCACACGATGAGCTAGAAGATACATGAAACACGTCGCAACTACTCTAAAGAAAACACTAATATTTTGAAATTGTGTCTAAATAACTTGAACGTCTACCAGTGAATTTTCTCTCCCAAATATCACAATTCGAGAAGAAAAAAAACATAATTTCTCAGCACACTTTTTGGGAAAAAGTATAAGTAAATTTTTTTTTCTCGTTACCACGTTTTTGACGGTGATTTCATTCAAAAGAGACTCCAAAAGTGACACAGCTCATAATAATCACGAACTGATTTCTACTTTCACAAATAGCGTCATAAGTCAACATTAAATTTGCCCCTTCCCATTTTTTTAAAAAGAGATCCAGAATAGATAAGCCGTTTAAGTATGAATTTCTCGTGATTTTTCATTTGGGAAATGTTTAAGCAGCAATTTAAACAAAATTTCGGAGTACATAGTGTTCTCCAGAAGAAAATAATAATTTTTTTATAAAATGTCAGACTTTTTTCAATACAGTGATATACGATCGTAAAATACGTAAAATTTTTCCAACGAAAATAAGAAATTTGTTTAGAAAATTTAACCAACAAAACCTTTCGAGTCGATAAGATATTCAACTGTGACAGAAAAATATTAAAAACTACATGAGACTATTTCGTTGGTGCATATAACGTCTAAGCGTTCACGACGGTATCAAAATTAGATCTATATACATACATCAGGCTGCAACCTTCGTAAATAAATCGTTTACATATCAGCCTAAATTAGGTAAATATATATATAAAATTCGAACTGGCATTAAAACGATAATATCTGTCCGAAAGAGGTTCCTCTTCTTACTTTAAAACTGAAAGACGTAAAGATAAAAACAAACGATGACAATAAAGAGGCAACAGCTAATACATATGTACATGGGATACAGCTCTTCGATTACCAAGTAATCTCCGCTTTAATGATTTTGGAGGAAAAAAAAGCCATTATCAACGCAGCTTTCAAGTTCTCTCCCACTGGATATGTTTTTCGTAAAATTCGATAACTAATTCGGGGCAGTGCTTACGACAGCTTTCATTCGGCACCAACTCCATATCTCCATTGCTGATCCACTTGACCAAGAACTTGATACCGCCACCGCAATCTGTGATGCCGACGATCTTCTCCGCTGTCGAACCCAATTCGAATCCAGTTTTATGAACGTTTATCCGCTGAAGCTGCTGAAGCTCGTCGACTTTCATTTTCTTATTCACTCGCGGTTTTCTCACTCGAGTCGACGTAGTTTTCTTTCTTTTTCTAGCAGTTTTGGCAATTTCATCACATTTTTCGATTTTTTCACCGATAACGACTGATCGTTGGATTAGGTGCTCGTTTTCGGCATCGCTCAAGATTATCGTTTCAATTTCCGTCTGTAATGAAAGCAGAGTTTATAATATACTTCCAACATGATACGATATAATACAGAATTCCATATTTGCTACAGCCATTAAGTTTATGGCGTAGGTACCTATTTCTTTACGCAGCAACATGAATCTGCATGTATATCGAAAACACTCCTAACCGAGTTGTTAATGTTATTAAAATCTAATAATTATGATTTTTCTGCTATTGATCGAATGGAGAAACGGTAAGAATTTGATCAGAAGTCTTGACTACCCGAGTATTTTACAATACACTGTATCATACCTATCTAGATTCCAAATTTTTTGCAGCAGATAATCAAATAACGGATACCCATAATTATACAATGTGGGTACGCTTAGCTTTAAGAACGAAAACACGTAATTAACTTACCATTTTTCTAAATCAGAACTAAGGCATCCGCTAGCGGAGTTTCGTCGCAATGTTACGTTTTGGCAGAAGAAATATAACATGAAACAATATTGTCTTCAAACCACAAAATTCAATTCATTCATGAAAAAGCTAACAGTCAATGGAAGCAGCGTGCAGATTTCGACGCGTACAAACTGCAACACAATGTCCGCGATGAGACGGAAGCTCGCGCATGCGCCATGAAACCTGACTTCTGTCGAATTCTAAACAAACATAATATGGTTCCTTATCAGCAGTTCGGCAAATTTTCAGTCGTCTTCTTGGCGCATTCAGAGTGAGTAAGCGAAACAACCACTGGTTGTTAAGAAGAAGTTAAAATATTAGTGGTTCAAACATTTTGTTCTGGAGCTGGATACCCAGATAAAACCTCAGTGGATGTAGGATGACTGCACATGTGCAGTAAACCCATGTCCATTGTTCGGCTTCAGAATGATGGCACGTTTCATTAATATTGGTGAGATAGGGCTGCACTAAATTATACATCATTGAAAGAAATTTTTCTTTGGTGAAAACTTTTTTTGGTAAGGGGTGTTGCAAAAAATAGTAGGTGTCAGTCCTGTGAAGTTGGTGATTGATAATCGTATGATTTGCATCACTTGCCTCACACTCGTGTTAAAATCACCTAATTTTACACACTTGTTTAACATATAACTATATTTTCCAACTGAAGTAATTTCAAATACACAATTTACCTTCGATTGTAATTGATTGTAATTCCCTCCGATCATTTAGTACTGGATACCCAGGTAAACACATAAATCTATGCCAACAAAGCTCTGTTTGATAGGACTACACCAACTTACACCAACTTACACCAACATACACCAGGAAGGCAATTCCACAAATATAAGCCATGTTCACACGACGCTGTTTTATCAGCACTGGTAGACAATTTCTGCTGGTTGCTGGTAAGAAGCTCCGTTTGAACAGGCTGGTTTACCAGCCTGCTGGCATTCTATTGAAGTTAAAATTTTTCAACTTTTCCTGCTAGTACGCCAGCCTAGCCGATAAACATCATCGTGTGAAGTATAGGCTGGTAAAACAGTGTGACTGATTAAGAATATTACTGTTAAAATATATATTTAAACTAATTTAAACAATAAAAAGCTTCAATATTGAATGAATTATATTCAGATTCAACAAATTGGTGTTGATTTCCCACTGATATAATAATTAGGTATATATTTTCTGATAAAACCTTTGAAACAGTCTCAGCTGCAGCTGTTTTACCAGCATCGTCTGTATGAACCAGCCAACTAGCACCACCAGCGCCTTACCAGCGCTGGCTACCAGCCATTTTCCAGCGCTGGTAAAACAGCGTAGTGTGAACGAGGCTATAGGAATGTTATATGACTTTGCGCCAAATTTTTCTTGAATATTTGTGAAATATTCCTACCTATGTAAGGTTGGTGAAAGTTATTGTAATCCTATCAAACAGAGCTAATATCACCTAAGGCTGTAAAAGGACATCAGTTTTACTCAATTTCACTGGATTCACAGCAACATATTTATACAGCTTTAAATTCATAGTACAATGAGACTGAAAACAGATGAAAAAAGACCTACTGCTCATGTGCAGTAAACCAACATCCATTTTTTAGTTTAGAATCATGAGAATCTTGACATGTTTTGTTATCATTGGTGAGATAGGGTGACTGTGTATCAAATACTAAATGATCGAAGGTATTACCCTAGGTATAGTGATGCCAAAAAAAACTGATAGTATAGAAAGTATCAATACTTGTCAGGTATTGAAAGTATCGATATTCGATACACTTTTTAGGTACCTATTACAGTATTGTATCGATATCAAAACAATGAAGAAAAACTTTAATATTAAAGGAATTTTATGTAACAATTTGGAAAAAATTGAAAATAAAATAGAAAAATTTTAGCTGTAACTTGGCCTATTTTTTTGGCCACGAAGGAGGGGTTAAATATAAACCCTTCTCTTGGAGGATGGACCTTACAATTTTAGCTTTGGCCTATTTCATTTATTCTGGGTCCTAATTCCAAAGTATCAATACTATCATACTTCATTTTGGACAGTACTATGTACCACTAATGCACTAACTCCAAGTTTATACAGTTCAAAATGAACAATTTCTTCCAATGTCAGGGTAAATAATTAAAACACAATAGATTGTTATCAAGAAGTATCACAGAAGGGTCTATGTTTAGACAAAGAGTAAATTTTTATTAGAGTTATCCATTGACTGAATATATAGCAGACTGGTAAACTTTATGGAGAGATATGTTTCCAGATAATATAGTTTCTTTTTGAAACACAGTGGTGTGCTGGTTGTATGGATTATCTTTTCTCTTATATTTTTCCTACATATTACTGTCAATAGCTGTTCTTCCACTAGTATTTTTTTTTCTCAAAATGGTTGCTGTGAATTTGAATAGAGAGAGATACTACATACCTGTACAATATACTTATTATTTTCTATTTAATTTGGATACAGTCTTGGTTCCATTGATATCAGCAAAACTTGCTGATCAAATCCATCTCTCAGATCCAAGTTTGTATACAAAAATTTAACAATTGTTGTCAGTCTGCTACATGGTATATTCAGTCAATGGTATTATCATAGATTATCATAGATGTTTTACACTTGTGTTCTATGTAGTGATATTTAAAACAGAAGACTTGGAAGTTCCATTGTGCTCCTTGCTATGAGGCAAGGTCTACCAGTCTAGTAATCCTTGTTCAAATTCTTCTTGAATCACATATTTTTGTATTCGAGTGTATATTGTGCGTTGGACATATCTTTAGCTGTATGTTTCTTGGTAATGTATGTTATAGACAAAATTATCAAGGGTGTTTAAAACTGGGGACGCTGGTTTAGGTACATTGTATATATAAGCCTGATTCACACTTTGCTAGTTTTCTAGATACTAGCCAGCTACTTCAAACACTATTCTTTCAACAGTTGAAGTTAGTCATTTAAAGTCAACTTTAACTTAGTGGATATTCTTATAAAAATCTCATTAGAATTTTATATAGCAAACTGCCTAGTTTAAGTTGATTTTAAATTGTTGAAACCGCATAGTGAATTCAACAGTCAACAGAATAATACCCCAAGTCGCTGAATGGTAGCATAAAAATTAGCCAAGAGTAAATCAAGCTATACTCTCAAGAAATTCCTAAAAATTTGAGAGTATATGCAATGTTCTCTCAAAAAATTTTGAAAATAATGAATTTTGTTTGAAAATAATAACTAATAAGTTTGTTGTAAAATATAAATGTTCCAGAATATAAAAAGGACCTATAAAATTTTTTTGATCCCTTCATTCCCAAAATTATTCAAAATGCAAGGAATTCTCTCTAGAATTTTATTTCGAACATCACTAGAAATTATATATTACAAGTTTTGACTACATAGTTTTGAACCAGTAAAGAACAATAATTTTTGTTTAGAAATGTTAGCTCTAAATAGGCAATCATGATGTACCACATGACATACTTTAAACTAACTTTAGGTATGTACGCTATCCTTGTGAATTTAACAAATGAACCTTATCAAATGTATTCTTAATTGGTGAACCAAGTTGAAATATCGAAAGTACGCATGAAGTACATGGTGGTTGCCTACTTCTATGCCTCCTTTCATTTACTAATTACATATATTGGGCTTAAACTGGGTGATTCATGCTTAACACGAGTTAAATGATACCTGAGAAAATAATAATGTTACCATACAATTTCTCCTTATCTATCATTGTTTTCAAAAAATTTATCTATGATTATCATACTTTTCTTCAAAAACTAAGTTTACCACATATTTTTCGATAAACATGGCCCTGTGACTTCTGAATCTATGATTTTATTGAAAAGTGCTCAGAAACAATGTTATAGACCACTTAATTTTTATTCAGGTGAGTTTATTATTTATTATATTATCTCTAACAGAAAAAATGTAGTAATTTTTGCAATAATTTGTTATGCTCCATAGACACCAAACTGCCATCAAATCTAGGCTAATACGAGGACTACTTTTCCTGAAAATTTTAGCCCTATCCTTTTTGTAGTTTTTTCAAAATCGTGATCAAAACATTTTCTCCAGCAACTGTTTCTTTTCCAGTTTTATCGCAAAATACAAAACTGATAAACACGAATGTTTGATCAAACCTGAGACTATATGAGAACTATTTTTAGTATAAATTTTGGCCGGATCTCTTTTGTAGTTTTTTCATAATTGTGAAAAAATAACTTTTCCAGGAATTTGTTTTCTCTAGTTTTCTGGAAAACTACTGAACCAATAGGCACAAATTTCTTTCAGACTTTCTCCTATATGATGTTAATATATCTCGTGAAAATTTCAGTCCTATCATTTATTTCCGTTATTTTCTTGATGGTGCATTTATTTTCACTTCATCTGTATCCTTTAATCTGTGTGAGTCATTTTAACACGCACCATAGGAAATTCCTATGGTGCGTGTTAAATTGAATTATCTGGTACATGGAGCTTTACTGATTCGGGACCGTACAATATAGTCCGAGACAACAAGATAAAGTAATTTAAAAAAATTTGATTAAAAAATAATACAAATTAAAGCAATAAATCACTTTTTCTTTTTTTTGGTTCAAGTATATTTAAAAAGCCTTGTACTTTTCTTTTGCTCAATAAATCTTTAAAAAGCCGGTATTTTGAATCTGATAAGGTGGTCATCCAAAGGCTCCATAGTTATTGCCAAAAGGGCCCGGATTTCCTCTCCATGGACCTAATCCTTCCCTTACACTCCAAAAAAAAAATATATAAAGCATAATTATTTGATTTTTTTAAATTTTCATCTACAAAATATGTAAAAAATATTTACCCACTCCTATGGAAATTAATAAATTGTAAAATGTAATTTTATCCTCAACGCCACCCTTTAAAAAAAATCTCTGTAGATGCAACTAAAGTAATCGCATCAGTATGAAAACTCATTATTAACGGTAGTAATCCTTAACACCAAGTCCAAAAATAATTGAACGAAGTTTTGAGGCTCTAATAGCCTACCATCTAGTTAATTTGCTACGGTACAAATATACCTACTTATACCTAATAACAATTGGGATATTATAAACTTGGTACTCGATGGTATTCTCATTTTAAACCAACAAAAAATTTCATTTCCACTCAGCAACATACTTACCTAGATAGGTATATAATTTTTTTTCCGCAAAATTTTCATCAAAAGAGACAATTTTTTTGAGAAGCTGATAAGAACTTCGTTTATTATAAACTTTTATTCTACTCACTACTGCGATTTTAAAATATACCAATACTGCAGCCAACCTTCCGCAACGAAATAATATTTATTTCGCATAAAGCTCAAGATCAAAAAAAATAAAAATATACTTAAGCTTATTGTGGGACATTCGATGAGGTTTTAGGCTGACCCTCGACACAGTCGCCGCCCAAAGGCTGGCAATAATCGTCTCTATGACGTAAACAAATTCAACGAATCTTTGTAATACCAGTACGTATAAATAAGATAAATCGTCGAGTCGAATCAATACTATACGATCCGGTATGTATGATTCGGTACCAACGCATGGTGTTTCTTACATTCACGGAGACAAGAAAGACGCAACGTATGCATAATTCGTAACATAGTATGCATGTGTGCTTCCAAAAGGACAATGACAAGAAGTTACCGCTCGCTTTCTTCTCCAGAAAGCTATCAAAAACCGAGAAGAACTACAGCACATACGACAGGGAGTTACTGGGAATATTCGCTGCGTTGAAGCATTTCAGGCACCAATTAGAGGGTAGATGTTTCACTGTGTATACAGATCATAAACCCCTAACACATGCCTTCACGCAAAAGACAGAACCAGCTTCCCCGAGAAGAGCTCGACAATTGGACTACATAGGACAGTTGACTACGGACATCCAGTATATAAATGGAGAACTCAACACTCCAGCTGATGCTCTTAGTAGGATCGAAGCCATCTCGGCACCGTCTCAATTACCTTACGCTGAAATAGCTAAAGAACAGTTAAGGGATGCAGAATTGTAAGAACTGCTGTCGAACGATGACACAGCTCTCAAACTGAGACAAAGGAAAATCCCTGGTACTAATGTTTTACTAACATGCGACATTAGTACAGGCAAGAATAGGCCATTCCTGCCGACAAAGTATCGCAAATTGGCATTCAGTAGTGTGCACAATCTATCGCACCCTGGACCAAAATGCACTGCTGGATTAGTATCATCAAGATTTGTTTGGCCTCGGATGAAGTCCGACTGCAACAAATGGGCTCGCAGTTGCCTGAATTGCCAAGAGTCCAAAGTAGGAAGACATACTCGGTCGCCTCTCAAATCTTTCAAACAACGGAGTGGTTTAAAACACTACACATAGACTTGGTGGGTCCATTACCCCCATCCCAAGGACACAGATACCTGTTGACGATGATCGATAGAGCAACTCAATGGCCAGAGGCAGTTCCTCTCCACGAGATGACAGCTCCCACGGTAGCTGCCAGGTTATACGACACCTGGATTGCCCGCTATGGCGTACCTGAAGTCATCATCACGGACCAGGGTCGTCAATTCGAAAGCTCTCTCTTTCAAGAGCTGTCTAAGAAGCTTGGTGCACAACACAATCACACCACAGCTTACCATCCTCAAACAAATGGAAAAGTTGAGCGATGGCACAGAGCTTTGAAAGCCTCCATCATGGCTTGCGACACCAAGAGATGGGTTGACATACTACCAACCATTCTCTTGGGCCTTCGATCTGCTCTTCAAACGGACACGGGTCACTCTGCAGCGCAGTTAGCGCTCGGCAAAGAGCTACGCCCACCAGGGGACTTTTTCACCCATTCGAAAGAAATTAGCCCCAAAACGCTTGTCCAAAACATACGGACTGATGCCAGCAGTTTTTTGAAACAGGCAGCTCGTCATGGCCACCAAAGATTTATGTCTCCAAACACTTGGCCACAACATCTCATGTGTTTGTCAGAGAAGAAAAAATAAGATCTTCGTTGGAGAAACCATACGCCGGTCCTTATAAGGTTGTCCCTTGGCAGCAGAAAGCGAAACAACCAAATTCCAACTCGAAAATCCGAGAGATTGGCACGGAGAAACTAAAAATATTCACGAAAGTTAATATCTGTAGTGGAAAATACAAACCCGCATAAAAAGACGTACGAGAATCTGGGAATAATTGTAACAAAAGAAATTCTTCAGATAAGCAGAGAAAAAGTGCGTACAATAAAAATACGACACGAATAAACAAATCCACGTGCAATACGGAAGAAAAACATTGCAACGTGTTTCTATTGACAAACAATACAGATAACAAAATAGTCAATAGATCGTGACGTCACAAACGAAGAGTGCATTCCTTTGTGAAATACAAAATTCAAAGTACAAAAATTCAAACACTCTTAACTCTGCTTGTACTTAACCAATTTGAACCGGAAAACTTTTAAGCCAAAGAATATTCAATGCACTATCCCCTCCGAACATGTCTGAAATAAGATAACGACTTGGAATAAAGCTGCGATTGAAAATATTCTCGCAAAGTTTTTTCACTCGCCTTTCGACTGTCGAACAGAACACGCCGAAAATAATTTCTATCATTTTTCTCTTTTTCTTTCTCTTGTATACCTTGTTTTCCTTCCTTATGTCGTCCTCGACCAATACCCCGTTCTCAACTCAACCATTTCAATTCGTGGTACCACCTGCACCTCAGCCTGTGAAGACTAAGGAGCAGATGGAACACGAAAAAGAAATTGAACGAATAGAGAACGAGTTGTTGATGGATACGACGTCGGCGGTGGATATTGTGAAGATGATGTCCGCCCCCCTTCCCGCGTTGATATTGCCCCCGAAATTGCCGGGAAAGACACCGGAAGTGGAGAACCCACCTCCAGAGTCTTTAGCCCTGGCGAAATTGGAGACAAAACAACTCCTGGCGGATGAGGTGCACAATCCATGCCCTCCCCCTGCCGCAAGCCTGACCTACAAGCCATCGGGGAACTCGAACTCCCCGATGTATCGAAGGCCAAGGCCACTAACACTTGTTGATCCCCGAATATCCTACCGTTCCTGACCCTATAACCGCCCGGCTCCACACCAACGACCGCCGAGAAGGAGGGGACACACGAGCAGGGACGCCTACCAGGCCCGACTCGATGCATGAAAGCAATCGTATGAGTGTGTCGGGGCCGCAGTAGGCTCAGCCCTCGCTAAGTGGGAACGGGACCAAAGACAGTAGACTCGATAAGTCCCCCCAGGCACGTGACTTATCATTTTTGCGGCGCGAAAACTGGGGGGAGTAGCTGTGGGGACATTACTTGTATGAGGTTTTAGGGGCTCGCACCCCTTGACGACAGTCGCCGCCCAAAGGCTGGCAATAATCGTCTCTATGACGTTAAACTAATTCACACGAATGCGTTTGTATGTTCGTACCTGTACGTACGTACAGGTAAGATACATCGTACGAGTCGAGATCAATTACCTGATAACGATCTCGGTAATGTCACGACTCGGTACCAAACGCACTGCGTCGTTTCTTATCATCTCAACGGAGACAAGAAACGACGCAACGTATGACATAATTACGTATACATACGTATGCATGTGTGCTTGTGTGCGTGTGCCAAATCCGGTATATAAACTCTCAGAACCGGCTCAAAAATCGCCAGTGTTGCCGAGGATTGGCTCTCCCATACTTCATCGTATAAGTGGCAGAACAGGCAAATCTGTTGAAGACCTTCAGTGTGAATATCTCTCACGGCAAGGTATTCCACACTTATCTTTTAAAAATGTGTTTTTAACTTAAACTAATTTTATGTTACGCAGTTCTATGAGAATGTCACCAAAACTGCGTGATCGTCGTCAGGCTCGGATATCGTATTTTCATTTTTGCTTTTTTCCTATGAAGAAAAATTAAATATTGTTTAAAAATCGGTTAATAAATAAATAAATAGGTAAGTAAAACAAAATAAATATTATTATAAATTCACGAATTAAAAAAAATTTCCAATCATTACTGGAATTTGTTTTTGTTACTTAATTGTAAATAAAGTAGCGGAGTATTTTGCAATTTTAAACAAATTAGTGTAAAAATTTAATTGATGAATATCCCTATTTTCCGTTGTTGACCTACCTCATTATGTCCTTCGCTTTCGGTTTCTTTAATTTTTTCCACATTTTCTACTTTCGGTTCCTGTTGATGTGTTTCCTCGAATTCATTTTTCTCTAATCGATTTTCAAATTTCACAAACAAAAACGACGATTTAAGCAAACTTTTCACTTTCCTAAAAAAAACAACAAAACACAACAACAACAACAACACCATTTTATGCGTTAAACAGATTTGTTTTAGTGTTCACTATTGTCGTTGAAATTCAAAATAGTTTAATATTTCATAAATAATTATACGTCCGGGTTTGAAAATGCAAGTGAGTAAAACACGATTCTCGAATTCGCAATACAGGATGAGTAGAATGCGTTAAAATTTAATAGTTGGAAAAAACAAAAAAAATTGTATTCTGAATTTTCGTAAATTGATGGCAAAACAATGACCTCCAACAAAAAGCGGCGAATATTCTAAACCTAAGCTACGAATAACTTTTTTAATTTTTTTATCTACTCGCCAACTTTATGATGTGGGAAAAACCTCAACATCAAACATCTGTCTGTGGCAGAACAATAAACCAGAAATGTAAAAAGAAAAAAAATTTCCAACTTGAAAGGCCACAAATTTAGCAAAACATTGTCACGTAGCAATAAAAAATTTTTGAAAGTCAGATCGAATTTATAAATTTCTAATAAATTTAAAATATCTAACTACCTATAAAATTGTGGTTGTCGACTATATTTCCAATTTTTTGGAATTTTTTGTTTTCCAAAAATAGAGGAAAAAGCCGGAAATTGAATAAAATTTTCGCGCAAAAACATTGCTTAAAATTGTCAAACAAATAACTTTGTTTTGAATGGAAAAAAATGCCGATAAAATAGTATTTTTTTCAACGCATAGGTATTCGTAAATATTCTGGAAAACATTTGTAACAAAAATTTCGATTTTTTAGACTTTTTGAAAGTTTTTGAACTTAGGTAGGTAGGTATTGAAATTTTTAAGCATAGTTTAAAATTAATTATGGAGAGATTACACTTTTCGAAGGTACCTAAGTAATGTGGTATTTAATAACGATCAGATGATTCCACGATATCTAAATTAAATAGAACTAACATAAGTATGTTCGATATGACAAAAAAAGTTCTACACCTGAAGTTCTAATACATGACTAGTACTGTTAAAAATTAGTTCTCTGTTCAACCACGCAGTTTTTGTTCTGTGTCAGTTCTGTAAGGTGGAAAATTTTAAACAATTAATTTCTCAAGTATGCAGAACAATTTAAAGAACTTTTTTGACCAGAGGCATGAGATACGAACACTACCAAATTATCAGAACAGAACTTTCTATCAAAACTTACACACTTATTCGTTACCGAGTTATCCCAGAATATTTGGCACCACTTTTCGAAAAACAACTTTCTTTCAGAAATAGAGAGCCTCTTCAAAGAACTATTCTGAAGCACTTTTATCAATTAAACAGCTTATTATTAAAAGGTTCTAACAGCAAAGTTGTTGTAAGAGGGTCCTTTAGTGGTTTGGAACCATTTCTTAGCTTCAAAAACAAAAACTTAACAGAAAACAAATAGTGTGTGTCTGTTGGTGATGGTTAGATTTTGTGAGGGGGGGCTTGGACGAGAAGTTCAAAAAGATATGAATCCCCTCTTACGATCGATCTATATACACCCTGTTCAAAAACTCTGTACTTTTTTCTATATTGAAGAGGGCTAATGGGTAAAAACCTGCACAATTGACATCGTAGGCCCCCTGAGCACAGAATAATGCTCCCCACAGTACAGGGTTTTGGAGGACCCTTTTGTGCCTTAAATATGGGGGAAGATACTTTCCACATTACACGGAAAACCGGGAAAGGGCGATTGGTGACTTGGCGTAGCTTTTTGAAAGTGCCATAAGTTTGAAATTTTGGTTATTCTGCTGTTTTATGTAATAAACGAAGAATCGTATGCTAAACTTTGTGCTGGTGGTCTCAATCATTT
Organism: Ericerus pela; assembly: GCA_011428145.1. Taxonomy (NCBI): domain Eukaryota; kingdom Metazoa; phylum Arthropoda; class Insecta; order Hemiptera; family Coccidae; genus Ericerus; species Ericerus pela. The sequence continues at coordinate 435,604 of WOFM01000154.1, read as the reverse complement.
TCAGTGTTCAATGATTCTCGCATTTGATGCGAGATCTGTTAATTTTTTTGTATGCAATTTTCTCAGAGACTTTATTATTTTAATTATCTATTTTCTGGTGCGCTTGATCGATCAATTTTCTACCTAAAAGGCATATCGCTCTACTTTTCCAAGATATATAATTTTCAAATCTATATTTTTTCGTTACCTATTTTTCTAGAGAATGCCTCATTTATTCAACCTACGTAGCCCTTTATTTTTATTCAAATTTCGTGTTCGATAAATCGTTAAGGTAAGTCTTAGTCGAAAGTTTTCTATACTAAAAATGGAAAATGTATTAAATTCTATTGATTTCAAAGGATTCTTCGAAGTTCGTTTTGCATTTTCTTATGAATTTTAAAACCAAATTTTTTTGTGCATTTTTATTTCCAAATTGAAGTTTTTTTTTCTGCAAAAAAAAAAAAAACAAAAAAAAAACGCGTACCTATAGCTAAATGTGAAAGAAGTAAATAAGTACTTAAAATGTTGAATTGGCCTTTAGTCTCTGCATAACCTCGGACAAAAACTATTTTATTTAGCCAAGGAATCCTTTTTTTTTATTGCCTCTTAGTCCATTGAAAGAGAAATAAAATTTTTTCGAAAATTTCCTTTTCATCGCCAGAAAATATAAAATTATGATCACGTGATCATGATTGGTAGGGAAAAGTTGCTATTGTCATCAATGACGCAGACATTTCACTGAAACAAGAAAGTAACATACCACTCGTAAGATTGCCGGAGCGGGGAGGAAATGAAAAAAGTAAAGTAAAACGAGACCAAAAAGTGTACCAAATTTACATTTTGTTAAATCGAAAATACAAGATGTCAGTAAAAGTGACGAAGAAAAACACCGAAAGAACGTGACCAAAATGGTAAAGTTAGCAGCAAACAGATAAAGAAGAAGAAAAATAAGGGGGAAAAAAGGAACATAATTTTAACGTCGTTTCGGCTGAGTGTGGGGAAGGGGTAACATCGGTTTTGGTCGAATTTTCAAACGTTTCGTATAGGTACGTTAACTGTCACCCAAGTATCCAATTTACAAAGAATACGTGATATGCGGTTGAATATTTCTAAATCGAATACATACTCCAGTAATATTTTCGACTGATCCGCCAGTAAGGTGATAATAACGAGCGAGACAACTGCACATGCAGCCGAAATTAGACGTGCTGATGGTACCCAAAGGAATGTTTCGTGATGGACGATTTGTGATGAAAATATTTCCATATCGGAGATAACAAGATGTGATACTGAAATTTGAAAAATAAAATAGAATTCATAAAATTACATTTAAAAAAAAGTACAATAGCATGATGCCTCGACGTATACCCCAAAAAGTCAACATTTTGTCGAATTAGGTTCTTGAAACAAGGAGCAAATTAAGAATATTTACCATTAATTTTTTTCAGGCTCGAGCATTTTATTAAGTATTACCTAATATAAAAAATGGATGAATAACTGCTTTAAACATCAAACCCACAGATCTGAGTGTGCCAAATATTTTCAAATAAGAAGGGATAGGCGAAGCTAATAGTTATGAAAAGCGAAGTTCTCTCCTCATTAAATTAAAAAAATAAAAAAAATTGTCAAACTGCACTCAGAAAAAATTTGAAAATAGGTAAGCACTCTCTGTGAAAACGAGAAAAATAAATTAAACTGAATTGTTTTGATGGACCTCGAGCTCGCCCCCTAGAAGTTTTATCTTTCCTTCTCATATGTAGGGATCATCTATATAAATAATTCGAAAAAAAAAAAGAGAGGTTTCCTGTGGTAGAGAAGATCACATGGTGTTGTCCTTTTGCTTTTCTTGACATTTTTAGAGTTTTCTGGAATTTTATAAAGCCTCGACTGTTCTGCCTCACTTGCGATATCTACTAAGTGGAGAAATATGTCATCTTTCATGCCCACGATATATCACAAATGAGGTGTATAAATATAACCGCATGGTAAAAATGGTACTACGAACAACAATTAAGTATTTTTGACAGTAAAGCATTTTTTTTAACACCTGTCCATAGAGTAAACGATTATGTGCACCTTGACAATAAAGGGGACAATTTTAAAACAGCGCATAATGTAAATTCTTTATGCATCAGTTTTTATATTACGCACCATCTTGTGCGCATGCGTTACTTTATACATTAATTTGCCCTTACACACATTTCACACTTCGCAAAAAATAATTTGTGATACATATGTATAGTGTAGTAGGTCATTGATACTCGCCTTGAAATCATCTACTTTATACACTTGTATCACAATATTTATTTGTGATACAAATGTATAAAGCAAGTGATTTTGATCCAAGTGTGATTTTTGCAGCACAAGCCAAAGGCGAGTGATGTAAATCACACGAATATCAATCACTTCTATATACACTTGTGTCACATACTTTTTTTTACAACCTCCTCCTAAAAAAAAAAAATTAAGATATGAATATTTTTGCAAATGGGGAACATATAAGCGTAAACTATCCCCTATCTTTCAACCAAACTTGTGGTGTAGTAGCTATGGTCCTGGTCTGCATATGTACATGTCCGTGGTTTGAATCCCCTTAGTCAATAAATTTTTACTAAAAATTAAAATTTGAAAAAATTTGAAAAAAGACAATGTTAGGCTATGTTTAGTAGTAAGTAGTTAGTACTAGCGTATAAAATGACGCATACCCCCAAGGCGATGTATAAATTAAATACTTTATACAACGATCCTAGATGGTTCTAAAATATGTTACTTTATACATCGTCAAGGTGCATATAAAAATGAAGTTTATAAACGGATGTTGCAAAAACAACTAATTCACATTTACAGGATTCCATGGCTCAAAACGAATAGAAACAAGAAAAAGTTGACTGACAAGAAAATGCTTTCCCAAGTAAAACTAACACCTAAATATTAAAAAAAATTAACATTTAAATAATATTATCAATAATAATTCTCAAATTTTTGTACAATCAATGCCTTCTTCGCCTTTGAGGGTTTCCTTCTCTTCTGTTGTTGTCCTAAAGGAACCAATTTATCCTCTACCAGCACATCAACCTCAGGATTGCCTCCCCTCATACATTTAGCGGGGTTTTCCCAATTTTAATGATTTTATCCCATGTCCCAACTTCATGTCAATTCTGTCCCATATTTTGCTGATTTGAAAATTCTCATCTCATTTGAATTTTCAACCAGCATCCCAAAAAAACATAAAAACAAATACCATACCTGTACTTATAAAATTATCAATGTTCTATGATACCAAAAAAAAAAATTTTATCCCTCTTCTTGAAATATTTTTTTACAATTTTATTTGAAACATTCTTCCCTAAGTAAATCCTACGTTTGGCCCAGTTTCCCCTCAGTATCCTTGTTCTTTTTTTATCAAAAAGTGAAAACCTGTCCACACTCCATACTTTTACTTCTTGAAATCTTCGAAATTTTTCAGTTTACACATTGACTATAACATATTGGGTTCGAATACGCCATTTACAAATTTTCATCAACAATTCGAAACAAAAAAAAAAATAAATAAAACCTAAATTAATTCAATGCAAAAAAGAAGCTTGTGACTCTTTGCGCTATAAATATGAAAAATATACTTCAGGCAACCCAGGAGACTTGATTTTCTCTAGCAATTTTTATTCTTGTTTTACATTTTTCTTGGAAAATACTGAACCAATTAATAACAAACTTCATTCAGAACTGGTCCTATACATACAAGGTGATTCACATTTCAACGTACCATAGGAAAATAACATTTTGGTGCATCCAAAATTGATTCACCATTCTCTTCCATGTAGGTAGGTGAATATAACTGCGAGTAATTCACTGTCTGATAAGGTAACAAATTACACTTAGGCTAATCAGTTACAGGTATTGAATGTTAGGGCAGAAATCCTTGGTCAGAAAACATTGGGTCTATTTTCATCGAAGTACTTCTTCAAAAGGAGAGAAAGATTTGGAACTTTTGCAAGAAGCAATATTTGATAGAATATTTCAGTATATTATGGAGGCCTGACTCTCCTTATTCCATTCTTCAACCGTAGGTGTTTTTGAGGAACAACATCACACAAAATTTACATCTGTACAAGTCTTAACACTACGTTTTTTCTCGCAGTTATGCAACAAATAAGTACAAAAGTTACATTTAATCAAGAAGTGTATGCTTAAATTGACAACATATTGGAGGTTGTGAGGAGTGGAGCAGTGGACACGTATGTTTACGGCTATTTTGGTTATTTTATTAGGATTTTAGTGATAGTGAGAATGATTAGTATGGACATAAGTTAAACTACCACTTTTGATTCACTCTCACTTGTAGCTCAAAATTTTGAACATTTACAATATGATGTAATTTCCACACCATAAGTGAGCAAAAGAAAGTGAAAAAAAAACTCACGAATGTTTAAGGACCAGTGGGGAAATGAACCCACGCCTTTATGGGGCTTTTATCTAACAGCACAGTTTCTTATCTGTAGGAATCCCAGTTTTGATATAGTTATCAAAAAATTTAACAACATTCTCAATCTTTAAATTTTGAAAAAAACCTTCCCTCTTTCCCCTCAAAATTCCTCAGTGGCTATTGGAGATAAAAAGCTGAAATTAATGCTGTTGCAAAGAAATGAAAATTTTCGCAATTCCAGAACTAAATTCATTTTTTCTATGATCATCAGGTTTTCAAAAATAAACCATAAAAAAATTGTCAAATAATTGTAAAAGTGGAGTGTTTTGTTCTTGTATTTTTTTTCATCGTTAGCTAAACAAGATGGGCATACCCCATTAACTATCCAGGGAAAACTATTTATGTAATTTCTGGTAATTTCTGTTTTTCGACACATTTATCGATTTAAATTCAATATTCAAATAAGAAATTCTTTTCAACTATCGAAATAATTTATTTCATGTTATTACGATTATCCATGATTGAGAAAAATGATTTTGTATTCTGCCACTACCAAAGCCAATTTCATCTATCAAGACGTGAAGTGAAAATCTCATCGTCGCAAATTGATAAGCGAGTGACTAATTTTTGACAGAACTAAAGTTCAGATTCTTCATTCCCAAAAATATAATTCGTCATAAATTTCTGATCATTTTTGTCATTTTTTCTCAAGTTATGCTTGAATATGTGCTAAAAAAGTGAAGCTGGCTACTGTGTTGAGGAACCGATTTTCATTTTACCTCATGGCTTGATAAGTGAAGTTGGCTTTGCTACTACCCTTTGAAATAATATTTAGACAGAAAAAATTGAAATTAATTAGAAAATGGCGTATGCGTCTTCTCATCTTAGGGGTTTTTTACTGAAACATAATCATATTTTCAATATAAGGTAGGATTTTCGCAGGTGAGGTAAAAGCTGTGAATTTTTATGATTATCACAGCGAAAGGAATACTTACGCGAATAAAATTACCTGTATGTACATTAAATAAAATAAAAATCAGAAGAAAGTATAGTTTTCTTACCTTACCATTCCACGTAAATCGTCGAATATTTATACGTCTGGAGGGTAAAATTACAAAAAGGTTTTCATTTTCATTGAATATGACTCGATCGTAGAAGCAAGGTAGTCTCTCCAGATGCGGTGTGGCGGGATTTGTGTCTGCAGAATCCCAGTTTCTGGGATAAATCCAAAAAGTGCTGTTTTCTGGTGACATGAAACGCGAAAAATGTTGAATATTCAATTTCAAACTGATGTGAAAAATTAGATGCATTATTACATTTTAAAAGAAATAATTTTTAGTTTTAAAACTGGGTCACACTGGAGGGGGTTGACGAACTCTATAATAAATACCTCTATCAAAACCGTGATAACTTTCAAAATATCTCAAACTATGGATTTAGAACCAAAAAGTGGTCCATTTGTTTAAAGGTTTTTTCTTATTAACCTATAGGCATTAGCCACTGTTGCTCTCTAGCTTTGCATTTAAAAAAAGGCATACGTTGAAAGGATTTGGGCAGTCTATGTGGTCTGGACTCTCCTCTTAGCTCCAAAAAAAATCTTGGTTTTTAAAAATAGTACGTTTTGTAGGCTGAATAAGTTCTTCAAAAAATACTATGCAAAAACATAATCAACACACGAGTAAATTTATAGAAAAATTAAATCCGGTATCTCTTTATTGACATTAATTTCTCAAATAAATCCCCGCTCCAATATTGATCAAATCCAAAATTTCTTGTCTCCTAAAATGACATTAAAAAGAAACTCCCTTGCCATCATAGCCAATTGAGCCTTAAATATAAAATTGTTGCTATATCCAATGCATAAAAGATGCTCGTAATCCTTCCTGCCATAAATAGGAACGGATATACTACAAGAAATGCACAAATTACATTTGATCGTAATTACTTGCACGTATATACAAGTAATATACGAGTACCAAATTGTGACCAATCTCAACAATACGATGATATCACAATTCCATACACAAACTGGCTCATCATTTCTTATCATTACAAGAAATGATGCACCAGGCCATTCACACGAACATACATAATCGCTACATATGTGTGTAAGTCTGTATATAGACTGTCCAAACTGGCTCTAAAATTGCCAGTGTTTGCCCAGGTTTTAGCTTACCCATATGTTTACTTATAAAATGGTTGAACACGCAAAATCTATAGATTACCTTCTGGTAAGAATATCTTTTCATGACAAGGTATTCCACAATAGGTAGGAATAAGTAATTATTAATTAAGCAATTATTACAGCCTACATAAAACAAAAATTTTAGGTCAAAATGAAAAATAATGTGAATCTTTTTTTGTCGTGAAACGGATTATTTTCTTCATCTCTATCCCTCTAACCCCTCCTTGAGATCAATTTTAATACTTTGTTTTGGACGCAAACTGTGTAAAAAAAATTCCAATCTAGCAAAAGGTTAACACTGGGAGTGTACATGAAGGGAATATTTTTCAAGATGAGCTATGAAAACGCTCAATCACCATATACTGTACTTCCACATGGAAAGGTGCTCAAACGTATGCCCAGTTTTAGTTTTTTTCAATTTTCCCCAATACCTAATGTAATAGATAAGATGAAAATACTTCCGTATAAAAAAGTTTTACATAAAATTTGGAATTACAAAGTTTCTGTACTTTTTTTTTTTATTATTGTCATTAATTAGTTTAGGTACAGGATGGTAAAGAAGGGAATTTTTTTCAAAAGTCAAAATTATAGTAATCTGTATCCACTATTTTTATTAATATTGAGAAGCTGAAGAGGAACACAGACATAATATGACCAAGAAAATTAGCATACTAAAATTTCTCATGAATATTGTGTAGTCTGAACATCACACTTTTTACTTCATGTCTGTTCATACAAGACTATATTATAGGTAGCTTGTGGGTAAATCTCGATACCCACAGGGAATTAATATGGATTTGTGTGTGCTTTTGTCAACTGTTTTGGTAAGGTAGCCAACCTTTACGACATCTGAAACTGGCAACTAACAATAAGCATCGCCAGGGTATATGTTAGGCTGCACACGCACATTGTCCACAAGTATGATATGCTTAGCCTGGTGTTTAACTACCATACATATATTTATGTAGACGTATTTATGCTAGGCTATGTTCGTAGCATTTAGGGTAAACAGAGAACAAATTTATAGTTTGTCTGTTAGCCTATGTGCTACAAACGTGCGTTTTTGTTTTAACATCCATGGACTAAAGTGTGTGGACTTGGTGATGGACCAAGTCCACAGTCTGTCAACCGGGACCAAGACCTAAGGGGAAAAGAGGAACATGGTATCCACATAGCTATTAAACAAATACCTAATTTTCATATTTTCTTTTATTATGTTGTAGAATATTGAAGTATTTCAATTTCGAAGATACGACCACCATTAAAAAATTTTTCATTGGTAAATTTTTCAATGGGCAACATGAAAATTCGAACTGTTTAATCATCGTCTTCATGATTAGCAAGAACGTTCCACTTATGTGCATATGTTGATGTTTCAACACTATTATTCTCAGGATGCAATAGCTAACATAATAAAACCTATCAAATATATTTTTACCTTGAATTGGACAAGCTACTTGTTTATTATCCAATTTGGGAGTCGACAAGCTATCGGTGTCATTATCATCACTATCCATCGGAATTACGAGTTAGCAAATATCCTCTTTCTCCGAGTAAAATGCCAACGGATTCTTCAAGTTGGTTGAAAAATACAATCCGTTTACCGATATTTCATTATTCCAATTTTCCAAGTTTGTTTTTCCATATTTATTCCAAGTTTTCTCGTAAGTTCGAGCCCAACTGTAGTGCGCTAAATAACTTTTTTTTTTTTATTCGACATTTACCGAAGCAATCAATCACCTCAAATAAAACGTGTAAGCAGATAAAATATACCCACGTACCTACGTAAATCAAAATGATTGTAATTTGCATGATTATATAGAGAAAAATTCTAAGTAAACAAATACTGAATTCGACAATAGGACTGCAAAAAGTATTACAGACTCTAGCAGCTGCGCAAATAGTTGAGAGGCGTGAAAAGTACGCCTCTTACAGATAACAGCGTCAATACTTATATTCTAAAAACACTGTTGATAAAGGAAATACATTATATTTTGTGTTCATGTTCTTTCCTTTCTTCTGACGAAATTCTGCACTTAATTTTAGTCGACTACAGTACCCAATGATCATTGGTAAGGCAAATTAAAATTCACTATCTACTATCCAAACCTCTCCAATGCTTCAAAAAAACCACTTCAATACATGTTCTAAGACACAAAAAAAATCAAAAATTTTTTATCAATCGCTCCGCTTGCGAAATTGGCTTCTCAAATTATAAAACCCTTCTCACAGATAAATTCTGTACACGGCTCTGAAACTATAGTTATAATGTTATAAGTTGGTTTTTTTTTTATGGCTGGTATTGGAATAGTCAGACGGCAGTAATTTCAGCATGAAAAAGGAAAGTCTCATTTTATTATTGATATAATATTAATGTAGTTATGATTTGGTACGGTACTACCTATTTTACATAAATGAGTATCTACCAGCAAAAAGTCCAGAAATTAATTTTTGAATAGAAAAAAAAAGTTTAGACGTCATCTTTTTTGAATAACAAAGTGATTCTCAATTGGTTAGGTCGATCAGAGCTCTTGTGGTTAACAAAATGCATTTAGAGCTTGAGATACGTATGCCCGTTAAACATCTGCTGAGTAACCAAACATGTATTCACTTGAACAGCTGATAATTCACAACCTATGCTGATGGATGAAATAAAATGTATTTTCGTTTTGCTCTATATCACCACTGTCCTAAGTTTTAAATCCCTTCCAATTTTATTGCCCTCTGTTACTTTCGAAATAGTACTCACCTATCCTTTTTAACTCATTTTTCCTTCGCATAATTATTTATACAGATACTGCGGGTTGAATAGTTTACCTATCTATGTTAAACTCCAAATAAACTCCGTATCGGTCCCCACTCCAGTGCCATATTTTCATTTAGCACTAGAAACAGTGCCATAGGTACAAAATTTAAAAAAATCTAATCAACACACTGAAATCAAAACTCTGATTCTAAGAGAAATATGAAATTTGATTCATCATGGTTTGGGGTAAAGTGGCCATCGGATATTTAATATTTAATATATATACTTTAAATATAACCTGAGTGAATCGAATGATTTGTAGAAAAGTATACATTCTTGGATTCCTTGAACTTTCTAGAAATGAAAAATATCGTTCATTTTGTGAAATGATCACCAGAAAAACGTAGAATCACATTTAACTGAAGACAGGTCAAAAACTGCCATCTTTTGCCACCTTCTTAGAAAGTACTTTTTCCTTTTTGTATATTTCTGACCAGATTCATCGACTCAATTTTTTCAATGTGAATAAGAAACTGATAAAATTTTATCCAATCTATATAGGATTATAACAAATTACATTATGTTTCAAGTATTACAAAATGAAGTGATGACAGATAAGAAAATAACAAAATTTACATTCCTATCTCCGCCATACCTCAAAGATAGAGAATAATCCTTTAAAAAATATAGACTTTAGCCTATTTGATTACTTAAAGTGGGATACCAAACAACAGAATTACTTACAAATCCTAATTAGTTATTCTACATTGTTTTTTCGGAACTTTCCTCAATTAATTGTCTTAGAATATTTGTTAAGGATTTATGAATTATCATGAGCATATATCACTGATCAACTAGAACAGAAATGTCGCCCCAAGAAAACACTAACTGATTTTCGAATAATGCCAGTGTGGCCAGATTAAAAATACAAACAAAATTTTAATCACATCTGATTGGCTTAATAATTAATATGAGAGATTAAAGGGTGGTGACAGATGGCCACTTTACTCCATGTTTTTAGTTTATTATTTTCAGCATCATGATGTGCGAAGAGGTAAAAAAAAAATTGTGAATCAGATACTACCCCTTTTTCTCTGGAAAACTGAAATAGATTTGTGCAAATAAAAGACCTCAGTAGCCTACAATTCACTCGAATAAAGAGCCATATTCTTAGGCTTACCTACTGTAATATTCATGGTCTTATAATCATTAACTGTTAATATTTCATCTAAGGTGGTATAGTTTCCTTATACTGCATACGTACTACCTCAATTTATATGCACTCAGAGCCGGCCACAGGATTTCTTGAAGGGGTTTTTTTTTTTTTCTACCTTAGTGTAAATTCAAATTTTATTTTATTTTATGAGCTCCGTAAAAGTCACACCTTGTGATTTTTTTAAAAGATTTCCTTCTTAGATATGGACCCCCTCCTTGTAAGACAAATTATCTTAAAAAGTTTGAAAATGAAAACTGAACAAGTTAATTTGAAATTAAAAGTTTTATAAATTTTTCGATAGTAAACGATGAGGTTTTTCTGAAAATAGATGCAATGATAGTTGATTTGCAACAACAGACCTGGTTTGGTTGCATTATTCATAATTAAAAATAATACGTGCGATTACTTGGTACCAATTTTGCATTTGTTTTTATTTTTTGGGTCAAGGGGGTTGAACCTCCAAACCCCTCTTGTGGCTGGTCCTATACGCACTTGAACTTAACTTCTGGCAAATTATTGAACAATTACATATGCCCATATCGTATCGTCTTGAATGATGGCTAAAGAAATGAAACAAGCTACTTATTCCGATGAACATTCGTTGTATCATTATCAAATTGAAAAATTTGAGCTTTCCAGTGCTAAAAGCTTGACACAAATTTAAAAAAAAAAAGTAATATAATGGCAGAAAGTAAATTTCATTCATATCTGATACTAGTAAGAGGAGTGTCTGTTGACACAACAGTTCCTCTCGGATCCATACCCAAGTGATCACATATGTTCACCTTACTCACGTTTTATTTTATCAGTTATCACTCTTGTTTGCCTCTCAGCATTTATTTCCATTCGTTTACCATTAGATTGTATGAATATTTGATATTTTCTGGTGTTTAATTGAGTATTTAATTGTAATTGAATTATTTGGTCATAATTTAATCATTTCATTTCATCTCAAATGCATGTATTAATTGAAGGTTTTAATATGAGAAAAAAAAATTAATTTTTCTTCTTGTCATTTTAATGAATTATGTAAAATATATGATACAGAAATGAAGACATCGAAGCCGAAGTTTATACTCCTTATCATTAGTCCAACCTCTAACGTAGGTACTAATAATTGTTAGATGTAATACCTGTTAGGCTTAGTGGAAATTCATTTTATTTATATTAGATTGTATGAATATTTGACGTTTTCTGGTATATAGTTAAGTAACTAATTGCAATTGAATTAGTTGATCATAATTTAATCATTTCATTTCATTTCATTTCAAGTGAGTATATTAATTGAAGTTTCGAATGGAAATAAATGCCAAGAGGCGAACAATAGTGATAACTAATAAGACAAAACGTGAGTAATTAAGGTGAACATATGTGATAAGTTAGGCATGGATTCGAGAGGAACCGTTCTGTCTACAGATACTCCTCCGGTAAGGCGGTAATATTAGCAATAGAGTATCCTATTTGATTTTTCATTTTTGCATGCATTATGCGTGGTGAGTGTTTCGAAGATATTGCGTAATATAATTATGTAGATAATGGATAAAATGTGAGTCAGCAAGATGGAATGTGTTGGACAATAGGCTTGAATTTTTTTGATGTTTCGTGACTGCACGCTGAAAATTACGAAAATCGGCACAAGAATGGAAAACAAGCACACCAGTATTTTAGCTGTATTTTAATGAATCTTTACTAACATTAGAACTACAAAGGTAAAAGATTTTAAAAATTTTGAATACATCAAATCTAAGCTAACCAACGTACCACTTCATGCAGAACCTACTACAAAGATAAGTGAAAATATTTTTCAAAACCAGTTTCACAATGTTCATATAGGTTATCATAAGCATCAAAATTCATTATCGACTAACACTCAGTTATGGAATTATTTAAGAAGTTTTGCGGCTTCAATATTCTACTGTCTAATTGTTTTGATTAATTTGATACAATACAAACAAAACCTAATTATGCTTTCCTACACCGAAGACTAGCTACAATATTTCTAATTTAGGGCTTAACAGTACTTTTTCTATAAGCTTATGATAATTTTCATTTCTATTCAGCATCGTATCTGGTTTATTATTCTCATCACTAAGTTATTTCGTTTCAAGAGCAGCAACATTTTTTGAGAGGCTATTCACCTCTAGGTGCCAATAGTTATAAACAGTATTTTATTCTGCATCTCACACGGTGGCGTAACTACGGGTAAGCTTTGAAGAGCCATCATCCCTCCTACCAAAAAATAAGGAAGTGCTGAGGTAAATAATTTTCGAATAGGCCTTTTTAAACAAGAACCAGCCAAAACTTGATCTCAGTCGTAAAACGGTGGTATGTGCTAGTTTTGCAGGGACCCCATTCACATTTATTTTAGCTCAACTGAATGTCCTCTTTCACTGCTTTCAAATCATCAAAAAATATGAAAGTTTTGAGTTTGGATTTTTTGTGCCACATCAATGGATGAATGTGGCATTTCAGATTTATTGAATGTATAATCTTAGCAGAACCGAAAAATATTTCCATTGTTTATACATTGTTTAAATATTCCGATTCGTCAATCTTTGCGCAATCTCTTTTCTATCCACCCAAAAACACTCAATACAATGTGCATTATCACAAAATAGTACATTTTTCCTTCGATAAGACTAACTTTTAGGGAATGAAAATATTAATATTAATATTATCTCTGTCAATTTTAGAATTACGAATAATATCTATGACGAGCCTCCGCAAAATAATAATTATATAAACATAGACTCCAGCGAAATTTCAGGCATTTAAGTTGTTTTTTTTCTGTATAGACGTTCGGGAAAATTTTTTATAGGTTTTTGAATATAAAAAATTGATAAAATATAAATTCCATTTATTTACATAATGCAATTCTATGAGATTTCCACAAAAACAGCATCGTCGTCAGGCTCCGATATAGCGTTTTCATTTTCACTTCTTTCCTACAAACCAAAAATGAATATATTGTATAAAAAAATTAATTTAATGAATATTTAGGTAAGTAAAATCAAGTAGGTAAATATGTATATAAATTCACGAAATTTAAAAATTTGGAAAATAAAAATTTATTCTTTTGTTAATTATTGTGAATAAGACAGTTCAGAATTTTGCTGTTTCAAACAAATACTCGCACACAAAAAATTAATTAAATAATTTACGAATATCTATAAATATATTTTCTATTATTGACCCACCTCATTAGGTTCTTCGCTTTCGACTTCTTTAATTTCTTCCACATTTTCTATATTCGGTTCCTGTTGATGTTTTTCCTCGAATTCATTTTTCTCGAATTGATTTTCAAATTTCACAAACGAAAGTGACGATTTAAATAAACTTTGCAATTTCCTGTAGAAAGCGAAGAAAAAAAAATAATTAAGTTATAAAGACAATAACACCATAAGTATATTTATTTCACTGTTCTTTTTGCCGTTCAAATTCAAATTGATTCAACATTTCTTGATTAATTATACGCCTGTGTTTGAAATTGCAAATGAGTAAAATATGATCCTGATTTTGGAATACAAAAGGTAGAGGTATGAAAGGACTAGAGAGAAGAAAAAATTATAATCGAGATTTTCATAAACTGATTGCAAAACTACCACCCCCAACAAAAAGAGTCAATTATAATTCCAATGAGAAGCGCAAAACAAAAGATTCGCTATCTAGTGATGGAAATAGAAACGCTGAAAAGGTAATCGCTAGAATGCGGATTTTTGGGCATCATTAAGGTTAAAATTCGGCAATGAAAACCGTATTTTCGGAATTTTTCGGGAAAAACAAAAATAAAACCTTTAAACAATGAAAATATAGCATCAAAAATATTAAAATTTCAATTTTTTTTTAAATTTTAAAATTTTGTACATGAATATTATGTATTTTTTAACGAAAAATTCATTAAGCTCATTCCAAAAGCTCTAGATCAATTATTTCAGAAGTTATTAAACTTTTTCGGAAAACTCAATTTTTGTTTAAAATTTTTCTCAGAAAATTTTCTGCCTTCAACTCGCTCTAATTTCGCTACTGAAAGAAAATTCAACCATCAGAAAATACTTTCGGATAGCTCCAAAGATCATCTGTCGTTCCCTAAAGAAGACGGACACTTAGCATCAATTCAGCTCCCTGCAATTTGAGTTTTTCTTTCCTATAGATAATGAAAACAGCACCTAAAAACTTAAAATTTCAATTTCAATTTTTTCATCAATTCTACAATTTTTCTTGGAATATAGACGTTTTTTGGTAATTTTTTATGAATTTACCATTTTTGGCATTTATTCCATTTTTTGCACTTTTCGGCAAAATAAATTTTTTTCCCCAGCCCTCCAACTTATGAAACGAACATTAATTTGATTTCCAATTCCTTGCCCTTTAAAGAAATTATATGAAAAATGCCAGAGAAACCACCCTCTAATTATAACAGTAAAATTAAAAACAATTATTAATGATTTTTTATCTATTTTTTCGGAAAATTCTTATGAAAAGAGAAAAACCTTTATCATCATCGTGATAAAGGATCTATACTCATTTAATAAAAATAATGAAAATTGATGCTTTAAAACTGACGGTTTTTTTAAACTAACTTCCTCATAGGTCCAAAAAAAAATTATAATCTCTATTCTTTCAAAAAAAAACGTTCATCAAAACTGATCAAGTCTGTAGTTCTAAAAAAATTTGTTGACAAATATACATACGTACATACAAGCAAAAAATATTTTGATGATAATTCATAAAGTATTTTATTAATTCTGAAACAAATGACATGGGACTTTAACAGGGTGCTTTCTATCATTTAAAAAAAAATTCATCAAATTTGGTAGAGTAGCTCTCCAGAAATTTGCAGACAAACATACACTGTGCATACATCCATACATTTGGTAACTTTATAATGGAATGATAGGCAATCAACCACCTTCAAATACACGAATATATTCCATGCGTTTTCCATGCCAGTAGTTTATCCAGTTGAATTAAAGTATACGTATGAATTATTTGGATGATTATAACATGAACAGTTGTACAAAAATAAATCTAGAAAAACGATGAATTGCTTTTTTTCTTATGGGAAATTGTATGTAAAAAGTTGCTAAGATAATTACTCTTGTGACAGAATAATGAATCATAAATATAGGGAGTGGAAATTCCAAACTCAAAGGGTAAGTGATTGCGAAGGAGTTGTGAATCTTATGGCACAAGTCAAAGGTGAGTGCTGCAATAACACAAGATCGAGTAGTCGGATTCAGGGAAATTTCCCTTAATCAAGAACAATACTTCCTACAGAGAGGGAAATTGAAGGGAACACTTGTGCTTGAAATACCTACGCAAAAATATCCTTCCCCTTTGGTGGCAAGAGGAAATTGTCATCTGAGTCCTACAATGGTGCCATATGTTTGAAATTGTGGGTACCTATTCTCTTGTTTCGGATAGGTATGTACATAAATAAAGCAACTTATTCAAAAATTTATACTGGTTGTCAGCAATCATTTTTAGTAATCATGATCCGTGCATTTGACGCGATATCTGCTAATTGTTTTAAATGCATGTTTTCAAAGATTTTATTTTATCTTAGTTATCAACATATTCCAGTACAAGTTTCTTGAATAATCGAGTTTCTAATAAAAAAGTTGGGAGAAACAGTGTTTGAACCAAACAGTTCCTTAACATTTCTTTTCTCTTGGAAAATATGATCTCTAGATTTGAGCTAGTTTTCTATAGGATGGCTCATTTGTGAGAGAATTGCAGAGTTGCACAAATTTCTTCCAAATTTTGGCTATTGACCTTTTGTCACAGTGCAACCTAGGTTCAAAATTTTCTTATTTCACCAAGGATGATCCTTGTTTGGTCTCATTCTCAAACCACCGTAAGAAAAAAACGTTTTTCTGAAACATTCATTTCATCGTAAGAAAATATTTCAAAATCGTAATCACTTCTTCGCGATGGCAAGGAAAAATTGCTACTGTCATCAGTAACACATACATTTTATGGAAACAACAAAATAACCCACTACTTAGTGGAACATAAGAGAGGCAGGACCAGATTTAAGGGAGGCTAGGACTCTCACCAAAATAGGACCTCCACCAAATGTGGAAAACAAATGAGTAGTTTCTGCCACCTGCCTTTCTACAGAGTAAAATTGTAAGTATATTAGTCCCGATAGTGGTAGGCAAATTGACAGAATAGCCGATGTGTAAATGTGTAATAATTATAATTGATTAATTGTTTAAAGACTAAATTTAAAATGTTAAATAAATTTTTTTGTACTTCACAGTATCATGAACTTTTCAATTTTTCACACTTTAGGGGAAATATTTAATTTAATTTAATTTTTTTAGGAAGAGGGGTGGTAGACGAGCGAGCCTAGAAAAAGATTTCTCAAGAACTATATTGGAGCCTCTGCCAACTCTTGGCCCCTGGGCTCAGAAATCCTAAATCCACCCCTGTGGAGGAGGGAGAAAGAAAACACAAAAGTAAAATGAGACCAAAAAATATACTATAACTAGCTGCCCATGGTGTCAGTTTTATTTAACAGATGCTTCGGACCTTTGATTCTCACCCTGAGCTAAGTATTCATGGATATATTACACCATAAATTCTTAAAATATAAAATTTTCAATTTTTGGGCCCAATGAGGGTCGAATGATGGGTCTAATGATAAAATAAACATCAAATTCGAATTTAACGCCTTAAAAACGTGTATCTACAATGGTATTATATTACACAATAAAATCTTAAAACAAAATTCTCCAATTTTTGAGCCCAATGAGGGTCAAAGAATGGATTTAATGATAAAATTAACATAAAATTCGAATTAAGCGCCTCAAAACCCATGTCAGGTGATATACTATGCAATAAAATATGAAAATCAAAAGTTGTTTCCTTTTTGGGCCCAAAGACGGTTGAAAATAGGTTAAATGATAAAATGAATACAAATTCGAATTTAGCGTCTCAAAAAACATGTCCTGCGATGTAAATTTAAGAACAGGAAATGGCCACTAAATACTGTACGAATAAGTTTGCATAATGTTTTTCCTCTGTTCACAATTTACATACACGCAACGCTATTAATCCAACCTTCATTTAATTTCCTTCATAAATAAGTTTTTCAAAGTGATAAAATAATGAAACTAAACGTAGAACCTTCCTAAGTTCATGAAGAATGCACGTCTACAAAAATTCGTCAACATCAGTTCCAATAGATTCTGAAATTACCCTTAACATACACGTTTCCAAACTTTCCTCTTTACATATTAGTATGGATATCTATAGATATAGATATAGAATTACATTTTATTAAATCGAAAATATAAGATGTCAGTAATAGTGACGATAAATAACACCAAAAGAACTTGACCAAAATGGTAAAGTTAACAGCAAAAAGATATAGAACTAGAACAAGATGAAGAAAACGTGGAAAAACAAGGAATTACCTACCTAATTTCAACGTCATTTTAGGTAGAGCGAGTAGCATTTGTTTTGCCCGAATTTTCAAACATTTCAGGCAAGTACGTTAAATGTCACCTAAGCATCTAATTTACGAAGAGTACTTGATATTTGGTAAAATATTTGTGAATCGAATACATACTCCAGTGATATTTTCGACTGATACGCCAGTAGGGTGATGATAACGAGCGAGGCAATTGCAAATGCAGCTGAAATTTGACTTGCTAATGGTCCCCAAAGAACTGTCTTATAACTGACACTTTCTGACGAAAATATGTCTGCGTTTAAGATACCAAGATGTGACACTGAAATTTTAAGACGGAAATATAGAATTTATAAAATTAAACTTTAAAACAAGTATTTACCTATCAAAACACTATTTATACACGAAAAATTCATCATTTCTTCAAATTCATTGTAGCCAATCTTTTTGGTATATTTAATTGCTTTGAGGGACTTTGAACTCCCCTTGAAGTTTTAACCTTACTTCTCGTTTGTAGGGACTGCCAACAACAAGCTCAATGTAATTGCATGTCATCCCACCCTCATTTCTCCTCCCTCTCCACAACTGGACCTTAAAATATAAATTACCGACAACAAGCTCAATATAATGGTATGTCATCCCACCCTCATTTCTCCTCCCTCTCCACAACTGGACCTTAAAATAGAAATTACCAAACAACAAGCTCAATGTAATTCCATATCACAAGACCTTCCAGCAACAAATACAACGAATACGCCAGCATGAACAATAATTGACATAAGAACGTCTAGTCAACTACAACCGCTGCAAGGAATTAGTTTGCGAACTGACATCGCTCCAGGAAATTCAATTTCCTCGTTTTTCGTTGAATCTAGGCCTAAACTGTCTTTTGATAACAATTTATGTAACATTTCAAGAAATCAACCTACCTCAATTTTGTTTCCAAGAAATTTTATAGACATGCACCTTGGATTATTACACCCCTCTTTGCACCATTTTTCCGAAGGTCAACCTTCAGTGATGCGCCTACTTAATCGTCGCGGTGATCACTACCCTTATTTTTTGGCACATATTTCTTCTAACATTGACGCAATCATCGATGTCAGATTGTTAGCAGATGGCCACTACATTGACCTATAATTGCACCTGACCCACGATTGGACACACAACCGAGTTGTGCTCACTCCACTGACATCACAACGAAGGTCATTCGACTACAATATTCAAATCATCATATCGCTATTCACGACTTTTGGTTCCCGTCGAATCACCTCTCTCACTCTTTAGACACTGACAAACGCAGATCCGTCAAAGTCACTGAATGTCACAACAACAACGCCAGCAACCGTCGTCATCAAGGCGCTAAATCACCAAATCAGTGAATCGACTTTTAAACATGGACCAGTCTCCTCATTTCTTGCGAGACCAATTGGCTATTGTTAATACTTGTGATTTCTTTTACCTTTTTTTTTGTTTTTGTTTTTGTTTTGTTTATTATTATGACTAATCTAATTTTTCATTTCATATTTCATTCCTTGCGTATCACAAATCGACTTTTCTGTGGTCATTTTTACTTACTTTTTTTCTTTCTTTTTTCCTTTTTTTTTTTTTTTTTCACCTCACCTCTCTATTTTTGAAAACTTTCTGTATGATATAATTCGGGAACTTTATTTCAGAAATAAATACATCATTTTTTTATATGAAGTTTTCTTCTTTTCTCTCTTTTTTTTTCGTTTTTCTTTCCTATCCGTTGCTCAATGCTCAACTCATTTAGGTGTCTAGGAGAGGGTAGTGTGTGGGACTTACTTATACCTATTCCTAATTTAATTTACTTTTTCTCCTCTTTTCTTGTTCTCATTTTAAGACGGACATACTTATTACTGGCCATCACAAATACGGAATTCCATTTTTCTTCTTACTTTAAACTTACATCTTTTAAATCTTTTTTTTCAGCACTCTTTGTTCAAACGTCATTGTCTTAACATGGTACTTCATAAATTTATAATTTGGGTCTCCTGAAGTTTTCCCTTCATTTGAATTAGTTGTATTTGTAATTCTTTCAAAGTATGTCGGCACCTCCGTCTTAATATGTTTGTGCACTATTTAATTTAATTCTTCAGATTATTTGAACACTAAATTTTCTCATCATTAAATCATTATGGGTAATTAATTTTACGTCTGTAATATAGGTGCTCCTTTCAGTATAATAATGTTATGATCCAAAATGTGCTAATTTTCCTCCGAGTTTTTCAGGTGTGTAAGTGTGTATAAGAGAGATATGTATGAACTCGGTCCAACCTTTTGATTGTTTTTCATGAGAAATAAAGTATGTGTCCGCATTCAGACCTGTTTTTAGTGGACTTTTGCACATTACAAGACAGTAGCCTAAGCCTCAATCTATCAAAGTTAAAAGAATTGTAAAATTTCGTTAGGTATTTTTACCACCACAATGAGTTCTGTACTGTACACAATATTTGATAATAAAGTTGAAAGCTACAGTAAAATAAAAATAATATTTTTCATAGACAAATGGACAACTTTTACCTAAGAAGGGTTTGAGACTACATTCTGCGGAAGTGAGCGGAACAACACAAATGAATTCTAAAAGATATAATTTCAAACTGTTGAGTGGTTCTGAAGTTATGGGTGCACAAACGTACTTAGTTAAGTTGAAGTAGCTTGAAGTTTTATTAATAAGTACCTATCTATAAATAGTTTCTTCCATACATTTAATTGCATATGGGTATTGATTTCCAGCCTCTACAACATATCATGTATTTTACTTATTAGATTATCTGATTATATCAAATGGTTTCTATAGAAAACTCACGGTCAGTAGGCAATCTTGCCTGTTGTAGCTCAGTGACTAAATTTTTTGGTGAAATAACAATAAGATTGTTTCCTTTTGTATACAAGATTTGGGTGCATGATAATAATTTTTGTATAACCAGTATTTTTTGCTATGTTTTTAAAAAAACATTTTAGATTGCTGCGGGAAGAGAATTGATGAGATGGTGAGAAGGAGAAGTGTTGAAGTGGGAATGAATACTCAAAAAGCGTGCAAACAACATCCATCTCATCGTACGTATAGACCATTTTTTGATCTTTGGGTGTATCAAACGTGAAAATTGATAGTGACTTTTTTATGCAGAATTTTACAAGAAATAATTTTTTATTGGAACATTTTTCATATAAAATGCATATTTATTGAGAAAATGTTGAAAACCTGATTTTGGAAGCACGTTAGACCTCATTGCGGTGTTTCCAAGTGGGATAGGAGATGGAACTTTTATTATATTATTTAAAACCCCATAACCTACCCATTTTTAAAGAAAAATATTGTGTGTTAATTTTTTCTGCTACAGCTACTGCACTACCCATAGCCTATTTCGATTTTTAGAAAAAACAAAGAAACTATCATAAGATCATTTTACGGTAAGTAACAATAATGCGGAAAAAAAAAAAAAAAAAACTTATAAAAACAATTATGTAAGCACTAAAATAACTTGTTGACTGAAAAGTACGAATTTCGTTGTTCTTGTAATTAACGAAGAAAATGAAGGAGTAAAAGAAACGGAAATCAAAACAAAAAAAATTTCTACTGGAACCCGGTATCATCAATGGCCCTTTCATGGAGATCGGTATAAGTTGTAAATTTTTCAAATAATTTTTCTGGCCATACTGATTGTACTCAGTGTAGGCCCACAAACTGATATATTAAAAACAAATACAGTTATAGGATTACTCCCAGCAGTTCCAAAATCAACAGCAAAATAGCATTTCTCTATATGATTTGTTTTCGTTTTGTTTAGATCAGTGAATGTTCCATTGCTCTTATGGTGATTCGGATCTTTTTGATGATTTTTATTATTTGAAAGCAGTATTTTGTTCAATAACAGTATCAATTTGATTGAATATTCATCACGTTGCAAATGAAGCGCACAAACAATGTGGCAGAATACAAGCCCGAATCGACACACAATAATGTGTATGACTACTCTGAATTAGTATAAAAATGTAAACTTCCATTTTTTTTACTAACCCTAACTTATTTGTTTTATTTTTCTATTGGATTCTCAAAAATATTAATAATTTGGGCTCCAAGAATGTTTAATTTTGTTTAGAAAGTAAATTTTAAAGAATGTTACAATTAGGTACACTGATGTCAGTCAAAATTTTGATATGGAATAAGCTATTTCTCACTGGAGCAGATGATTTATTTCTAGTATCACACACCTATTTATATAAACATTTCAAGCAATCAAACATGCTTGTACACTTTTTCTTCAAAACTTAGTAAGTTTTTTCTCTCTCTTGAAAAATTTGAATTTTGTAACATGCACCAATCTCCACAAAAGGACCTCAACTTATTCTTCCAATTTACAAATGGAATCGTAAAAAATACATTACTATCATCAGATTTCAGCTTCTTCGAAAGTAAAGTTGTGACAGCAAAAACATCGACATCGGTAGTTTCATTTCCTTTAACCACAACTATCTGCACCAAGTTTCCAGACACTTTGGATAGATGGAAGTAATATCCCTTATAAATTTTAAAAAAGTTGTTAACAACTGCTGACAATTTTTTAAAAACAAAATTCGTTTCATCGATGAGTATTTGTAAATATGCACCTGTAAAACATAAGATATTATATTTAATTAGAATGAAACTCCTAATTAATTTATTGATTCTTAATATTGTAGACTACTTTTTTCCTCTTTTTTTTTCATGTGAATGAGCTGTTTTTAGGGTAATTATTAACAATGATGTTTGTAAGAAATTGTTGCTATACCCCACATCCACCCCCAGCTGTATAGGCCCGATATAGTAAACGAGGAAGAAAAAAATTCGCAAAAAAATAAGTCATATAGATAACAGGCCTAGAAGAAATAACTTTTCAGTTTTTGTTTTTGTTTTCATTTTTCTAGTAGAACTAGGCTACATATTTTTTTATGTGCACTCCGTTTTCCGAACAATTTTGTTGACATTCATGGGCCACGATTTATTTATTTTATACCTATAGGGTAGATGCGCCAGTTTGCAACAATGTACGAGTTTACAACAATTTGAAGTTTAAGGTTTAGAAATAAGAGGAATAAGTAGATTAATGAATTGGAAGTCTAAAATTTTTAATATTATATACACTTGTAGCAAAATGGTTCATTGAATGTCAACAATTCCAGTTTGCAACATATTGTTACAAACTGGCATATTGGAGGAAAAATCATGACACCAGTTTGCAACAGGCACTTTTTTTTTAATTTGAATAAGAAAATTTAAATTATTTTAATCATTTAGGTGTAATAACATGAATTACCATCTCTGAATTCATATTCCTTTTTCAAAAAAAATTCTTGTTTTATGACTCATATACAAGAATACCATTTATCCCAGTTTGCAACGCTTATGCCCCACTTGTGCAACACTCATGTTCTAATACCATTTTGAGGATGTTTATAACCTTTATTTTCACACAATTAAAGCTTTGTTAAGTCCCTCCAATATTATGAAAGGGGAATATTAAAATTTTTAATGGATATTACCAATTTATGAAATAAAATACACATTTTTTCTCCTATTTTGTCCTTATATTATTGAAATGTTACCAACTGGAGTGGAAGTGTTGCAAACTGGGGCCAATGGTATTTTCACATAAAATTAATAAAAAAATAATATACAGAGCAATATAATTAAAATTTTAAAAGGAAATATTAATCTGGAGACCATAATTCAAATAATGAAGCATTCAAATAGTGAATACATGATCAAAAAAGCAATGTCTACTCTGGTATTTTGCGAGTGAAAAGTAACTCCTATCATTGATGAAAGTAATCTCGATGTAAATGAATGCATCTCTATTTAAAAATATGAAGCATCTTTTTACATGGAAGCATGTTCACTTTTCATCAAAGTAATGAAATGTTAAATCTGCCATATTGAAGATGTAGATATTCAGTTCTGTTTTTTTAATGTTCATGAAAGAATCCTCATTAAGATAGAATTTTATTGTTTCATTACTTTCTGATCATTAATTATATAAAATATCTTCTTCAATAAGGTTCATAAGTGAGTTTACATGACTTGGAAATTGCTCACTCGATACACACATTTTGCAAATTTCTCTCACATATAAATGCTCCTTTTTGAATATTTATGTGTAATAAACTATTTTTATTTTTTGAATGTAAATTGTTAACTTTGAAGGGGCCAAAATATAAATTTAAGTCTGAAAAATAATTTATACTGATAACAAAACACACGAGCCCAAGTGTAGAAGCTCAAATGAAAAAATCTTTTGGTGAGGCACAAATGAAATATGCCTTATTCTTTCTTAAATATGTTGACATTGAAATTAAAAATTAATTATAATAACAATAATAATAACAATAATAATAATAATAATAATAATAATAATAATAATAATAATAATTAATAATAATAATAATAATAATAATAATAATAATAATAATAATAATAATAATAATAATAATAATAATAATAATAACAATAATACAATAATAATAATAATAATAATAATAATAATAATAATAATAATAATAATAATAATAATAATAATAATAATAATAATAATAATAATAATAATAATAATAACAATAACAATAATAATAATTACATAAATTAATGACATCACATTAAAAAGAAAGTGAATTATTTTAAGTAATTACCACATATTGGGCAGCAGTGACCAATGGGCTTTACAGTTGACTTACATTCTAAAGTTTGATTGCATTCATTATTGGTACGCAGTAATTTACATGTTTCTTCGTAGAACGTACTAATAGTTCCACATTCACATCCCATACGATTGTCACATAGTGACCCAGTTGTTATAATTATATCAGTGACATCTTTATTTCCAGTGACCACAAAATTTTTCAAAAACTCTTCAGACTGGATCGTCTTTTTGAAATTATACTGAAAGAGTGTCTAGATGAATGGAAAAAAGAAAAAAACATTTTTTCACCATTAACAAGTTAATAAAATTAGAGATTCTTTTTTGGAAAGTAAAGGCTGTTTTTCCTGAACTACTTAGCATCTCAGCATAAATGGACTTCGGAGCAGTAATAATCCTTGGGCAAAGAAAATAGTAAATGCACAACTAGAATGAGAAAGTGTTTGACTGTGGCACTTGAAAGAACCAAAATGAGTTGAGCAATCAAAGCAAGTTCATATTAAGATTGACAGGGAGCCCAAACCTTAGGTTAGGGCCTTGGGCTGTGTTTATGACAAAGAAACAAGCAAACAAAGAACTTTTTTTTTCTCATTTAATGTAAAGAACCATCAAACAAACCTATAAGTATGAAGGAAATTTGCTATCTAAGCAAACAGAAACAAAACAGCTAATGTTTGTTTGATGTAAAATAAGCTTTATGCGAGCAAAAATATGTTTAAGATGATTTTTGATGTTTAAATATCTTTAGGGGTGGTACCTACCTATCGGCAGAAAACAATAAGTGAAAGCTGAAATCTAAAAGGGACTAAAGCAAGGTTTAAACTCTCTTTGTCTATTCTTTCATCCCTAACAGTACTCTATGAAGTATAAGTAGGAAAATTTTTACTGTCATAGAATAAATCAAGATAAATAGAATAAACTAAAACCTTCTACTGTATATTACTACCTATATTCTGTTCATGTGCTAAGTGTGAGATGTCATAAACCATATCCACACACTTCCTTGAACCACACATTTCCTTGAAATACAATATATGTTTACTCCACAAAATAATGCTTATTGTTGTATAACAATTTCCATTTATACCTTTTCATCTCTCCCCAACCAACCACAATGACTAGTGTCATTCTGACATCATCATACACTTCTTAATGTGAACAGAGTATATGTTGTGATGTCTGAAAACTAACGTACATCCCAAGTATAGGGGTTTGATATCACAATTGGAAGTATATCAATGAGTCTCAATTAATCCTAGAGTCGAGACTACAAGTCAGCTAAAAACAGTTAGCCCACCAGCCTACCAGCGAAAGCTCCCAAGGCCTACGAAGTATGTCGGGCAATTTCGAGTGAGCGGAATAAATAAGTTGGCCGACCCATTATCACAGTTCATGTTTTTATTACAGTAAAAAGGTTACTTACAGTAGGTATGGTAACAATATCAGGTTGTGCAGGTGTCACAAAATTGTATTGCCTCGTGGTCCTCGATGTTTTGTGAACCAACAGATTCCAACCAAGTATATTTGTTGTTGGAATCAAAAAACAGTATAACAGACTGTACAGTTTCTACTAACGTTGTTCACATAGTTTTGGTAAAAACAACTTGAAAAAAAGGTGACTTGCTGTCGAATCAAAAGCTGTAGTATGTCGTGAATAATATTTCATATTCACGACAAACGGATTTCATCATGTATAAAACGAGACTGACTGTTCACAGTTCAACTAAATTTGTGAACAGTCGAGAGAGATAAGGTGTTAGTTCACCGATGACCGAGATTCGATAATATACACGTCACCACATTGTATAATAGTAATCGATCGACGTGTCTTCATTGTTTCGTAGAATGGGAATTTATTTCCAAGTGGAATCGATGTATTTCCATTAAGACTTACCAATAGTATAATATTAGAATTTGTGAGCTATTCCCTATCGTAAAGTATGATAACAAATGTAATTCGGTGGTGACGTGAGGGGAAGGCTGTAGGTAATCACATGTCACAATGTATAGACTGCTGAAATAATTGATAAGATTACATATAGGGTAGATGCACCAGTTTACAACAGTTTAACTGATGTGGCATAATTCAGTGTTGAATAAAGGTATTCATATGGTGTGGGTAGAGCATTTAAGGGTGAGTCATCGTTATTCTATATGACGACATCAGATGACATATGTATGTATGTATGTACGTATGTATGAATGAATGTGGGTATGTATGTATGTTCGTATGTAACCGTCTTCGAAGAACTAGACCAACAATGTTATTGAAATTTACAGGAAAGGGGTTTTTAGTTACAAAAAAACGAATCAATAGGTCCCAAATTTGAGAAAATCCGTTGAACAGAAATATGGGCATCTCAGGTAGGCCTATGCTGCTGCATAAGTATATGATAATGATGATTTATGACAAATGAAGTAATGAGTTTATAGTTGCAATCTTTAATTTTATTCTCGAAAATCGAGATTTTTTATAAAAATATGTTTATGAAATTCCCCAGCTTGAATTAAAATAACAAAATTTTTTCTAATTTCCATATCCTTGCTCGGTGAACCAGGTACTGAAAATCAACAACGTAAATAAATAACAAAAATCAAAAGGAAGCTGTTTTCTTACCCGACTGTTCCATACAAATCGTCGAATTTTTATAGGTTTCGAGGGTAAAATTACAAAAAGATTTTCCTTTTCTTTGAATATGACTCGATCGTCGGAGCAAGGTAGTCTCTCCAGATGCGGAGTAGCTGGATTCGTGTCTACAGAATTCCAGTTTCTCGGATCAATCCAATAGGTATTGCTGATTTCTGGAAACAAGAAAAGCGAAAAATTTTCAATTCAATTTCAAACCGACTTCATGAATAAGACTATATTACATCCTGAAAATAATTATTCTTTAGTTTGATAACTGGGTCGTACTGGGGAGTATGAAAAACTATTATATTTTCGGTAAGACAGGAGTACCTAACTTTCAAAATATCTCAAACACTTGAAAATGAGGATTTTAGTCGATTTGTTTAGAGGTTTTTTTAGAGTTGGCGCTAACGATTGTTTCTTTCCAGCTTTGCACTTTCGATAATTGAAGACCAAAATTCATTTGTAATAGAGAAGTACCTACTAGATGAATTCTTTCGCAAACCAATTGTTGAGTTACAACCTTTTATCCGAATGAAAATATTATATTCTACGCAGAGAGAGTAGGCTTTTTCTCACGAACCATTTTTACAGTTGTATTTTCAAAACAAGTTTTCTGTTTGTAATAGATTTCTATGTAGATTGAATACATTCCACATAATTTTTTTTACCACATTCACCCAAAATATACATTTATAGCGTGTAGAGGCTAATTATTACTCATGATTAAGCTAACTGAAATCGAATCAGAACATAGAGTGAAAAATTCAGATGCTAAGTAGAAGACCATTTCCACCAGATCTCGAACACCCCTTCCAAATACCTAACCATCAAATAATAATTTTCCCTCCAAGCAATATGGCTTGGATGTGTATTCTGTTCCAATTAATAAAAACGTTAACATTTTACAGCTACATTGAGATTTAAAACGAAACTATTTGGTGCTGTAAAAATGCTGTAAATAGGTGAACATGGAGACAGAAGCCAGATAGCTTGTTAGTTGAAAAGGTGACAACAGCTACTATAATTTGATTGGGGCTTAAATAATTAAGCAGGGAAGATTTTTTTTTTTTTTCTCGTAAATTTAAAATAAGTAGGTACAATGTGAGGCTTGAAGTGAAAAGGACTTAAGTAAATGAGATCAAGATTTTACAAGAGCGAACAACCTAATCAAAAATGAATTGTTCAATTTATCATGAATTTCAGCTAATGGTGCAAAAATTTTCCTGGGGTCATGAGACGAACAACGAACCTACCCTCACCCCTAGCTCTCGATACAAGATAAATTTTAATATGCAGATTTTTGAAGAAAATCTGCATAAAAAGAGAACATTAGTTGAAAAGGAATACATTCTTAGCATAATTTGTCTTCTAGAATATAAAAAC
Organism: Ericerus pela; assembly: GCA_011428145.1. NCBI lineage: Eukaryota > Metazoa > Arthropoda > Insecta > Hemiptera > Coccidae > Ericerus > Ericerus pela. Next base: position 406,925 of record WOFM01000154.1, on the reverse strand, counting down.
TCGTTGATTCCTAGATGAGTTATGAAAATGTTCAATCACTATACCCTATACTTCCATTGAGGGGGGGGGGCTTAACCACCTGACCAGTGTTAATTTTTTCAATTCTCGATAGGTACTCATCCGATATAAGATTTTAAAAAATAGGTTAATCTTCTGTATAAAAATAATGTTCATAAAATTTGAAACAAAAAAATTTCTGTTATAATTTATAAGTCAAATTGTTTTTGTAACGGTCATATAGGCAAGGACTCAGATAGAAAGCGGTAAAAAAAGTATTTTTCTCAAAATCATAACTATTTGTAATATTTTCATTAGTATTGAAAACCTGAAGAGGAACACAGACATGAAAATGGCCAAGAAAATTACCATACCTTCTAAAATTTCTCGTCAATGTATATTATCTTTTCATTTCAAAGATATGAACACCATTAAAAAATTTGGTCAGATAGATGTTAATGGGCAACATGAAAATTCAAATTATTTTAATCCTCGTCTTCAATAGCCACTGTACCATATGGGTACCTACGTGAGCTTTTGATAAGTTCGTTCATCTCTTAAAATGCATTTTCATGCTGCAAATACCATACCTACTATTATTCTCGAAATGCAATACCTGAATAAAACTTACCCAGCAGATAGTTTTACCTTGAATTGGACAAGCTACTTGTTTATTATCCGATTTGGGAGTCCATGAGCTATCCGTGTCATTATCATCATTATCCATCGGAATTACGAGATGGCAAGTATCCGTTTCCTCTGAGTAAAATGCCATCGGATCCTTCAAGTTGGTTGAAAAATATAACCCGTTTACCGATATTTCATTATTCCAGTTCTCCAAATTTGTTTCACGATAATTATTCCAAGTTTTTTCCTTAAGTAGGGCCCAACTATAATGCACTGAACAATTTTTTGTCTTTCAATATATTTAAAAAAGCAATCACCACAAATGAAACGTGTAAAATATAATTAGGTATAGCTACGTACCAGCGAAAATCAAAACGATTGTAATTTGCATGATTATACCGTGAAAAATGCGAAGTAAAGAAATTGAATTCGACGGATACTGCAAAAAAAAAAAAATCGAGACTACACCAGCACCCATCACAAATTAATCTTAGAGAGTGAGGCGTGAAAGATACGCCCCTTACTGATAATTGCATGAACGTTAATATTTTCAAATTGTTAGTGATTGATAAAATTATCTTTTATGCAACTCCGGTCTGCAATAATAGTTGGTACTGAAAGTACATCTTTTTCAGTCAGACAACTACATTCCGCTAGGACACCGAAAAAATTCTTTCGTGTTTACTGCACAGGCGCAGATGATGATGACTACATTCCAGTCCTACAACCAGGAAACTCTCGGTTTTTCAGTCCTAGGACTGAAAAATCAGTGTTTTCAATGAAAAATCATAAAAATCTGATTTGAAATAACTGGGTACAATTTTATTTTGAAAAGAACCCATTGCCACAATCAGTGATTCCTCGGCTGCTACCTAAACTCGAAACCTGAAGTTGGTAATGCTCGAAAGTGGAAAGAAGAGAAAATTTAATACAATTTACCACAAATAATAATTTTTTTTTATCATTAATAACATTTCTCATGATAAACAAATTCCTTGTAATTTGTTTTATATAATACATGATCACTGATCAGAAAGACAATGTTTACTCTGGTATTTTGCAAGTGAAAAGTAGCTCTTATCATTGGTGAATGTAACATTGATGTAAAGTGAACGCACCTCCATGTAAAAACCTGATTTATCTTCTTACATGAAGACACATTCACTTTACATTAAGGTACGTTTAGTTTACATCGAGGTAGTGGTTACACTTTCTAAGTAAAATGTTAAATCTGCCACCACTAGGAGGTTGATATTTTGTTCCGTTTTTTATAATTTTTGTGCGAGATTCATCTTTATAACTTGATTAACAATTGGCTACTTTTGTAACTACTACCGAGCTATTTGGGGTACTATTCTGTTACCTAACAGCCAAACTCAATTTGTGTTTTAACCATTTAAGTTAATTTTAACTCGACGTATAGTCTTCCAAGAATTTCATTACAATCTCACATGACAATCCGCCAAGTTGAAGTTGACTTTAAAATGTTAAAACAACAAGTAATTTTAACTGTTAACAGAATAGTGTCCCAAGTAGCTGGCTAGTCGCATGAAGACTAGCCAAGTGTGAATCGAGTTTATGATAGAATTTTAACAGTTCGTCGCTTTTTCATCATTAATTATATAAAATATCTTCCTCAACGAGATTCAAATGACTCAGAAATTGCTCGTTTCACAAATATTCCTTCACATGTAAACGGTCACTTTTGAACCTAAATGTGTAATTTTCACTTTTCTTCATATAATTCTCGAGTTGAATAGTTTACCTACCTATGCTAAACTCCAAATATATACCGAATCGTCCCCTTTCCATTACTATATTCCCCATTTGGCACTCGAGGCATATCTCAGACGCCAAATTTTAAATCAGAAAATCAAATGATTGAACTACTGGTATTGAAAATCTAATCTATAACCCTGATTCCTAAAAAAATATGAAAATTGATACCTATTTTTTTTTTGCTTCATTATTTGTGAAGGGGTGGCAGAATTTTGGAGTGACCTACGAATATAGAGAGAAACATTGTAAATCAGGAACTGTTTCTTACGCTTTGGAAAAGAGCAATAGACTCATGCAGATAAAAGACCTGCAGCTAATGGTAAATCAATCAAGAATAAAATTTACTCGAATAAAGAGCCATATTCGTAGGCTTACATTAGAATTCGTGATCATACAATCGTTAATGGCTAATATTTTATCTAATGTATTATTTTACATGAACTACATGCGTACCGGTCTGCACTTAACGATTAAAAATTAGTTCTTATTTATTTATTACACTCATTATAATATGTAGGTACCATTCTTTATTTTTCTTATTTCCAATAAGTACCGCTTGAAAATACCCAAGACCATGTTTTTACGACGCACCAAATCTCAAGGATACCTACCAACGAAAGAAAATTCTATTTTCTCTCGGAATAAAATTTGAAAAAAAAAATGAAATACCGGTAGGCCTATTCTTTCCATTAATAAAATTCAATCTACTTCGGAATTTCCCCGTACATAATTTAATGATGTATAGGTACATTTTTCACAATGAAGGTCTCAAAAATAAATTAGCTTCATAGCAAATTTTCCAATTTTTATGGCCTATCGTTAAATAAGTTTCTCTGTTAAACGTGCTCGCGAATTTTTATGGAACGCAATTTTTAAAAGATGGTGGAGAATTCAATCGTCCACTTCGTATGCGATTTTAGAAAGCCGGTTCTCATTCATGTTTCGTTGAGCTCACATTCGTATCATTGCCCATCGTTAACACAAGCTGACACGTCGATTGGAATTGGTCTGTAGAAATAATAAAACGTTGCATTTTCCATACCCCAAAAATGTAGCCTACCCAGTTCGGCAGAAGGCCTTACGTTTGAAATCTACAGGTAGGTAGGTAGGTTACCTATCTTAATTTCTGATTTCTGTAAGGTTTTTTTTATTGTGGCCCTAAGTTACAGAAAAAGGCGGACCGATTTTTATCACTGAGGCGTTGGAAGAAATGTCTCACCATGTAGATGTGCCATTAGAACAGAGAAAGTCCACATACCCCGGGGAAAAGTTATAGATTTTGTCCCCCTTACCCACGCATAAATTTTTTTAAACATTTTCTTCTCCCTTAAACATATATTCCTTAATGTATTAATAAGTCCACAAAATTTTATACTTCTGTATCAGCCCCTTTCTAAGACATGATACCCCAAAAGCTATAGAACTGTAGTGTAGATATACTAATTAATTATATTGCGTACATGGCTCAGTTAAATAAAATATGGTTTGGAAATGAAATGAGAGAAAAAAAAAAGTTTTGGTTAAAAACGAATTTATAAAAGATAAGCTTTTATTTATTTTTTGTGGCTTTAGCTTCATGCGAAATAAATATTATTTTGTTGCGGAAGATTGGCTGCAGTATTGGTATATTTTAAAATCGCGGTAGTGAGTAGAATAAAAGCTTATAAAAAAGAGGTATGAGTTCCAAATGGGGTATAGTCATGAAGAATTTATAAGTAAACATAATAATAGTGTGGTTGTGCGCATGCGCAATGTGTTGCGCATGCAGACAGCCACACAGCTACATGTTATGTAACGCACACAAATAAGAGTTATAATTATAAGAGTTACAGTTATGCGAGTCTGATGATTGTAATTCTCATTTAGCCTCTATACTGTAGAATGAGCACAAAGATGTTTATACATCAAAAACATAGTACGAGAGCGAGGAAACGAAGATAGTCATTATATGTAAAGAAATTGGTTACTCCTAACAAGTGGGTTGTCCTGATGAAGGTGAGCTCACACTGTTCAGAAAAAACGTGATTTGAACCATGAGAAAAAATTTAAATACAAAAAAAAGACACTTTTCCACCAACAACATATGAAAACATTAAATTATTGTATTCTTTTGACAATAATTTTTTATTCTACCATAAATGTTAAATAAAATAGGTGAATAACATCCTTTGGCGACAAAATAAGTATCCACTCAGTTGATTGTAAAACTCAATTCTTGCTGGAGTCAAATGCTGAGCAACATTTTGCTAGTGCTCTATTTTCCTCGGTATCAATGATACGACCTTGAAACTTTCACCATTCAATTTCTTTGTAAATACTGATTTCGAAATCCTACTCACATTGCATTGCAATAATAATGGAAACTTTTTAGATTATAACGACAAAATTCACGTTTATTTCTCAATGGGGAACATTCATTAAGTGAAAACCCCGTAGGCGTATTGAGAATTATTTTTCAATTGCTTTTTTTTTCAGATCCCACTGCGGAAAAAAAGTCATAGACATTAAACTTCGACTGGTTTTAATTATTTATTTTATTGAAATAATATGTAATTTTTTCATTCGGTTATCAAAGTGGGTACATTATTGGGTTATTCTCTGCACTGAGGAATTAAATCGAAAAACTCTCACATAATGGCATCGTCGCACGACAAGAAAAACGATAAACTCTCATCAGACAATCTTCAAGCTTAATAATGTCGACATTACTCAGCTTTGCGGAATCAGAATACGAGTTTAATAATTTTCTATCCTCTCATTAATAATTATCGTCAGTGTTTTTATTCGTCACATTTGTACGAGTGTAGACCTACATAGTTTATAAGAGCCTAATTGATACGGAACTAAAAAATTATTACCAATTAATAAAATAGGTAGGTATCCAAATGCATAAAAAATTACTTTTCATTTGCAATCAAACAGCTGACCATTAAATGGTTATTTTTCTATTATTACTAAACAGAAAAGGTATTACCTCCGCTTCCTCAAAAACCTTGACATTATAGGTATAGACCGAGGGCTGAATATAATTTTCAAAATTACTTGATTTGAATTGAAAAATAATCGTGAATATTATACATGCACATTTTAAAAGTATACTGTGCTAAATACAAAAAAAATTGTGCATATTACTTTGTATCCTCCATTACTTCCTTAACGTTTCATCCCTCAAAGGTATTACCTATACATCAATTACAAAATAAATGAAAAGGAAAAAAAAAGAACAGAAAAAAAAACAGAAAACACGTCTCGGTATACTTCTACAAGGTATTAATTTAACTCACTCGATCAGTTGTAATAAGATAATTACAGTAATTCCGCAGAATTGATACCCTTTAATTTGAGTAAAAAGTAGATATTTATTGGGGTTTTTTTCTCTCCCGATACGAAGCAATTACCGCCATCAATCAAACGTTTTAAAACATTGATACTGGCTATTTCAGATAATATATATAATATATAGGTACTGTATAGTTAACCTCTGATAAAACTAATAATTATTATGCATTTTTCACATCGCTGAAAAATATTTATCTTGGAAGTGGAGGGTACCTGTATTAAATAAACTGAAGCGGAGTATTATAAGTTCCTACATTGTAGATACATATAACTTACCACGAAAATTCGACTGACCTTAATGAACTGTGCTCTTGAAACAGTTTTCGTGTGGAAAAACGAAAGGATGACTAGAACAGCAAATAGAAAACACAGGCCTAGCATAAAATTTAAACGAGGAAGTTCTTCTAAATGTAACCATTTCCAGAATTACCGACTCTTCACGCAATCATAACTTAATTATTTTTCTTACTTAATTGAGCAACGTTGTTGGGAAAACTACATTATTATTTTATAAAATTATAAGTACATAAAACGAAGACATTTGGGGGAAAAAACTTTGAAAACAGCCTTATTATAAGCTAATAATGCACCCAAAACCAACTAATGTTCTTTTTATAAGCATTTGAAGGCGTGAAGTGCAAAGTATCCTAAGTGCCAAATTTTCTGAAATGGGTTTTTTGCATGCAAATTATCCTATGAACTAGCGCACGTACAATACAAAACATTCTAAGTGCCCACCGTGCCTCGAGGTACTTCTAATTGTAGCTTAAAGATCACAGCATACATATGTGGTGGCGAGTCATGCATGCAAAACATCCTAAGTTGTACGAAGCATTTTGACAAGAATCTGTTCAGATTATCAGTGAACTGAGCTAGTGTATGCAAGTGTATGACTTCGGAATTTCGGATACTGTACAAGTACGATTATTATTTTCTCTGAAGTTTATGAATAGGTTTAACGATGGATCCTATTCCTTCAACCTCAAACAATTTAACACCAACGAAGATCAGTCCGTTCCACAAGGAGAAAAAAGAATCAGAAAGTAAAAGAATGCAGCGACGAAAATTATGAGCTGCTGGCAAAAGTTACAACACTTCCACGGGAAAAAATGCCAACAATGGAACCTTTTAAAGCTATAAGAACTTTGAAGCCAGGTTATACTATTCGCGATATAATATCATTGGAACTCAATGCCCTTTCTGAAAAGATTGAACTAAATGCAAGTAAGGTAAAAGATTTGAAGGCTATGCTTCCATATATCGATCTACCCAATCGTCCTTTTTTCAACTCCATTATAAGTCCATAAACGTATAATTTGTACTTTGTAATTTTATCATTAAAGTTAATGGCACTTAGAATTTTTTGTTTCATATTTCACATGGACTTAGGATGTGCAGACCTTTAACCCTCATTTTCTTAGCCTACGTATGACTTAGGCCTAAAATTGGTACACAGACATATGCGCCAGGCTTCAAGGAATCGATTGAGCCCCCATTTTGCCGAATCCAACCCCCCTCACCACAAATGAAATAATTTTTTGATGCTCCTGTAAAATTTTGAAATTGCTACATAGGATAGTTTGCACTTCACGCCTTCATTTATTCTACTCACTACTGCGATTTTAAAATATACCAATACTGCAGCCAACCTTCCGCAACAAAATAATATTTATTTCGCATGAAGCTAAAGCCAAAAAAATGATAAAAGCTTACCTTTTAAAAACTCGTTTTTAACGTAAACTTATTTATTTCTTAGCTAGATACCTGTTATTGATGAATGCGGATTAGAAAAATTCCCAAACTTTGGGCGAAACCAAATTTTATGAAAACTGAAGAAAGTCTTAAAATTATATTTAAAATTATAGTCAGGTTCTTTTTTTGTTTTTTTTTATTAAAAACTTACAATATAATTTTTTTTTTATATAAATAATATTGTATACTTGACTGATTTCATTTTTAAATATTTTCTTCATACGACTGAATATGAACTACCATAAAAAATTCTATTAAAATAGACTTCGGTTATGAAGGAAAATATTTTATACACTACCAATTTCTGAAAAATCTTAAAATAAATGAATAAAGATGGCTGGTGGAAATAGCTAAAATTTATGTATTTTAATAATATTCTTTATGGTCAAAGGAAACATAAATAGAGGAACACTGACTATTAATTTATGGGTAACCTAAAATAAAACAATTATTTTTCTTCACCAGAAAATTCCAAACATTATCATTCTACCATTTACCCACTTGAACTATTCAGTGAAGAAGCCATTAAGATTCTACCATATAATTCAAGTTCACATGAAGGAAAACATTCTTTAGTAATGTTATCAATTCACAAAAAAAAAAAATTATTCTTAATGCGCGGCAAATCTATTTTTTATCTATTTTTTGTAGATGATGACCATGGATTAGATTGGTGGACGAGTAAATCCAAAACCTTTGAAACACCGGTAACCCAGTTATGATGTAATATGATCAGTTTAGATACCTACCTATGAAGTTGTGCAAAATCAACTATTTACTGGCAATTTAATTCCATTTCGATCGCTATAAGGATACATTTTAATAAAAACAGCTCCGTGAAAAATTTGATTCAAGGTCGATGTGATATTTCGGCGAATAAAACTGCTGGTGAATATTTCATTTGTCACTTATACTACATGCGCTATACCTACAAAACAATTTTTGAACTATTGGCGAATTTTTCCAAAAAAATTATAGCCCACGTACAAAAATGCTTGAAAAGGCTCATTTTAATTACCAGATACAAAACTTCACAATTTTTTGTGAAGATTCGAAAGTTCAGATAAACCTTTTTGACTGAAGACCTAAACTAATTTTGCTGAGCTGATACCCATTAGACCTTCCACCAGCAGTTTAAGCCTAAACTTGTAGCATAAAATTTTTTCAAGTTTCCGTTTTTCACTGTCCACACAGATAGAAATGTAGCTGTTAGTATTTGAGGCCATTTATACCTGTAGTGAGGGAGAGGGGCTTGGCTCCTGGTAAGAGACAACAATCCAGGTCAAGTACCAGAGGCCACTGATTCGTGCCTTGCACGTTAAAACACTTAGTCTAAAAAGCTAATCAAGGGCCGCTTGAGGAGGGAGAATAGCGGTGCGACACCCCCTCTTGGCCCAAGTTAATTTAAAAATTGAAAGATGTGATTACTTTTTTTGGATTTTTCTGTCAAAATTGCGATTTTTTGCGGGTCGAGTTGTAAAATTGACAGATTATACACGTCAGACGCCATTGCACGACCTCTGAAGATAACTGTATGAACATGAATATATTCTCGGTTTAGCAATACGCTAAGGACAAATAGGCCAAACCTAAGCTTACGTACATCGAACATAGAGCAATTGAAAGCTACTTAAAAGCTATGTTGAGACGAAGACCAATACTAAACTAAGCAAGACCAAGAATAAAATCAAAATTAAGAAGAAAAAAATACGACTATGGTCGGTCACCACTTTTTACTAACAGTCCTGTAGGTCTAAGTTCAACAAAAATTGGACTATTTAATCGTGAAAATGAGTGATTAACGCAGAAATATGCTAATATTGTTGAAAATTTCATCTTTTTTTCAATGGCCAACAAACTTAGTATCAAGACTTGCGATTTAAAAACATTATATTTTCGTCAGTTCAATTAATTTTTATTTATCTCAGTCCTCAAAAATATTCGATAATCACACCCATCAACCCTTATTATCTTCTCATTTACAGTAATTCGCATCGTGTCAGCCAGTCTCAGCTAACCAATACTAACGCAAATGGATCAATAATTCATCTCCCTGCAATTAAAAAAAAAAAGAAAAAAAGTTATTCAGTCTTATCAATATTTTTA
>WOFM01000154.1:248815-394325 GCA_011428145.1 Ericerus pela | reverse complement strand
CCGTGTCATTATCATCATTATCCATCGGAATTACGAGATGGCAAGTATCCGTTTCCTCTGAGTAAAATGCCATCGGATCCTTCAAGTTGGTTGAAAAATATAACCCGTTTACCGATATTTCATTATTCCAGTTCTCCAAATTTGTTTCACGATAATTATTCCAAGTTTTTTCCTTAAGTAGGGCCCAACTATAATGCACTGAACAATTTTTTGTCTTTCAATATATTTAAAAAAGCAATCACCACAAATGAAACGTGTAAAATATAATTAGGTATAGCTACGTACCAGCGAAAATCAAAACGATTGTAATTTGCATGATTATACCGTGAAAAATGCGAAGTAAAGAAATTGAATTCGACGGATACTGCAAAAAAAAAAAAAAATCGAGACTACACCAGCACCCATCACAAATTAATCTTAGAGAGTGAGGCGTGAAAGATACGCCCCTTACTGATAATTGCATGAACGTTAATATTTTTCAAATTGTTAGTGATTGATAAAATTATCTTTTATGCAACTCCGGTCTGCAATAATAGTTGGTACTGAAAGTACATCTTTTCAGTCAGACAACTACATTCCGCTAGGACACCGAAAAAATTCTTTCGTGTTTACTGCACAGGCGCAGATGATGATGACTACATTCCAGTCCTACAACCAGGAAACTCTCGGTTTTTCAGTCCTAGGACTGAAAAATCAGTGTTTTCAATGAAAATCATAAAAATCTGATTTGAAATAACTGGGTACAATTTTATTTTGAAAAGAACCCATTGCCACAATCAGTGATTCCTCGGCTGCTATCTAAACTCGAAACCTGAAGTTGGTAATGCTCGAAAGTGGAAAGAAGAGAAAATTTAATACAATTTACCACAAATAATAATTTTTTTTATCATTAATAACATTTCTCATGATAAACAAATTCCTTGTAATTTGTTTTATATAATACATGATCACTGATCAGAAAGACAATGTTTACTCTGGTATTTTGCAAGTGAAAAGTAGCTCTTATCATTGGTGAATGTAACATTGATGTAAAGTGAACGCACCTCCATGTAAAAACCTGATTTATCTTCTTACATGAAGACACATTCACTTTACATTAAGGTACGTTTAGTTTACATCGAGGTAGAGGTTACACTTTCTAAGTAAAATGTTAAATCTGCCACAACTAGAAGGTTGATATTTTGTTCCTTTTTTATAATTTTTGTGCGAGATTCATCTTTATAGCTTGATTAACAATTGGCTACTTTTGTAACTACTACCGAGCTATTTGGGGTACTATTCTGTTACCTAACAGCCAAACTCAATTTGTGTTTTAGCCATTTAAGTTAATTTTAACTCGACGTATAGTCTTCCAAGAATTTCATTACAATCTCACATGACAATCCGCCAAGTTGAAGTTGACTTTAAAATGTTAAAACAACAAGTAATTTTAACTGTCAACAGAATAGTGTCCCAAGTAGCTGGCTAGTCGCATGAAGACTAGCCAAGTGTGAATCGGGTTTATGATAGAATTTTAACAGTTCGTCGCTTTTTCATCATTAATTATATAAAATATCTTCCTCAACGAGATTCAAATGACTCAGAAATTGCTCGTTTCACAAATATTCCTTCACATGTAAACGGTCACTTTTGAACCTAAATGTGTAATTTTCACTTTTCTTCATATAATTCTCGAGTTGAATAGTTTACCTACCTATGCTAAACTCCAAATATATACCGAATCGTCCCCTTTCCATTACTATATTCCCCATTTGGCACTCGAGGCATATCTTAGACGCCAAATTTTAAATCAGAAAATCAAATGATTGAACTACTGGTATTGAAAATCTAATCTATAACCCTGATTCCTAAAAAAATATGAAAATTGATACCTAGTTTTTTTTTGCTTCATTATTTGTGAAGGGGTGGCAGAATTTTGGAGTGACTACGAATATAGAGAGAAACATTGTAAATCAGGAACTGTTTCTTACGCTTTGGAAAAGAGCAATAGACTCATGCAGATAAAAGACCTGCAGCTAATGGTAAATCAATCAAGAATAAAATTTACTCGAATAAAGAGCCATATTCGTAGGCTTACATTAGGATTCGTGATCATACAATCGTTAATGGCTAATATTTTGTCTAATGTATTATTTTACTTGAACTACATGCGTACCGGTCTGCACTTAACGATTAAAAATTAGTTCTCATTTATTTATTACACTCATTATAATATGTAGGTACCATTCTTTATTTTTCTTATTTCCAATAAGTACCGCTTGAAAATACCCAAGACCATGTTTTTACGACGCACCAAATCTCAAGGATACCTACCAACGAAAGAAAATTCTATTTTCTCTCGGAATAAAATTTGAAAAAAAAAATGAAATACCGGTAGGCCTATTCTTTCCATTAATAAAATTCAATCTACTTCGGAATTTCCCCGTACATAATTTAATGATGTATAGGTACATTTTTCACAATGAAGGTCTCAAAAATAAATTAGCTTCATAGCAAATTTTCCAATTTTTATGGCCTATCGTTAAATAAGTTTCTCTGTTAAACGTGCTCGCGAATTTTTATGGAACGCAATTTTTAAAAGATGGTGGAGAATTCAATCGTCCACTTCGTATGCGATTTTCAGAAAGCCGGTTCTCATTCATGTTTCGTTGAGCTCACATTCGTATCATTGCCCATCGTTAACACAAGCTGACACGTCGATTGGAATTGGTCTGTAGAAATAATAAAACGTTGCATTTTCCATACCCCAAAAATGTAGCCTACCCAGTTCGGCAGAAGGCCTTACGTTTGAAATCTACAGGTAGGTAGGTAGGTTACCTATCTTAATTTCTGATTTCTGTAAGGTTTTTTTTATTGTGGCCCTAAGTTACAGAAAAGGCGGACCGATTTTTATCACTGAGGCGTTGGAAGAAATGTCTCACCATGTAGATGTGCCATTAGAACAGAGAAAGTCCACATACCCCGGGGAAAAGTTATAGATTTTGTCCCCCTTACCCACGCATAAATTTTTTTAAACATTTTCTTCTCCCTTAAACATATATTCCTTAATGTATTAATAAGTCCACAAAATTTTATACTTCTGTATCAGCCCCTTTCTAAGACATGATACCCCAAAAGCTATAGAACTGTAGTGTAGATATACTAATTAATTATATTGCGTACATGGCTCAGTTAAATAAAATATGGTTTGGAAATGAAATGAGAGAAAAAAAAAAAGTTTTGGTTAAAAACGAATTTATAAAAGATAAGCTTTTATTTATTTTTTGTGGCTTTAGCTTCATGCGAAATAAATATTATTTTGTTGCGGAAGATTGGCTGCAGTATTGGTATATTTTAAAATCGCGGTAGTGAGTAGAATAAAAGCTTATAAAAAAGAGGTATGAGTTCCAAATGGGGTATAGTCATGAAGAATTTATAAGTAAACATAATAATAGTGTGGTTGTGCGCATGCGCAATGTGTTGCGCATGCAGACAGCCACACAGCTACATGTTATGTAACGCACACAAATAAGAGTTATAATTATAAGAGTTACAGTTATGCGAGTCTGATGATTGTAATTCTCATTTAGCCTCTATACTGTAGAATGAGCACAAAGATGTTTATACATCAAAAACATAGTACGAGAGCGAGGAAACGAAGATAGTCATTATATGTAAAGAAATTGGTTACTCCTAACAAGTGGGTTGTCCTGATGAAGGTGAGCTCACACTGTTCAGAAAAAACGTGATTTGAACCATGAGAAAAAATTTAAATACAAAAAAAAGACACTTTTCCACCAACAACATATGAAAACATTAAATTATTGTATTCTTTTGACAATAATTTTTTATTCTACCATAAATGTTAAAATAGGTGAATAACATCCTTTGGCGACAAAATAAGTATCCACTCAGTTGATTGTAAAACTCAATTCTTGCTGGAGTCAAATGCTGAGCAACATTTTGCTAGTGCTCTATTTTCCTCGGTATCAATGATACGACCTTGAAACTTTCACCATTCAATTTCTTTGTAAATACTGATTTCGAAATCCTACTCACATTGCATTGCAATAATAATGGAAACTTTTTAGATTATAACGATAAAATTCACGTTTATTTCTCAATGGGGAACATTCATTAAGTGAAAACCCCGTAGGCGTATTGAGAATTATTTTTCAATTGCTTTTTTTTTCAGATCCCACTGCGGAAAAAAAGTCATAGACATTAAACTTCGACTGGTTTTAATTATTTATTTTATTGAAATAATATGTAATTTTTTCATTCGGTTATCAAAGTGGGTACATTATTGGGTTATTCTCTGCACTGAGGAATTAAATCGAAAAACATCTCACATAATGGCATCGTCGCACGACAAGAAAAACGATAAACTCTCATCAGACAATCTTCAAGCTTAATAATGTCGACATTACTCAGCTTTGCGGAATCAGAATACGAGTTTAATAATTTTCTATCCTCTCATTAATAATTATCGTCAGTGTTTTTATTCGTCACATTTGTACGAGTGTAGACCTACATAGTTTATAAGAGCCTAATTGATACGGAACTAAAAAATTATTACTAATTAATAAAATAGGTAGGTATCCAGATGCATAAAAAATTACTTTTCATTTGCAATCAAACAGCTGACCATTAAATGGTTATTTTTCTATTATTACTAAACAGAAAAGGTATTACCTCCGCTTCCTCAAAAACCTTGACATTATAGGTATAGACCGAGGGCTGAATATAATTTTCAAAATTACTTGATTTGAATTGAAAAATAATCGTGAATATTATACATGCACATTTTAAAAGTATACTGTGCTAAATACAAAAAAATTGTGCATATTACTTTGTATCCTCCATTACTTCCTTAACGTTTCATCCCTCAAAGGTATTACCTATACATCAATTACAAAATAAATGAAAAGGAAAAAAAAAGAACAGAAAAAAAAACAGAAAACACGTCTCGGTATACTTCTACAAGGTATTAATTTAACTCACTCGATCAGTTGTAATAAGATAATTACAGTAATTCCGCAGAATTGATACCCTTTAATTTGAGTAAAAAGTAGATATTTATTGGGGTTTTTTTCTCTCCCGATACGAAGCAATTACCGCCATCAATCAAACGTTTTAAAACATTGATACTGGCTATTTCAGATAATATATATAATATATAGGTACTGTATAGTTAACCTCTGATAAAACTAATAATTATTATGCATTTTTCACATCGCTGAAAAATATTTATCTTGGAAGTGGAGGGTACCTGTATTAAATAAACTGAAGCGGAGTATTATAAGTTCCTACATTGTAGATGCATATAACTTACCACGAAAATTCGACTGACCTTAATGAACTGTGCTCTTGAAACAGTTTTCGTGTGGAAAAACTAAAGGATGACTAGAACAGCAAATAAAAAACACAGGCCTAGCATAAAATTTAAACGAGGAAGTTCTTCTAAATGTAACCATTTCCAGAATTACCGACTCTTCACGCAATCATAACTTAATTATTTTTCTTACTTAATTGAGCAACGTTGTTGGGAAAACTACATTATTATTTTATAAAATTATAAGTACATAAAACGAAGACATTTGGGGGAAAAAACTTTGAAAAACAGCCTTATTATAAGCTAATAATGCACCCAAAACCAACTAATGTTCTTTTTATAAGCATTTGAAGGCGTGAAGTGCAAAGTATCCTAAGTGCCAAATTTTCTGAAATGGGTTTTTTGCATGCAAATTATCCTATGAACTAGCGCACGTACAATACAAAACATTCTAAGTGCCCACCGTGCCTCGAGGTACTTCTAATTGTAGCTTAAAGATCACAGCATACATATGTGGTGGCGAGTCATGCATGCAAAACATCCTAAGTTGTACGAAGCATTTTGACAAGAATCTGTTCAGATTATCAGTGAACTGAGCTAGTGTATGCAAGTGTATGACTTCGGAATTTCGGATACTGTACAAGTACGATTATTATTTTCTCTGAAGTTTATGAATAGGTTTAACGATGGATCCTATTCCTTCAACCTCAAACAATTTAACACCAACGAAGATCAGTCCGTTCCGCAAGGAGAAAAAAGAATCAGAAAGTAAAAGAATGCAGCGACGAAAATTATGAGCTGCTGGCAAAAGTTACAACACTTCCACGGGAAAAAAATGCCAACAATGGAACCTTTTAAAGCTACAAGAACTTTGAAGCCAGGTTATACTATTCGCGATATAATATCATTGGAACTCAATGCCCTTTCTGAAAAGATTGAACTAAATGCAAGTAAGGTAAAAGATTTGAAGGCTATGCTTCCATATATCGATCTACCCAATCGTCCTTTTTTCAACTCCATTATAAGTCCATAAACGTATAATTTGTACTTTGTAATTTTATCATTAAAGTTAATGGCACTTAGAATTTTTTGTTTCATATTTCACATGGACTTAGGATGTGCAGACCTTTAACCCTCATTTTCTTAGCCTACGTATGACTTAGGCCTAAAATTGGTACACAGACATATGCGCCAGGCTTCAAGGAATCGATTGAGCCCCCATTTTGCCGAATCCAACCCCCCTCACCACAAATGAAATAATTTTTTGATGCTCCTGTAAAATTTTGAAATTGCTACATAGGATAGTTTGCACTTCACGCCTTCATTTATTCTACTCACTACTGCGATTTTAAAATATACCAATACTGCAGCCAACCTTCCCAACAAAATAATATTTATTTCGCATGAAGCTAAAGCCAAAAAAAATGATAAAAGCTTACCTTTTAAAAACTCGTTTTTAACGTAAACTTATTTATTTCTTAGCTAGATACCTGTTATTGATGAATGCGGATTAGAAAAATTCCCAAACTTTGGGCGAAACCAAATTTTATGAAAACTGAAGAAAGTCTTAAAATTATATTTAAAATTATAGTCAGGTTCTTTTTTTGTTTTTTTTATTAAAAACTTACAATATAATTTTTTTTTTATATAAATAATATTGTATACTTGACTGATTTCATTTTTAAATATTTTCTTCATACGACTGAATATGAACTACCATAAAAAATTCTATTAAAATAGACTTCGGTTATGAAGGAAAATATTTTATAACACTACAATTTCTGAAAAATCTTAAAATAAATGAATAAAGATGGCTGGTGAAATAGCTAAAATTTATTGTATTTTAATAATATTCTTTATGGTCAAAGGAAACATAAATAGAGGAACACTGACTATTAATTTATGGGTAACCTAAAATAAAACAATTATTTTTCTTCACCAGAAAATTCCAAACATTATCATTCTACCATTTACCCACTTGAACTATTCAGTGAAGAAGCCATTAAGATTCTACCATATAATTCAAGTTCACATGAAGGAAAACATTCTTTAGTAATGTTATCAATTTCACAAAAAAAAAAAATTATTCTTAATGCGCGGCAAATCTATTTTTTATCTATTTTTTGTAGATGATGACCATGGATTAGATTGGTGGACGAGTAAATCCAAAACCTTTGAAACACCGGTACCCAGTTATGATGTAATATGATCAGTTAGATACCTACCTATGAAAGTTGTGCAAAATCAACTATTTACTGGCAATTTAATTCCATTTCGATCGCTATAAGGATACATTTTAATAAAAACAGCTCCGTGAAAAATTTGATTCAAGGTCGATGTGATATTTCGGCGAATAAAACTGCTGGTGAATATTTCATTTGTTCACTTATACTACATGCGCTATACCTACAAAACAATTTTTGAACTATTGGCGAATTTTCCAAAAAAATTATAGCCCACGTACAAAAATGCTTGAAAAGGCTCATTTTAATTACCAGATACAAAACTTCACAATTTTTTGTGAAGATTCGAAAGTTCAGATAACCTTTTTGACTGAAGACCTAAACTAATTTTGCTGAGCTGATACCCATTAGACCTTCCACCAGCAGTTTAAGCCTAAACTTGTAGCATAAAATTTTTTCAAGTTTCCGTTTTTCACTGTCCACACAGATAGAAATGTAGCTGTTAGTATTTGAGGCCATTTATACCTGTAGTGAGGGAGAGGGGCTTGGCTCCTGGTAAGAGACAACAATCCAGGTCAAGTACCAGAGGCCACTGATTCGTGCCTTGCACGTTAAAACACTTAGTCTAAAAAGCTAATCAAGGGCCGCTTGAGGAGGGAGAATAGCGGTGCGACACCCCCTCTTGGCCCAAGTTAATTTAAAAATTGAAAGATGTGATTACTTTTTTTGGATTTTTCTGTCAAAATTGCGATTTTTTGCGGGTCGAGTTGTAAAATTGACAGATTATACACGTCAGACGCCATTGCACGACCTCTGAAGATAACTGTATGAACATGAATATATTCTCGGTTTAGCAATACGCTAAGGACAAATAGGCCAAACCTAAGCTTACGTACATCGAACATAGAGCAATTGAAAGCTACTTAAAAGCTATGTTGAGACGAAGACCAATACTAAACTAAGCAAGACCAAGAATAAAATCAAAATTAAGAAGAAAAAAATACGACTATGGTCGGTCACCACTTTTTACTAACAGTCCTGTAGGTCTAAGTTCAACAAAAATTGGACTATTTAATCGTGAAAATGAGTGATTAACGCAGAAATATGCTAATATTGTTGAAAATTTCATCTTTTTTTCAATGGCCAACAAACTTAGTATCAAGACTTGCGATTTAAAAACATTATATTTTCGTCAGTTCAATTAATTTTTATTTATCTCAGTCCTCAAAAATATTCGATAATCACACCCATCAACCCTTATTATCTTCTCATTTACAGTAATTCGCATCGTGTCAGCCAGTCTCAGCTAACCAATACTAACGCAAATGGATCAATAATTCATCTCCCTGCAATTAAAAAAAAAAAGAAAAAAAAAGTTATTCAGTCTTATCAATATTTTTATCACCATTTTATGACGTTGGTACGTTGGGATATCCACCCACTTTATAATGGTATACAAAAAAATTAGAGATAATTTTGTATTGCCTACACAATGAAGGTGAATAGATTAAAAAAAAAAAAAAAAAAGTAGGTAAAGCCTAATATCCATATCGAATTGAGAATGCAGGACAATAAAAGCATTACACGAATTATTTGATTCCTTACACCGATAGTTCTACTTTGAGAGAGCTGACTAAACATAATTCAAATCCGACGTAAAAAAAAATTACCCATGAACCGTTCTCTTTAGACTACAGTTTTTCAATTTCATTAATGAGCACCCTACTCGAGTAATTTAAGTAATGAAATTAATTCTCATATTCGCTAATAGCATGTGTGTAACACGTTACAACTTCTTATACCTAACTCGTATCTGATGAATAATAATACGACTTTTTTTTTTTTTTTATAAAATTACCTTGATAATGAACTACGTTACGTCCTGCTGTGTCTGTAGTACCTATAAAAACTGTAAGAGGTATACAATGAGATGTGGCTATTCATTCTTACGATAGGATAGTTCAAAAAAAAAACAAAAAAAAACAACAACATCAAATAGATCTTCATTTTTGATACTGTGTACGTAACTTCTTTTAAATTATATTTTATCTTTTACAAATTAGGAAAATTTGTTCACTCGTGCGATAATTATCTATACTTAGGGTAGGTACTCTTTAAATATTAGCAATTTGTTGTCTTTGTTGTACCTACGGTACCAAAATTTGAACGCATAAACGTTTCGTGTGACTGTAAATTATTGAAATCTAATCCAACATTGGTATGAGTGAAAATAAAGAGACGTTGAGAGCGTAGACCTCCTAGTCAGTTGCTCTGCCCCCGATGTATGTTCCAAAAATAGATTTTGCGACTTCTGGGACATAATTCCTTTTTGTAATCGAGATGAGCGCAACCCTGTTAATTCCTTTTGTAACTGAGATGAACAAAACCCTGTTGCCACATCTCTTTTCTTGGAAGACTATAATCTTAGGCTAACATACATGAATATTAAAAGTACTCCCAATTTTTCAACTGCAGTCCTAGTGCTACGACTAATTGCTTACTTTTCATGTGGAAAGTGGGAAGTTCATAACCCTCAATCATTCTTGATTTTTGTACAATTTTTTCCTTTTTTTTTTTTACTAATTTCATTTAGTTTTTTATTTTTTCATTCTGGCATGTAGCTTAATGGGTTCTATTAGAAAAAAAAAATTAGAAAAAAAAAACAAAAACAAAAACAGAAAATTAACATTCAACATATACGCTAGGTAAGTATCTCCGTTGTGCAGCGCGCACGCCATCTACCTGATTTTTGTTTAATTAATGGGATGCCATATCATTAAGATAAAGTAGGGTAATACAGATACTGAAATGCAAGATTTTTGGTTTTTTCACTCTCAGTTGTCCCCATGTTATCATATTCAGACGTATAATAGCTAGTCTGAATCGCGCATTCATCCTCTACAATTTGATGGGTGAAACATAAAAATCTGACAATTAGGTTTCGAGCTATAAGTAAAAATGTAAGTCAACCTCAGAATATTGGTATTACCCCAAATCTGAGCTAATACTGTTATCGTCTTTCTTGTCTCATATATAACTAATACAATCTTTATGGGGCAATACCGTTAAAGTGCATACAGTTGGCCACAAAATGCTTTTTGGTTCATGAAAATTGACTGAAAATTGACAGAGATATGAGACAATGAAATTAACTGTGTTGATGAATTGTATAAAATTCTTCAAAATTGTTTAGTTTTTTTTCACTCTAGTTCATTATTGACAAAATTCCAATCATTGTATAGACTTGAAAATGAAAATAAACGTCTGCAGTTGTATTTTTTCATAAATTTTGTGAATATATATGAGGGGTTGGGTTGAAGAAGGTGTACTTGCCCCCTGTCAAGCTGAAAAAAAGAAAAAATTCAATTCAGGAGAGTGCAAAATGGCTAAAAATTTTGAATAAAAATTGATGCTAAATTTTAATTTTTTTCCTGCTCCACAAATTCCCCCTTCACCTTGCTCATTTCCAAAATCATTATCTTCATCATTGCTGAAAAGGGATAAAATAAACCAAAAAACAGTAAAAAAGAGGAAAAAGGTAAGAATAAAAAAAAACACACATTTGTCATATGTATATAATATCACGTTTCCAACCATCCCATTTGTTATAACTTTTGCCACCAGGTGGCGCTCTCGGAGGTGCTTACCTACCCTATACGATTTTCATAATATTCATGCACAAATGCACCTGGTAAATTGCTCATCTTGGTTAAAAAAAAAACAAAAAAAACCGAAAATCTGGAGCGGGGGTTATCGGCCCTCTTTGCAAAAATCATTTGATTGTTTGTGTTACGTGTAATTTACTTAGGAGTTTATCAAGTGAAACCTCTTCACCCTGGCTGTTAAGATCATATCAAAAGAAATTTGTTATATGAAATTTTCCTTTTGGGATACTGACAATCGACAAAGCAACTTTATTATGATTTACCTTCGAAAATTTACCTTAAGGAAAATATCCTTGAAGTATCTATGTTTTAGATGACGGGTCCAAGTAGAGCACATTATTAAAAAATATATACAATTTTTCTGAAGGAAATGCAATGGTATAGGTACCACAATAAAGAGCAACAATAGTGGCAGAAGAGAAACAAAATTAATTTCATCAACTTTCTCACTTTCAATGTGGTTTAAAACATGGTTTTTTTTTTTGGTTTTTTTTTAATTTATCTGTTCTTTTTTCCAAAACAGTGTAAACCCATTTCAAGATAGCTCAGAACGAGGACAGGAAAGTGTAAAAAAAAATGCAAATAATTTCCCAGTTCTTCTCCGATCTAATGAACGTTTTAAGAAAAAGTGCAAGCAAAACAAAATAAAAACAAATGTTATCAGTCAGCTTCCTAATTCATCGTAAATGATAAGACGAGAACTTTCTTTGAAATTTATCAATACCTCCTTTTCATTTAGAGCAGAAAGTGTATGTACTTTCTGCAGTTTTCTCTGAACTAAATTTGCACCAAAATCAAAAGAACGCAAATACTTTGCACTGTATTCCAAAAGAATATAACTCAAGAAATAGTTCAAGAACTCTTACACTTTTTTGGTTAAAAGAATGAACCTACTAATTAGTAAACTACAAACGACTGTAAAATGATTCAAATAAGGAGATTTTTTTGGAGAGTGCTGTTTTAAAATTTGGCTAAAATTACAAGTTTATATATCGTCTGAATAAAAAATCTCCAAACCTTCTCTTCTACAAGGACACTCACAAACCAAATTTTTGTACTCACTGTTTATTTTTTTCTATTCTTATTGAAGATAAACTTGGATTTTCGTTTATGACGTTAATTCAGAAAAAAGTTGTAAATTATTCAAATTTACTATTTTGTGGTAAAATTAACAAAGAATAAAAAATCCTTAGTGTGGAAAAAATTTACTTTTTATCTTGGGAAATGACTGTTTGACCACTTGTCGGTATCCAATTGAAAATTAATTGCTTAGTAAATTTCTTGTATAAAGAGAATTGGCACAACAGGAAATCCGACCCTCTTTCCAAAAATATTCTGCAAAAAAATTTATACTTACTTCAAAAGTCTAGGCTAACAGTTTAGAGAAAAAATTCATCGAACAATTTCTAATTTTTTTCTTCAATTTTAAATAAGAAATACCAACAACTGCCATTTCTATTTATTTTATGTTTATTGAAAATTTTCCGTATTCTATACTGGATACAACTTCAATGATAAATAGTAGTTATAAGGTATACTTTTTTTCACTCAGCACTCTGACAAGTTAGTAGGCTTTCCATACAAATTCAAAACTTCTCTTTAAATCTTACAACAAAAATTATTAATCAACCTAAAGTTCTCGAAGGCTATGTATATTTTGCATCAACAGGAAGTTGGTTGTTCCTTGTTTGAAATAATTTTTCATGTAGGTTTTCAATGAAAATCTATATACCTACCTATTAATAATTTCGATTTTATGATACGACCTAGGAGAGGGAGATGGTACGTTTTTCATTTCATGACTCAAGAAAACTTTTCGCACCAAAAATTCAAATTCATGATTTCCTATATTTATACCTACAATTTTAAGTTCTTCCATTATCTTATTACCACGGTACAGGTCACAATTTTTGCCCCATAGTCATAAAATTTTATACGAATATTAATACTAAACTAAGAGCCAAACCCTATTAATTTTCGTACGGATCGGACGGACGGTACACTTCCAGGACGTTCATTTTTGTTGCTATTTTTAAGGCTTTATGACTCTAAAATGCTTAATTTTCAACGAATTTGTACAAAATTTAGAAGCAATACTCACTACGGTCTATTTTAACATGCAACAAATTTTAGCGTGGATCAGTGAGACAGTACTTTCGATATGTTCGATTTAATACTGATTTTAGGTTCCAAAATGCGTAATTTTTAATAAATACTTAACCGACCAAAAAACTTTAGCACAACCACTGTTTATGAAATAGGACTTACGTATTCTAATTTGCTACCAATTTTAATTATGATTGGATAGTTTTTGAAAACCTACATTTTCTACTTGACTTGTGGCTGCGCTAGAGTGTTTTTTACATTTTATTTTACCATACAAAACAAAACAAACCAACATTTCAACCAGAAATTTAACCGAACGTTCTTCCTACTCGAATCTGACACTGTCATTAAATCACATAATATAGTTGTCTACATTTTTTCAAGTTGAATTCGAAATTTATTCAGTTATATTCAGACGACATTCAAAATGCTTATAGGTACCTATTTTGATTACGGATCTGGCTACATACCAGGGAATTAATCTGCGTAGTTCTAGTATGAATTTTTTTTCTCTTTTTTTCACGTACATTTATATGCACCGTGCACCTTTTCTTGAGCAAACTAATATAAATATTTCTTTATGACCGATTATTTTACTCGTTCATGGTTTGTTATCAACCACATACTACGGCACCATCAGGTCATTCATCCGGAAATCCCCACAACATAATGCGAATTTAAGACCTACAGAAAATGTTTTTCATTTAAAAAATTTTTGTCGGATCAATAGGCGTCCTTAATAATTTACTGAGGTATACTTACGTCAGAAGCGTTTTCATAATTTTTTTAATTCTTATTCAAGTTCAATGTTCGAGCAAAGTTCGCGTAGTGTAGTTGATATGTTTGTATACGTGGGTAGGTATACTAAAGCCGACTACTTCTTGGTTTTAAAAAATACATCTGATTTTATTTTCAACCAGTTGTAGCCTACGGCTAGCTTTTGCAACAGTAAGAAAGAAGCAGATATTTTCTTCGCTCGCTCCATTTTCTACCCTATTCTAGGTTCTTTTTCTCTGCTTTTTTCATACAAAATCTCAAAGTAAGTTTTTAAGAATTATATTTTGAGCATAAAGAGAGGGACTTAAAATAATGTAATACGTCAATCTAGGTATAGTGGACAGAGTTCCCTATCAAGTAATTATGTAATAATCGTATTTAATGTCCATGGGACTATAAATATATCGTCGTCACACTCCTTCTCACGCAGTATTACGACTGAGTACTAACTGCGACCGACTCAGCCTAGTCGCTAGTTCGTGTATTGTACATGGTTGCCAAGAGTTTTGCGCACCACAGTGTGCGCAGGAGATCGTAGACAGAGTCTACAATACTAGGTATCGAAGTCAATCATGCACAACCAGTTAAAACGTATACAACACACAGACAAAATGTCTCTAATGAAGTCATCTATTCACGCTGAGGGTTGGTTTGTCGCAAGAACGTGCCCAAAATGGATGGACGGATTTTTGAAAATAAGGTCTCAAATTGAAGAGGCTGATCTGAAGGTGTATTATGATCCATCAGAAGGTCTAAAAGCCATCAAAATCAGAAATGTATTTAATATTATAAGGCACCTTGCAAAAATGGCCCGATGGATTTCTATGAATGAGGTGTTGAAAAGGCTAACCTGGAGATATGCTAAGAACCTTTAGAAATCTGAAGTATGTAATACAAACCTACATTAAGACTCTAGTTAAACATTAGGGAACAGATTTTTTAAAATAGGTGTCAAACTAAAGAGATTTACCTGAAGATATGTTGTGACTATCAAAGTTTTATTATATCTCTCAGTTTTCAGACTTTTCACTTCTCAGAACTGACAATATAATCCTACGGCAGAACTGAGAACTAATTTTCAAAAGAAAAAGTTTAGAGACAAAATATTTGAGAAAAACTTTAAAACTTCGTTACAGCTCTCAACTCTCAGTTTTTTGATTTTTCCCATCTCAGAACCGACAATACAACCCTGAATACTCCCTTTTAACAAAACAGGTCCGTAACTCAAACTTTCAATTAAAACTTTCTAAAGTGATTTCGGTTTCAGTTTTGTGAGTTCTTACTTCTCAGAAATGACAGTACAACCCTTAAATAAAACTGACAACTAATTTTCAAAATACACTCAATTTATCTATTACTGCTGAGCTTTTAAAGTGAAACATCGTGAAAAACATCTACCGATGGCCAAGTATATGAGGCCAAAATTTAGTTAAATCCATGTAGTAAGGCAGCTGCCTACCTCTCATATAAATATGTACTTAGATTTTATCTAAATAGGTAAAAGGAAAGAAAAAAAAATCTAAATCCTTAAGTTTACTCGAACTGCTCGATTTTCGAGCAACGCGTTGCTAATTAAGTTATTAACTTATATTACCCATCATTGTTGGTAGTGACGAATGCTTATCCTAGTAAAAATAACGAGCCAAATTTCTAAATTAAGCGAATAGTCTTTACTCATTGTTCCTGTCGTAGCATAACAAAGTATTTCCCCTTCACTGAACTACAGTTGCATTAAAGCCAAATAGGAGATTTGAAAACTAACTTTTAACAAAACTAAACCAACCCAAAAACTATTTATGTAGCATTTTTTTATAACAAGCTCTTCGATTCAGAAAAGTGCTGAACCAGTTCTTCAAAGAGACTGGTATTTTGTTTTAATTTTAAACTGATGTATTGCACATATTCGTATGTAACATTATATATTGCAAAGCTATATGATGTATTTTAATGAAAGTGTAAATTATTAGAGGTTAATCAGATATTCCACAAAAATATTCTAGAAAAATTGTATCACAAAAAACAAAAAAAAAAAAAAAAAAAAAAAAAACACGTAATTATGATGCAAAATATTTGACAGCGGCTGTTACTAATGTTGCGGTTAAAAACATTTCTGTTAGAAGAGCATTGGAAATGTTTGCATTTGCTGTGTCTTTTTTAACATTACACCATGAACTGTTAACCAGGGCTGGCTGCAGGATTTCCTCAATGGGGGGTTTTGTTTTTTGCTACCCAAGTGTAAATTCAAATTTTTATTTTATTTTATGAGCTCTCTGAAAGTCACACCTTGGGATTTTTTTTTAAGATTTCCTTCTCAGACATATGACAAATTATTTAAAAAAGTTTGTGTTCCGTCACCTTTTTGCAGACGATTCAGTTCATCTATAAAAACGTGTTGAACAAAATATAGACAACTATTATTCCTAATTCTTGGAATAATAGCTGTCTATATGATACCTACTTCACACGGACAAACACTACCAAATTTGCTGACAATGAAGAGTCATCATATTTATGTTCTGATATCACGCTACCTATTTTAGGTCGGCCATTTCAAAGACATGACAATAAAATTACAGACACTGTAACTATTCTCTTCTTTTGAAGACGAATTCATTCCTGTGTCTCTAGTCGAACAAACAAGATAAGGTTCATACTAGTCGTTTATGGACATACCAGGTTTCGAATATTGTATAAGTGAAATAAATTTAGTGGTAGATAATAAAACGTAATGTGAATATTGAATTTGAAATAATAAAAGAAATAAGACAAGAAGATTTTATCTCATTTGTTGAAATATTCTAAATGTAGAATATCTTCCGCAACAGTTGAAAATGAAAATTGAACAAGTTAATTTGAAATTAAAAATTTTATACATTTTAAAATGAAGTTTTTCTGAAAATAAATGCAATAATGGTTGATTTGTAGCGGCAGACCTGGTGTGGTTACATTATTAATAATTAAAAATAATATTTGAAATTACTTGGTACCAATTTTTCTTTTTCTTGGGGGGGTCATGGGGGTTGAACCCCAAAAACACCTTTCTTGTGACCGGCCCTGCTTTCAACAAAAATTATTTTTCTTCGTATATAGATAAACTGTTTTGAATGGTGAGGAAGAAAATTCATCATCTGAGTGCCTCCATTACCTCACAGTTGAAGACACACCACAACTTTTAACAGCATAAAGGGAATTATCACCACGAAATTAAAATATAAAGAAGTTTAGTGCGAAGGATTCACATTTTTAAAATTACACAAAAACAATCATATTATAGAACCTATATAAAATAAAATGTTGTCTGTGGGTATTTTTTGAAGCATAATATTTGTGTCCTTGCTACGAGTATATTTTTCGAAAGATATTTTACAAATTTCTCAACTGCCTAGAATTTTTCGAATTTTATATTTCTCCTAATTTTTAAAATTTCGCAGACGGAAAGAGGCTGTAGAGATATAATGGAAAAGCACGAAACTCAAAAATGTTGACGAACTTTTTTTACTAATTTATTACTGTCTTTACAGTTTTATTTACAGCGAAAAAAAATCAACAAAACACACGCCTATCGAATTCACCACATAGTGGGCGAATTTGGACCACTCTCCTAAATTTTATACTTTAAATTTTTTTACATTTTTATTTGGTTCCCGGAGGATATGACTCTTTTATCCCAAATTTTTCATACTAACTGATTAATAAATTTGAGGTTTTATGACACAAATACCGCTAATTTCTATCTGCTTCACCCCAGTTAACGGAGTCGTTGTATTTTTTTGTTGAGCTGCACTGTGTTCATCAATTCGTAGTTTATTATGATCGTCGATTTTCATACGTTCGTCAGATTACCCAAAAACAATAATAACAATTAATAAAAAATATACCACGTCAATTTGTCTTTTTTTCTATGCACAAAGTTCATGCTTATTTAAATCGAAATTCAAGATAAAATAACTGCACAAAAAATCAAATTCTTAGAGACCTACCTACCTACATAAAATTCAAAACATCAAAACGGTAATATAAAAATCCTGTACGTAACTGATAGTCAAAATGTTTAACATTCGTAGGCGCGTAATCTCGAATGCAGTTTGCCATCAAATTTTCGAACAAACGAAGGTAATTCAGAAATGCAAATTCAACTTTGCGGTTGTAAAAATTTCCGGATACAAATACATTAAATTGTTTAACGTAAATTATAAAATTCCTGATCAAATTTGTTGCCTTGGAAATTTCCGAAAATTAGATAAACAAATGCTCCTAAATGTCAAATTTTTCTTGTCCTCCAAACAAAATATTTGGCTACATATCTCAATAGATTGCATGTCGACGAATTTGATTAGCTGGGTACCTACGTTACATTGAAAATTATATCACAAATCAGCGGTCGGTAATGCCTATGATGTGCATAAAATTTCAGAAAAAACGTAGCCTATTCGAAGGTTCGTGCGAGTTTTTTCATAAATCAATTGAAATTTTTAGCAAGACCGAACTGGACACATCCATCAAATAAATGCTAAGACAATTTTTCATTCCCAAAAAAAAATTCTCTTAATAATTTCTGTCGTATTTATGGAAAATAATCTTCTAACGATTCAAAAGAGTTGCGCTGAACTTATACCTCCGAGGAAAGTATTTTCGATTTGATATTTTGTCATTATTTGTTAAAGTTTGCTACATTCTTTTTCGTATTTACTAATTACTGGATTTGGAGAACTTCAAATTTGGGCATCGCGGAATTCGATGAAAACACCCTCAAGCATAGTAATTATTTTAATTTAAAAAAAAAAAAGTATTAATAATAATCATTATTTATTTCCGAACTTATGAATAATGTACACCTAAATTAAATGTTTATCTCGATTTGTAGCGGAATTTTCAATTTGACAATTCGAACGCCTTCTGCAATAATTTATTTCCCTGCCTAAAACAAATAGACGTAACCTTCATCAGGTAAAAATATTAAATAGTTTACGTACATCCCACATCCTTCACAATCTTAAGCCTACAAGAAAACATTAATTTTCTACCAAAAAGAAACGTACTTTTGGGCCACAAATTTACAGTTTCAGATTTCAAAAATAAAAACATAAAATGTGGTAATGTCAAAAACACAACCGACGTTTCCGGAGAACATCTTTAATACGTATCCGTATCAATTTTCAATAAATAAATGCAAAAAACCTCAATAGGATGCCCCTTAAATCACTGAAAATTCCCACAAATTTCCAAATGCAAAATTATGACGTCCTCAGCTCCCCCAGTTGTCCTGAGCTAATGCCCATCACCCAACATTTTAACATATTTAAATCAATATATAAAAGAATCTATTTATTTATATTTTATTTTGTTAGGTACCTACCTATTTATTTATTTATTTTATTAATTAATTTATTTATCTATTTATTTAGAGGGCAGTTTGAAGATACCTTATGGCCATACATATCCTTCAAGTTTTTTTCGCATGGGGTGTTCCAGAAAACTATCAGTCAAAGTGTTTACAGCCACGTTTCAGAATCTGTCTTATCAAAAATTTTTTCTCACCTACTGATTAATAGAAAATCTGATAAATGGCTCAGTTTTTAAAATATGTACAGAATGCTTCCTGAGCAAGTGAGCCACTCGTTTCCATATAACACTTGAAGATTATGGACAAATTCTAATTCACTCTTCAAAGTTGAATCAAACATGCTGCCTTCCCTGTCATATCCAATCCTCAACCACATTTAGCCATCAAACTGGCATGGTCAAATATACATTATATGTTACGATGTCACAAAATAAAATGAACTCCTATCAATTAATATTATTTTTTGGTGAACATATATAGTAGGGTTGCCATTTTTTTTTAATCGAACAGATCTCAGCATTTTTCAATCTTTATACTGTAGTGTCCAAAAACAAACACACATCCCAATTATGAGATTTGAATTCACAAAAAAAAAGTATATTCAGTAGTCTCAAAAAACTGTAGAATCAAAAACTCACAAGTCAGCCCTAACATTCAAACTACCAGCCTACTAATGAAAGCTTCCAAGGCCTACGTAATATGCTGGGCAATTTTGTGAAAGCGAATAAAATAAGTAGGCCAACCTATCAGTACAATTCACATTTAATACAAAAAGAGTTACTTACAGTTAAATAAGGCAAAATCTTGGTTATGCAGTTCTTAATTTTCATATGGTCACATGGTTTCTTAATATTTGACAAACTAATGGATTTTGACTGAGTATACTTGTAGTCAAAACTGAAAATGGTTATTGGTAAGAAAGGAAATGATTTTGCTAACAGCGTTCACCTTTCACATTAATTTCGATAAAAACAGTAAATAAAAGAACTTAAAATGTCAAACTCAGACTGTATTAGATTGTGAACATATAAGACATTCAGAATAAATGGAAAACATTCAGTCTAAAACAAGACTAACTGTTCATGATAAAACCAAAGTTGTGAAAAGTTAAGGAGATAAAATTTGTTGGTTCATCGTTGTTTGAGTTTTAAAATATACATGTCACCACAATGTATAAAAGTCAACAATTAAAGCTTTTCTATATATTTTGAAGAATTGGATTTTATTTGAGTTGAATTCGAAGTATAGATTCTGTGGTCTAAATATAATACAAACGTACAACTCATGAGCCATTCCCTGATCTTACTATATTTATAAAAATCAATTCGAGTGGTGACGTGGGAAGACTGTGGGGTATCAGATGTCTCAATACCTACCTTTAAAAAAATTTTTTTTGCAGATCAAGCACTAGTCGTTTGCTTCTGGTATAAAGTCCGATACTTCTCTCCACCATATTTGATAGAGTGAATGGAATTTATTCCAACAAATGCAAATAACTGTTTTGGTTTTTGTAAATTTCAGGCCTAGATCTACGAATGGGAGCAGGAATCATTTCATCCTCTAAGAATAAAGGAGAACCAACTATTCCTACAATCTGAGTACCAAATAGACTTCCCATTTTTATCCTACTTAAAAGGAGGTACTATATTCATATACATTTTTTTTGCTTTGTTTTTTAATATAAGTTAGTATCTATGTCCACTGGTTATTTTGATGATTTAAAATTAATTTGAAAGAGGATAGTCTAGAAAGCGGCCCCTTTAAATTTCGTTAAAATCGAATCAATATCGAATCTAAAACTACGAACATAAAGTTTAAAACTCAACAAATTTCTGTGAAAATTTGTCGGCATTTTGGAGTTTTTGTGTTGCTGATTACGAATCCACAATCAAATTTTCGAAATTTAAAATTACAAATCCAATAATTATAATGGATTTGAAATACTGAATTAAACCAATCTAAGCCAAGGCTTATGAGCACAGGCACAATGGCGGATTTTATCTTGGGCTCCTTTTTTTTAACATCGAAAAAGTTGAAATAAAAAATTGAAAATTAATAAAAAATTTTTTCAAAAAAAGAAAATTGATTTACAAAAAGATAAGCCACCTTAAAAAAGTGAACTAAAAAAGCACTAAAAAGGAAAAACAGTTTCTGAAGATGTTACTTGCACAACAACATATTTTTTTAATCGAAGATGTTACGACTGCATTATCTTCTTTTTAAAACAAAACTTTTCAAATCGGTGCTAAATTTCAAGCAATTAAGTATGTAAGTTAATTTTTTGCTTGAAATCTACCACCAATTTAAAAATTTTGTTCAAAAGAAGAAAAAATGATGTTGTTATATCCTCTATCAAAAAAAAATAGGGTGTAACATCCACGGAAATTTTTTTTTCCTTTTTGGTACTTTTTTTAGTTCACTTTTTTAATGTGGACTTACTTTCTGGTAAGTCATTTTCTTTTTCTTTTTTTTTGAAAAAAATATTTATCAATTTAAAATTTTTTGTTTCAATTTTCTAGATAAGAAAAAAAATGAGCCCAAGAAAATTCGCCATTGTGCCTGTACTCACAAACTTTTGCACAGATTGGTTTGTCAGTTTTATTTATTTATTTATTTTTTAACTTTTCTCCATAATTTTGTATAAAATTGACACAAATTTCACGAATTTTTACAATGAATTTTTCCTGAGTTACGTACCCACTCATAAATCTATTTTCTATTACCTAATGATTAATGCTGCTAAAGAATAATCACCAAAATTTCCTATCATGATTAATTGACGAAGAATTCATCATTTACTTCGAAAATTAATCATGTCCAAACGTCTACAGGAAGCTTATCTTTGGGAATGTAGGTATTTGTTCAGTGTATGCAAACATTTTATAATAGCTCATTGTAGATGTAATTTGGACTTGCTTACGAACAATACGTTCTATTGATGAACACATCTAAAACAAACAATCTTACTCATTGTTTGTCGTTTTACTTTACAAAATAAGTGTCATTATATAGGTACCTACATTTGAGTTCTGAAATTTCCCCAAGGTAATCCACTAAAAATTTTTTTTAAACCATTAAACTCGTAAAAAAATTATTTCATATATGTGTGACAAAAATTTTAAATAGCAATTTTGTATTCCTTGGTACACGACATATTTTTCATTTTTTTCGTAAGTCGCAATTAAATTATAATATATACTAGGTAACTGCCGAAAGAAGAATAAACGTAAATGGATAAAAACTACTAACAATAATACCATAAACGTAAAGGAAAATAAAAACTAATTCATCTTACTTCCATTTCCCCGTCATTTGTTTCCATACAGTTGCTGACAATAGCTTTAAAAAAAATATCTAAAAAACATTTAGAATACCTACCTTCTGCCTACGATAAGTATAGGCAGGTAGTCATACTATAGGCTATGTAAAATTCTCACGGATACGTAATTAATGCCAGTATTTAAATTCATCTCCTTCATTTACCGCCATAAATCATTTAAATAAATTTGAAAATGATGATTTCTTCCATATTTTAACCTTCACTAAGATAATATCATGTACGTAATCATAAAAGGACAATCAACAAACTAAATCCTTCACGAATTAATATTATTATGATTATTATTATTATTATTATTATTATTATTATTATTATTATTATTATTATTATTATTATTGTCATTATTACTATTATTGTTATAACACCAGAAAATTATAGAATTATTAAATTTCATTTTATTAGCTTGTATTGTCCATAAATTCATATTTTAACCTTGGAATCGCTCTGCTTCCTCGTAGATGTTTGAGGCGATGCCTTTGGGTCGTGTAACAAACTAATATAGGCCTATAATTTCTTTCAACCCATTTACAACCAAATTAGTAGGTTCTAACATTAAATGGAAATAAAATAAATATATCACCAATAATAATATGATCAACAGGATTTATTATAATATTTTCAATAGGAGGTCTTACAGGAATTATTTTATCAAATTCAATCATTGATATAATACGGTAATAATTATTTATTGACACATTAGGCCTCAGTGCAAACAAAAATCACTTACGAATTGATACAATGAACTATTTAATGGTTAAATATGAAATTAGTTCTGTCTGTCTGTCTGTCTATGAGTCTCTATTTCTTCTCTTTCTTTCTCTATAGCTTTATCAATATATATATATATATACGTGTGCATTTATTTTCTTCTTCTTTTTTATTTTATTCTTGAACTGGTTTCGCAAGTACCAATATGACGCATCGGAGGTCAATTCACCAAAAAAAAAAAACAACAACAACAATAACTCTTTATGTTCCTGTATATTTACGTTATATTGAACACGTTTTTCCCCTATTTTTTTCCTCTCTTGTTTCCTCACATTGGGTACTATACATTCAAGTGAGGAAGATTTTTTTTTTTTTTTCTAACCTCTGTTACGGTAATATCTTACAGTCAATGGTAGCAACTTCATTTAACCTTGTCGCTTAGCTTATAAAAGAAAAAAGAAGAGTTTATTGGTGCACCATTCACGTGTTGTAAAGAAAAATATTAACCGGTTCGGTTTACACTAGCACTATGGACGCTCGCCTGTTATTTTTCGTAAGTACCTTTACCTTTCAATTGTTTTAATTTTTAATGTTTTCGTTTTTCTTAATTAAAACTAAGTAATATAATTATTGAAAGTGAAATTAAGCTTAGACTTCGTTAGGTTAAAGTCTGTGCACCTGTTTTTAGTAAATAAACACATGTAGTATAATAATGGTTTTTTTATTGCTTTTGAAGTATCTAAGCATCTGAGATTAGAGGTACTTCGGCTTGGATAAATGATTAAACAAAAATGAATCTTAAGTTTTACTATTCTAAAAAATATGTTCTCTCAGTAGAAATAATTTAAATTAACTTACTTTGTTATCTAGAAGAGGGGATGAATATAGGCCTAAATGTTTTCACCCGAGCGAATATTAATACAAATGAAAATTTTAACCGTTGGGGACTTTTCATTTTTGTTTTCTACCCAAATTCAGAATTCCATTATATACTGAATACGTTCTTCAATCGATCAAATTTCATATTCATTAATATCGAATTTCAACTTCCCGCTCATTATAAGCTTTTACTCTACTCATTACCTGGATTTTAATTTATGTGATTATTAAGTACCACTTCTGGAGCCTCTTCCACCGTAAAAAATTTGAATTTTAAAAAAACAGTGAGGAATTTACTAACAGCCAAGAAGCAAAAATTCATAATAATATCTGAAATTTTCAAAAAAATATATCAGCGAAAAAAATAAATAAAATTTGGGCAGCTACAACGAAAAATTGTTATATAAACCCCTCACTTCAACCTAAATAAAAAACAGAAACAATCAAACAATATTTTAGATATTAAGTAACAAATTTTCAAAGAAACACTACTTACAAACTTATTTGAAAGAATGGCTCATTATTATGGATAAAAAATATGAAAATTTTGGAAAAATTATCATACCGGTAGTAATGGGGTAAAAATAGATAATTATGGCATTTTCAGGGTGGAAAGTGAATTTACACAAAACCTGAAGCAAAAACAAAACTCCGCAAAGAGTTTGCGGCTTATTCTATTCGAAAATTGGAACGTGATGAAATTCTTCCTTCAATAAGAAATAATTTGAAAATTTTGTAATTAAAGGGATATCATTTTGTATTTATAATTTTCGAATAAACAGGATTATTAAAATTACCTATCATAAAAACTGTTGTACCTAAATAATTTGGCCCAATTTGATTTTAAAAATTAATAGATTAGACTATTTTTAAATAATTTGTTTTTGTTAATTTAATTCGTTGAATTCGGATACATTTTCCGGTTAAACGTGAATATCCACAGTTTTATGATTTTTTACTTCATTTTTACTTCTAAACTAAGCTACTCTCTTTTAGATTTCACTTCATAAACAAAAGTAAATCCAGTCTAATGAATTCAGGAATCACTAGTTCATCAAGTAGGAAAAATAATGTTTCTAATTGTTTGAAAATATACCTTCAAGTTGAAATAACAAAATAAAAAAATTATTATCCTTGATAATAAAGTTATCACAACGAAAATAAGTTGGTAACTTAACTAATTTAAAAAATTAAAATTAAAAAAATAATAAATTAAAAATTACTAATATGAATTAATGATATTTATTTTTATGTAGGTAGGTATTTAATTTTTAATTCTTCTTCAGCTAGTTTTGAAGGGGTGATTTGAGGTATAAGCCCCCAGCGCGAAAAATAATGTTAATTTAAAACACAAATGTTTGGTTTTTCAAATTTTACCTCCATGAAATTTATAAAAAATTACTAACCCCTATCCTAAAAATACACGAATATTATAAAATGGCATTTGACCCTCCCACAAGAAGAAATCCTGAAACCGGGTCTAAACCACTGGGATAGTACTTTTAATTTATTCTCAATTTGAAGCACAAAGCCTACATAAAAATTTTAAAAAGGACATCTGTAATGGAATACTTTGTAGAAAAATTAACATTTGCGAAACTGAATAAATATGATTCTAAATACAAATGTAATCGAAAAAACATTACTATGAATGTCAACTTCGGAAAGACCTACGTTACAAATTAGTTTATTAAATGGCTTTTAAGTGACTCACTTGATGATCATTCACTTTTCTAATAAAATTGGTAAGTAGTTGAAACAATTTATTTTTCTCCCTTCCTACTTAATATTAATTCTCGACGTACTTACAGTCGTAATACAAAAAACAGAGACCAACTCCAACACAGGCCTAAATTAAGTAAAACTTTTCAAAATTTGTTATTCCAATAATATGGTTGCAGAGAGAAGTTAATTAACGTTTTTTATTGTCGAACTTTCCAGTAGAAAACAGGATAATTTTTTTTTCTCATATTGATAAGATTCCTTCTTCTATAGTTTAATATTGTGGTATGCGAGGGGGGTCACAAACGGCCGCCACTACCCGCAAGGCCAACCAATATCTTTATACAACCATTGACACAGCCCCAGGACTTCGGTAAAAACCACCTACACTGGATGGTGGCCACAGAATTACCACCACCCAACCCAGAATAGCCTGCCAGGTGTCCGTGGACTCGAATTTAGACCATGTCAGGGGACCATTTTATTATATCCCCATGCTACGGCTATTCCCTACATCGCGGACAAAACAACATAGAAACCAGAGAACCAATAATTAAAAACTGTACGTACCTTTTTACCCCTTTGCCATAATAAAGTTAACACATCATATTCAAAAATTCAGTGTATTATAAAAAGAAAAAATACACGGATATTTCATACTGGCGAAGTATTTCGAATTCATTTATAACATGAAATGTCGTCTAAAATTAACAAATATATATGACATGATTAAGAAAAACGCATGTATAAAATCGAGCATCCAAAATAGAAGTAGTAAAAAGTGACTAGGGAAAAAGATTTGAAGCCTGGATCCAAAAGCAGTCCGTCCGCGGAAGTTAGAGGGGATGAAAAAAAAAGGTAAGAATTGTATTAACGGTGCGTCGGAGGTCAAGGTACCAATGGACGGGAAGTGGAGGGTTAAAAATACACGTAGATACGGAACAGAAATTTGTCCGCGGCAACAGTTTTTAGAAGGAAAAAGGTGGGAATAATAGAGTGATGTGACGAGTATGATGGACGTGGTGGATGATAAGAAAAATATGGAACGAGAAGAATGGTAATAGACAGGAAAAATTATGAAATTATGAAATGAGTTGACGTGAAATAGGAAAAGAAAAGAGAACCGGTCCGCGGAAGTTTATGTATATGTAGAAAAAGTTTCTGTTTGACAAGATTATGTTAGGGAAGCAAGATTATACACGTAGCCTAACTTTTAGGCTACGAGAGAAGGAAAAAAGGTATAGGCTGTAAGATAACTCCGCGGACTATTTGATCACGGGGCGTTCAAAAAGGTGAATTTATTTACTTATAATTTTTAATTTTAATTCATACATAGCCGCATGCGTCAATATTTAAGCATATTTTTTATGCGGTATCCTTTAATCAAAATTTTTGTACTTGTTTTTGACATAATTTAATGTTACTCCAAAGCTGAAACTCAAAAACCATTACTATTTCCGTCTTAAAGTCACTGTCTTTCTATTTTATCAAAAATATAAATACATGAAAACGAGCAATTCTTGAGAATTTGTTTCTTCATTTTTGGCAATACGAACAATAGAAATTCATAATAGGTCCAACAATTTTTAATTTTATTGAAAAATATTCTTATGAAGATGGAAAACGTTGTCAGGGAACCACTGATTTTTTATTATATAGAATAAATTAGTAAAATCAATCCAAATGTTCGACAGTTAGTACCTACCTACTTACAGTATCTATGTACCTCACTACTTAACTAATTAATTCTGTTATTACTGGTACATTTATATTTCGCGAATTTTATTTACACATTGTTTTTAATTGTTAGTCACATTATTATTTTCCAAACGTGGTCAATTTATAGCAGGTTTTTCCCTCAAAAAAAAAAAAAAAAAGTCATTGTTTTTGTTTTTTGCCAATTTATTAATTCATTCGAATAGTGGCATAACTGGTTTCGACTGGGAAAACGGCGGGGAACTAAAGAAGGGACTAACACAAACATGTGGAACCTACGAAAAGCCAAAAAGCTGAAATAGTGATTTGTGATACCAGTGCGTGAAGTACGTGTTTTGATATGAATGTGATCGAGTGTCACATACTATTTTTTGCACCCAATAAATAAAAGTTTCATCAAAAACATTTTTTTAAAAAATGTATTTAAACAATATAAATACAGAGAATTTTCCATTGATTTGCGTTTTTTCGTTCGTTTAGTTTCAAATACCTAAGTTGAATAAAAACTTTAATGGAATACAGGTTTAAGTATATTTTCTCTTTTTTCCAGCAGTACCAGCCCCAAATTTCTAACTTAAATAGCGTCAGAGGAATTATCGATTGAAAGAGGGGAGGTTTCTAGATTCCTAAAATGGCCAATTTTCCATCAATTTGCGTTTTTTTTCATTCGTTTAGTTTCATGCAGCTAAAGATGATTAATAAATTACATGGAAAGCAAATTTGTGCAAACATTCTCTTCTTTCCAGAAATGTCAACTTCAACTCTCTAGGTTAAACAGTGGCTGAAGAATCATCAAGAGAGTTTTCTGGATTCTAAAACCCAGCCAATTTTCCATTAATTTTCGTTTAATACCTGCGAAAATATTCATTTTTGGGGTAGGTTTTGTAAAAAAAAAAAAAGAAATTTTCTATGAAAAAAATAATTCTTATTTGCAAAAATAAATTGACTTCCCTGAATGAAGATGAAGATCATTTGTAGGCTAGAATATGAAAATTTAACTGAATAGAAATTAAATTTATTTAGATTAAATTTTCAATTATAAAATATATTTAGCTCTCCTCCTCCGCTAATTAGTAAGATTTTTGTTTTGAATGCTTACTTGTAGATACCTGGGTATCACCTTCAATGATTTTATGATAAATTTTGAAATCCATTTATCTCGAATGATTTCATTATTACGTAACCAAAAATTTTTTTTCATAATTATAATTTTAGCATATAATTAACAACAAAACTCAAAAGCAGCCTAAGTGAGAAAGAATTTCATGGAAATTTGACAATATTGTCACCATATAAGTTGAAAAGATTATTCAACTGGTTTTCTCTTCAGATTTACTCCCAATTTTTGATTATTTTCATTTCGAAAAGTTTTCGTAATGCATTCATATTCTTCATAATTATGATCATTAAAACAACTTTCAAGGACGCATGTAAAGAGTTGAGCTCTGGAAGTCTGAATTCACAATTTCTTCGAAAAAAAGGTGGAAATAAAAAATTACGTTTGTTTTTGGATAATTATGGTGTTGTAGCGTCGAAAGGGGGTCGGAAGATATAACTAAGAATGTGTGGACCTCCCCTTATGATGAAGCTATCTACGCCCTTGAGAATTTTAAATTTGTTTTCCGATTTCGAAAAATGATTTCTTTTCGCACTGACTGAACATTATTTCAAACTCCTACACGGTGCCACTCTTCAGTAGAATGATTTTAGAATCATAGTTATCGAAAGTTCGGAACTGGCCTAAAAAGCGTATAGTTTTGAAAACCCACTTTTCCTCACAACACACGGGAATAATACCAACATGAATGAAAAAGCCCATAATTATTGTCAATTGTGGGGAACTTGAAGGGTAATAAGTGTATTCTATTTGAAAAAAATTGCGGAAATCTCAAAACTTCGTGACACCACATGACGATCTGCTGTTCTTTTGAGAAAGGTACGAAAATAGTTAATGAAGTCGTTCTATTTACCACGATAGAGTCCGAAAAAATATTATTTCAGTCCTCAAAAAGAGCGGCCTTTCTTGACCTAACTCTGTGTGTCAGTTCTGATAAAAAATTTTCATTTGAAGACATAATCGTGCTAATTGTGTTCGTATCACATACTTTGAGTCTTATCATAAATCGTTTCCAACTTACCAAAAAAAGTTCTTTCTATTGTTTTACCAGAAGTTACTAATATGTCGAATTATTGTCACCAGACAGAACACACGCAAAACGAAAACCTTAAAATTGAACTGAAAACTTACTTTTAACATAACTTGTCGAAAACCAGCAACTTTAGTGCTGCACGTTTTTTTTTTTGGTATAATGAAAATCAGCAAATCATCTGAATCATCTATGCGCAAAATATCTTGGCACTTGAATCACAATCGTAATCACTCGTTATATGTATACGAAGTGCCAACATGTTTGGCGTTATTGGCACTTATCATAATGTGTCAGAAATATTTCTTCCAACAATTAAAAACCATGATTTTTGTTTGTTTCAGGTTGCCTGCGCTGTTTTTAGCCAAGTATTCGCCGCCGATGAACAACCAGCAGCTGCGAGTTTAGAAGTTGGACCTGAATCTAACGCTGTCGCTTATGAAAATCTGAATGGCTTGTTGGCAACTAGTGAAAACCGCGAATCAGAAGTTGGCGTTGAACCTCTAGAAGAGAATTCAGATCTAAGTTCCAGCGCCACTCATTACAGACCCAACCGCAGTCCATTCTTCGGTGGTTATGGCGGTTATGGAGGCTATGGAGGCTATGGAGGCTATGGAGGCTATGGAGGCTACCACAGAGGCTACTACGGTGGCTATGGTGGATATGGTGGATACGGCGGATATCCACATCATGGTGGATACTACGGTGGATACAGACACTATCCAGGATGGGGTTACCACGGTTATCGCCACCATGGATACTACTAATAACGAAAATCTGTCTCAAATATGCTGAATGTTAGGTTAAGTTTTTTATAATTGCGTCTTTTTTTGTGATTTTTTTTTTAAATATAAACAAATTTTTACATGTTGTAACTTTTTTAGAAAAAAATTGAAGAAAAAAGGAATAAAAAGAAAAAGTAACTCGTTACCTACCAGCTTTGAATTTTTTCTGAAAAATTATATCTGTTTCTCTTCTAGTTTATTGTAGATGCCATCTATAGTATGTACATCAATCAGTGCTATTCACCTTTTTTTTTCATGACAGTGCCATTTTCTTTAATTTGAAAAATTCACTCGGCTAACATAATTTTTAAACGAATTTATTTTATTCTGCCAGTAAAAATTTACTCAAAAAGGTTTCTCATTTAAACGGCATAAA
Source organism: Ericerus pela (assembly GCA_011428145.1). Lineage (NCBI taxonomy): Eukaryota > Metazoa > Arthropoda > Insecta > Hemiptera > Coccidae > Ericerus > Ericerus pela. The sequence continues at coordinate 363,263 of WOFM01000154.1, read as the reverse complement.
CTTTAGCCTATTTTTGTTTTCATTCAAGATTATCTAAGTACATGAAACGAATTTTTCAATTTATTCATTTTAAAAAACTCAAGTAAATCTTCGATGTAGCATAAAAAATTGAAAAATGAGTAGAATATCCGAATTTTTAAACAGAATCCATATAAAAACCATCAAAAATTTGTTAAAGAGCAAAGAAATGATAGAAAAAAAAAGCTGAACTCCACAAAATTTGGTCCATTCCCACATCAAAACAATGCTCAGGGTCCACCACTGACACCCACTGATTAAGTACATTAGTTTCTTTCGTAACAAGGATGGTTTGCAAAATGTTAATTTTCCTAAACATTTTTTTTTTAAGTATTTTTCTTCTTTTTCCTTTTCTTTTCCTTTTTTTTTTCACTTGGGACGACTACTTTTATTTTTTTTTGGTTTTTCATTTTTTTTTTTTAAGGTACCTAATATATGAAAAAATGATAGAATATCTTACGAAAACATTTCTTGGTCAATGCACCAAAAAATTTTTTAACAGATTCACTTTTGAGAACAACTTCATACAAGTCTGAATCGATAAAAGCTTTCTTCACATACTTCATTATTAGTTGAAGTTTTTTAAATATTTTTTTTATTCAAAAATCATAGACTTTAATTTTTTTATTTTTTTTTTGCCTTCAACAGGTACTATTCAAACTTGAAATCATTACTAAAGAAAATAAAGACATTAATGGTTTAAAAAATAACTGTGAATTTTTTCTTTTAAAGATAACTGGATAAGCAAAGAAGACATACTTCATGTTAAAGCTGAACTAATTAAAATGTGAAAATTATTTATTTATCACACGTTGAAGATATGGTCCAATTAAGAGTATCCGGTCTGAGAAATAAAAGATTTTCAAGACTCACGAACAGCGAGTTAAAAACCTTTTTTTTTTCTTGACTGAAATATAGCTACACGATTTTGATGTTATTTTCTCGTGACGAAAAGAAAGAGGGAGAGACTTGACGATTTTCATAAGAAAAAAAAATGATGATGGCCTTCTAAAATCATATCCTACCCCCTTCATCGAAACTTTTCTCTGTATAGGGTATCAACAAAAAATAAAAATTAAAAAAAATATGCTTAGAAATAAAAACAAAAAAACTTTTAATTAAAAATATAAAAAAGAACAAAAAAAAATCAATAATATAAATAAAATTATTCATAATTAAATTTTTAGAATCACAATCTAATATTTTATTTTTAAATTACTGAAGAAAATTGTATGAAATTAATTGCTGTCAGCGTCCAAAAATACTTCTAATTAACTTACACATTCGTACCAATTACACACGAATTTTCGCACGTAATTTCTGAAATACTTTTTTCAATCACTATGCCTTGTAAGCGTTGCAAAACACTTAAAATACGTTTGGTTTTTGTCAAGGTCTTGTAAGCCGAGTCTTCGTCTTGATCTTGGTCTCGAAAGTACAGTTGTGGTATTGGTCTTAGAAAGACCACTTTCACTCATCACTATCAAAATAAGTCCCTCAGTTTATGGTTTATTGAGCACACTTCCAGATTTGAACAACTTGTGAACCATAAACTTTGACTGTGTACCCTCGATTGCTCTCTTCTCACTTTGTCAACAATCTCACTCTGATTAAGTATTAAATTAGTTCCCCAGCATACAATTACATAAGCCTATTGTTTAAAATTACAATTGACATTTCTCTACCTCATTCAACCTTTCAGTAACAGATAATATTTTCCAGATTAAATTTTGAGACCGTTTATGACTCTGAAAAACTGCAAAATAATGCTAAACCAATCAGCAAAGAGAAGCACAATGATAAGTAATATTTTTAATTTTTCCAAGTACAAAAAAAAATGTGAAATAACAAGTAAATTAGTATAGTACCAACCCACCTAACAAGCGAAGAACGAAAGAAAAAAAAGAAAATTAAATAATAGAGAGTATATACTCATATACTACCGAGTAGTTCACTTTAAAACCGCTTAAGTACCTAAAATTCATTTTCTTACGAACAATAATCTATTGTGAAATTACGTGTTATAATTTTTTATTAAGCACATATTCATTAAAAATTAAAATTAAATTTGACCTTCGTCAAAAATTCTAGAAATTCTATTCAAAAAGTAACACAATTGAAAGAAGCATGAAAATTATCAACATTCCCTGTTTGAAACTGAATGCCTCTTCAACAAAACGAGATTCAAATTAAGCAAAATCGTCATAAATTCGATTTCATTCGCCAAAATATTGTTGTTTTTTTTAGGAACATTCATCATTATGTGAATATTACCCGTACCAACTTCAACATTGGTAAATGAGTCAAATTTATCAAGATATAAACTCCATAAGGTGGAAGAAACTAACAAACCACTTTTTAAGTTAATTTTTTCTGAAAATCTTTTTTTTTTTTTTTTCATTGGGCTCTGGCAACGAAGTAGTTCTATTCAGCATCTGCAGATTATTGATATCAATGTTGGAGAAGCGGGTGGTCAGGATTCCCCACCATAAATTTTCCAGTTGCATGGGAGAGTACCATTGAACCAAATCAAATACATCGTAAATACCCAAATTTGAACAATCCCTTCAAAGTAATTTCTTCACTAAACACTCTACCTGCCGACAAAAGTATTTCCATACAGTGTTTTAAATTACCCCAAGTACGTACTTTATAACCAAATTAGAATTCCGTGTAATTTGTTCACAAAACTCTCGTCCTCCTGACACAATAATTTTCATTCGTATCACCTATTTTTCTTTTTCTCCATACCCTGGGTGGAAAATTAATAAATACAGAATAAGACAAAAATCACGTCCTACGAGCCAGAAGTCACGCCCCATTTACTAGATGTTATTCTGGTTGCCTAGCCAAATACATTCTACATACTGTACATATATACATACGTATAACATTAATGAAGTCACTCCTCACTCCGAGGAAGTTAGTTTGGTTGCGTAACAAAATACAACAGGAAAAATAATCACATCCCCATTTACGCACATTAGTTCAGTAGTTTAACACGAAAAATAAAGTACGTATGACTTCAGAGGTCAAATTGATTGCTTAGCAAAATGTAACAGGAAAAATAGTCACATCTTATTTTCCTAACTTTAATTTGGTTGCCTAGCATAATACAACAAGAAAAATGAAGTCTCGTCTTAATTTTTTGACATTTTGTTTGATGACCTTTTTTAGGTAATACAGTAATAAGAATAAAAGCGAACTGCTTGCATGAAAGCAAAACATGACTTTTAGGTCACCTTTGTAATTCCTCAGACCTCAAATTACACTTAAGTAAGTATGCCTAAATTAAACAAAAAGAATATTATGAAAAGACAAAAAAAAGGAAGAAAAAAGTAAGCTTCAAGCTTGAAAAATTAGGCGATGTTAACAGTAATATTATATAAATACACACCAAGGTTCAAAAAAGAGTGTTTACATGCAAGGAAAAGTTTGCGAAAGGAGCGCAGCGAGTGAGAAATTCCCAAGTCGTGTGAAATCACTTTTGAAATTTATTGAGGAAGATATTTTTCATAATTAATGACCAGAAAACAACAAAACGTTAGTTAAATACCTCGTAAATACTCTTAATGATGAGTGAAGCACTTAAAAAATGATAGAATATAGTGAACATACCACATTCAGAGTCAGCAGCTGTGGCACTATGTGTAGATGAATCTATTATTCAGGAAATTACTGGATCGAATTCTAATCTTTTTTTTTTTCTTAATATTATTTCCATTAATAATTTTGACAGGATAAGAGTTTCAGTGATTTCTTTTAACGTACAAAAAGAAAAAAAATGATAGTATAATATTGCAATTATTGAAATAAAAATAAAAACATTACTAACAGAAATTCGTCATTTCGATTGCAGGCTTATAGATTAATGTTGTGTCAGAAAGAAACTTAACCTTGTTACCTTCTAACCTACATGTAAAAATTTTTACATGGAAGCAAGTTTACTCTTTACATTGAGGTTATGCTTCATCAGTGAAAAGCGCTACTTTCGGCTTGTAGAATATCAGTGTAAACATTGCCTTTCTGATCATGTATTATAAAAAAGTACAATTAATTGATTGTAACAAGATTTGAAGTGCATTAATAGCTTAATAAGTAAAATCCTTTCCGTCTGCATTCACAAACTAGAACCAAAGAGAATTGAGAATTTTTATTTTATATTATTCGTCATAAATTCCCGGGCAGCCATAGATATGCACTCACTGAATAAGGATATAGTAATGCAGCAGTAATAATTTCTTTTACCAAATGCCTGTCCCCCTCCACTTTTTTTTCCTAATCGTATACAAGGGACAAACCGTCTGACTAGTGAAGGCATTGAACTAAAACAAAGGATAAACGCCCAACTCCACTCTATAATGTAACTATACATCATTCAAGGCTATAGAAGCGAACTTGCCTCTGCAACTTACCTCCAGTTCCCTGGCTTCAGTTTAAATTCGCCACCGTGCAACTTAATTTACACCTTGTAAAAGCAAACAAGACCCTCTCTTGTTGGCAGACAATACTCCGGTGATTTAAATAATAGTGTTCCTCTCTTGCTTTCGACATGATTATTATTAATACCATCGAGAGTGTGATTTTTTCGTTTTTCTTGAAGCTCTCTGTAACGTGACAAAGGTCTCAGATACATTTCAGCTGTTTCCATAATTTCTTCTTCATCTGACGACGGTAGTTTTTCTGTGCTCGCATCGATAGGCTCGCCGCTAGTGTGTCGTCGAATGTTTTTAACGAAAGTTTTCAAAATACTCGAACCATTTGACTTGTCTAGACTGACTGGATTCACAACTTCTTCGACCCGATCATCGACTTCGGAAAATTTTCCAGCATAGTTATCGAACATTTCATTACGAAGAGCATTTTTCAGCGCTGGTCTCTTTTTCGGTGATATTTTATTCATCATAATTTCGTCTTTATCCGATGAATAATTTCGGCGGTCTTCATTTGATCGGATCACCTCAATCACCTTTAATTCTACTGTGAATATCAACGCCAACAAAATCACCATTATTGTATATTTCATTTTTCTAATTGTCTGGAAAAAAAAAAAAAAAAAAAAAAAAGAAAGAAAGAAAGAGATAATTAATATTACACAAACAGCTTGGAAAAAGGATATTAGTGAAAATTTCTAAAAAAATTAAATGGTTAAGCAAAACGTAATATTTTATGCATCTAAAATCCCCGAGACTGACATAATATTCTGAAATTTAGGTGAGTTTGGTGAGATTCGATTACCTCAACTACCACTCAAAAGTCTTAGAATGGAATCCAATGGAAATAATATCACGAAATTTCAATTCATCTGCACAAACACCATAAATGAATAAAAATAACATTATTAAAGTTCAAATAAATTTGAAGACATTTTTTTTCCTACCCACAACTAGGGGATTATAAATATTTTATTGAATACACAAAATATTATATCTGAAAATTTAGTGCTCCCAAAAGCTGTTAAATGTAATTCATAACCTGTAACACCTCCTACGAAACAGAAGTTATGCAACTATTCCAACACCAATCATCACGTGCGTAATATCTGAATTTCATTTCTGTCTGATTCGTTTTCATTCTCACATCATTTCAAATTTTTAAACTAGGTTGTTCACGCCAAACATTTTTTCTCTCACCATCTTTAAACTTTTTCTCTCCCTTCTAAATTTCTAATACTTCCCCTTATGCCTTGTGTTTGCACACGATGGTCTTAAATAATAAGCACCAGTATGTACCTCGTTACAATTGTAACTGATTTTTGTTTTCCCCCCTTTTTTTTTTTTGTTGGTCGACTGGCAAAATTCTTACCTATACTGTAAAATTTTTCTTGCCAGATCGATCAACCAGCGTCTGTACGTCTTTCATGCAGCATTTATATTTTTGTCTTGTCATCTGCATTTTATTTCAATACATTATGTTTTTATATAACATGGACTGATTTCTCTACTCGGGTATTTGGGCCCACACTCGAACAAATGGCAAGGTAATTTGGTTTTCCTACTCGGTTTTTACACACTCAGATTTTACACACTCGATTTTTTTGGTTTTCTTTTATGAAACTTCAGCATGGTATAAAGCGGGCCAAAAAACAATACCTGGCTAAAAATAGATAGAAGGCTGAAATTTTGCACTCTTGTAGGAGTAGGTTACTCAATTATTTATGCAAAATTTCAGCTATTTATCTATAGTAGTCTAATTTTGAGCAATTTTTGATTTTTAGTTTCAATTTTTGTATTTGTGGCAAAAAAAACTTTAAAACATTTTAAATGGCCAATGTTTTCCAAAAATTCTGAAACTCGCCACAATAATGGAGGATGATTACCGGATTAAGCAGGTAAAGTTTCATTTTCTTATCTTAATTTTTTTTTTTTTTTTTTTGAGAATTTTCCTAATGATCTGTACGCATTAAAAAATGAATCAAAAAATTTTAAACTGCAAAAATTTTCAAAAAATTTTGAAACATAGGACAATGATAGGGAAATGGTTACTCAATTATGTAATTATACAACTTTTCTTAAGCACTGAATAAAAAGTTGCATAACTGCTCATTGCAGGTGTTATTGAGAAAAAAACATTTACGTATGAAAAGTTGCATACTCAAAGAAATTTAAGGAAACTGTTATGACAATATTCTGCCATAAAGTGAAGTACTGTACCAAAGTGCGGATCAATGGAGAGGATGAAATAAAATTTTTTTAATTTAAAAATTTTTTTATTTGCTTTGAAAGCATGGTATAGATTATAAAAAAGGTTCTTAAAAAAATAAGGATAAAGGTACTGAAGTGAAACTTTACCCGTTTAATCAGGTAATCATTCTCTATTATTGTACCAAGTTTCAGAATTTTTTGAGAACTTTTACCATTAAAAATTTTTCAAAGTTTATTTTTCAAACATGGAAAAATTATAATTAAAAAACAAAAATTTCTCAAAGTTAGATTATTACAGATACAGAGCTGAAACTTTGCATGAATAATTGAGTAACCGACTTCTGCAACTGTGCCAAGATTCAGCCTTGTATCTCTTTTTTCAAAATTTTTACATTTGAAGGTTTGGGTTGCGTGACTTTTGGGTCACCTGGTATGAATAGCGAAATGTATTCAAACATTCTTGCAAGTTGTCTCAATCATTTTCAGTGATCAACATCACGATCTTTGGGTTTGATTTGAAATTAGTAAATTTTTTAACCAAGTAGGTAGGGTATGAGCAATTCTTTAGCCAATTACCTACAGTATCTTGCAGTGAAAAACAAATTTACAAGTTCCAATTAGACAACGTGTCTGGCACAAGAGCAATCTCTTTACCCACGTTCTAACAATGAAAACACGATTTTAGCACGTAGACGATATCTTTCGAATAAATTGCATGCACCCAACATGCACCTCACGTCTCGAACTTTTTAGCAAATTTGTACGTTGTTGGAAAATGGCGAAAATAAAGTAACAATAATTTCCGCGTAAGAATATATGAGATGTACCTATAATATTTGATATAGCGCTTTGATTGAACTTTGATACTCTCAACCGAAAAATTCCATTCATTCGCAGATTTAATGACAATATTACTAATTTAAAAACCGATACTACTGAAAAAGAAAGCGAACTTCAAACTGCCTACATTATCATATCGCGTCCATAATTTAAGCTTGCTACGATTGCATATAAATTATTATACCATCAATATTATATGTTTAAATTAGCACGAGATGCACTCTTTTATCACGCGCACCTACGAACTGGAATTATTAATAAAGATTAGCAACGATCATCAAATTAACACTAATTATATTTTTGAAAATATTTCACCACCGTGTTAAAAAGAAGAGACAATATACTTTCCAACCCGGACACCGATATGCATTTTTGTAAAATTCGTAATTTTTATTTGTTTTTTTTTTTTCGTGGAAATTTACAAGTCACTCATCACTGACTCGATGTCAAACATTAATTATTCGTGAAATTATTTTATGATTAAGTATATTACCCACACGTTTCACGCCAGCCGAAAGGAGAGAATGAATACATTTTTTCTAATAGGCCACTACTATGTATCCTATGGACATGACTTTTAGGAGTTGCTATACTAAATGAATTTTGATTTTGTGACAAATATCCAAGAGAGGTAAATTCCAGTTAATTCCTCATTGAAAAAAACAAAAAAAACAAAAAACAAAATAAAACAAATTAGAAAAAAACAATGGAGAGGAAATAGCAGTTTTGTTTTTAAAAATGTGAAAAAGAGGAAAATGGAGCAAAAGAGAAATAAAATAGGTAACTAAGTCTTCGTGAAGCATTTTTGGTTGGGTTTTCTTGAAAGAATTTGTTTTCTTATTAAATCTATTTTTATAATGCAACTCTAACCAAAGTAGGAATCTTAAGTATTAATCAGAAAATGAGATTTTCTCATTCCATTTTTGAAAGGTTAATCGCAAAACAAACGTATTCTGGCTCTTTTACTACGATGTTAATCAAACCATATTAATGGTTGCCTTCAGGTTTTAGGAAGAGTGTATGTGTAGCTGCATAAACACAGAGTATATCATATAAAAAAGAAATTTTAATAATATGTACCTGATAAAAATAGTATTTTACTTCGACAATGTTTGTGTAATCTTCAAAAAATCGAGGATATATTTGCAATAAATTTCACTCATAAAATTCTCAAAAATCCTATCATCTATCGACTAACACCAAAATTTTCATGTCAGTTAACTATGAGTCTAACTATCAAATGGCGCAAGCTCAGCGTTTTTATAAACGTATATAAGACAGAATGAAAATTATATTGAAACTTTTGTGTAAATTAAAAATTAAAAATTTTCCAAAGTTCCATATAATTTACCATGGTCCGCGAAACACTATAGTTTCATCGTCATCAATAAGGTCAGTTACTCCAAATACCATTAGCAGAGGATCTCTTTAATGCAAAACATTCTGTATAATTATACTGTACAGAGTACCAAACGAATTACATGATATTTAAAACGTCTTAATATAACTCGTAAAATTTAATTTTAAAATTTCAACCAGAAATATAAAATTCTAGGTGAGAAAAATGAAGGAAAAACAAACTAAAACCAGAAAATACTAATCAGAACATATTAGGAAAATGAATATTGTAATGAAAACAAATCGAAATTCAGCCTTCAGATCTCAAGATCTTATTCACTGAATGTAGACTACAGTGTTCAAAAGGGATCTTTATACTCTCATTTGCAACTGTATACATATAATGTCATCCACTCCCTACCCAACATTTAATACTACCTATGTATTGAATTTTTTTTCACACTCTCTCTATTTCATCATTTACTGGAGCTTGCCAAAAAAGTGGCATAAAAATTTTTTTCGATTAAAAGTACGATACTGACAGGCAAATTTATGGAAAACTATAAGAGATATAACGAAAAAATGAATTGCAACGTAATTATAAAAAATTTTATCAACTGTGTAGGTTTTGTCAGCTCGGGGAATCGAACCTGGGACCTACATATTCGCCAGCTAAAAGCGGTGAACTTGACCGCACGGCCATCTCACGGCCGACTATAACTGGCGAATGTATTTTATATTAGACAGGGTATGGTGGTTCCCACACACTCCCCCCCTAGAGAGACTCAACACGAGTTGAACGACATTAGATGCTATGGGAGGTTGGGCTGAATCAGAAACGCCTCTTATACCTATACACACAGGCTTATACTACCTATATGGGTTCTATTTCCACTATATAGGGCGCCATCTATCGGCAACTCAAGTTAGGAAGGAGAGTTGTGAGTTCCACCATGCACCACTAGGGTGCGTGCGTGTCCAGCACACATCAAGGGTCACCAGATGTAGGTTTTGTTGGCTCGGGGAATCGAACCTGGGACCTACATATTTGCCAGCTAAAAGCGGTGAACTTAACCACACGGCCATCTCACCGCCATCTATAATTAGCGAATGTATTTTATATTAGACAGGGTATGGTGGTTCCCACAAACTGTATTTTTGCATGAAACTTTTTCAGGCCTAAAACCAACCGTTCGTAAAATGACTTTTAGTATAATTATTCATTTCTAAACACGTCTAAATAAAATTTGAAAATTTTGTGAGAATTTAAAAAAATTTCAAATAGACACAGGATGTTGTACAATATACCCACATAAAACCATGAAAAACATTATAGTTTTCTCAAAATAGTAAAAAAGTAAATTTTTCAATGCTTTTAATTCTCCTGTTTTCACATAAACTATTAAACCAATAGACATCAAACTGCTACCAGATTTTTTTCCTATATGAAGACCATCCTTCCTAAAAATTTCAGCCCTATCCTTTCTGCAGTTTTCTCATAAACTGGATCAAAAAATTTTCTCCAGAAACTTTTTCTTTTCCAGTTTTCTTGGAAAATAGCGAACCAATAGACTCGAATCTTTTATTAGATCTGAAACTATATGAGAACTATTTTTTGGAAAATTTTCTGCTCGACCTTTTTCGTATTTTTCTCATAATCGTAAAAAAACCACTTTTTCAAGAATTGGTTTTCTCTGGTTTTCTCAGAAACTATTAAACAAAAAGCACCAAATTCTGTCTGACTTGGTGGGTACCTTATGAGTTCTATATTCCATAAAAATTGCATTTCTTTTCCAGTTTTCTCCAAAACTACTGAACTAATAGGCACAAAACATTTTTCCGATTTGTTCTTATATGACGAATACTTTTCGTAAAAATTTCAGCCTTACCTATCCGTTTTATTATTTTTTCAAAACCATGAACCCAATTATCAATAATTCTGGGTTTAATAACAGTTTCTAAAGAAAAGTATGATATTGACAGGCAAATTTCACAAAAACTATGAGAAATATGGAAGGAATGTACGGCAAAATTATTGTTGAAAATTGTATCAACTGTACCTATATGACAATGTATGTAGAAAACTACTTCGGGCGTTAAGTTGAGGTGGATCTAACCTGTTATAGACCAGCAAAATTACGCAGGGGTCTTTTTTCAAAAAGGCTTTTTGGTCCTTTTTTAATCTAAAAGGCATTTTGGTCCTTTTTTAATCTCATAGAAAATTACGAAGTCCTGCGCATTCTGTCATTAAAATGAGCCTTTTCAAGCATTTTTCTGCACTAGGTGACCTGGACTTTTTTCTTCAGATTCGACACTGGTGCCAGAGATGAAAACTAATGTCAACGAATAAAGGTTGTCAAGTATCAGTGAAAATAATATTTGTAATGCACTTTTTTTCAGTCAAAAAATTACTTATAATCTACCCTCCCACTCATAAATACAACATCTCACGTTAGTATTAAGATTCTACAAAATCAAAATACGACTAGCCATCCCTTCGTTTTGATTAATTTTTAAGAGGGGAGAGAGACCAAATCGTACATTACACATTAAAGCCAATTAAAAATACTTCGTTTCGTCCCAACAAAGTAAACCATTAAACGTTTGTATATTACCGTATTGTGAACAAAAAAATGAAGAAATTTTCGAATACTAAGTTGACCTTTAATTAAGGCGCCGGTACAGAGGATGTGATTTTAGCAAATTAAAACATTATATATAAACTAAGATTACATACCATAACCGAATGAAAAAGTCCTATGCGAAACAATCACCGACTCGGTAATTATAGGTACCTATACTATCGAATAGAATTTCGTTTTTCAAAAAGTATAAGCCTTCGAAATTCAAGTTCTTCCAATGGACACCAAAATATTATCTTCTGCAACTTAAAATACAAATAAATTTGTTTTTCATTAACGAATTACGTTCTGGTCCACAAGGAAAATACGACTAACCAGAAACGTAAAAATTTAATTTCCAATCAGTTTCACGTGAATTCATTGATTCGAAGTTATTTATTTTTTCCAATATTATAATTTAATTAGCACCAGCTCGTCAAAAGAAACGCGAGTAAATCTGTTGTCAATTGTATTAGACAGTTTAGGTATTGGGTACCTAGCAATAGTGGCAAAAAAAAAAAAAAAAAAAAAAAAAAAAGCATCGTTAATTGAAACGTTGGTAGGTACAGGAAAAGTACCAGACAGTTTCGATTTATTTCGCACTTCGTGACACTGTCTACGATGTATTCGTCATTTAAAAACGTGGTCTTTGCTGATGCACACATTTGTTATTATAATCGTCGCCGGTGGTTGAAATAGTGCGTCGTTACTTTCTCCTGTAGGTATTGGTGTATACCTTGTAGAACGTAATAAATATGTATTTTGGGTCCTATGCATATTCATTATTCGTACAGATCATCCTATACGAAATATATGTTCACGAAGTTTTCTACGATACAGAAACCTTGACGTAAAATTCGACATTTCTCAAACCATAACCGCGATATTATAGCTTTCAGCGCCTTTAATTTAACGTAAAACGAAGGTTGTGGTATGGCCGTATGGCCTACAAATTCGTTAAGATATAGGCTATGCGTCAGAACGAGTGTAACATTCAAAGAGTTGTATAGTCTGCGAGTTAATTAAGTCGTAATATAGGCAGTATCCCTACGTTGATAGAACGTGGCGATGTTCAATATGGAAAAAAGGTTTGGAACTATTTGAGCTTCGTTTTATTTAGATAAGGGTGGAACTAGTTATCCGAAGAGGTTGTTCTATTTATTGGATCATATAGACATTGGGGGCTTGATGTACAACTGTGGATAAAGAGAATAATAATACGACGAAGTAATTTCCAATTGGAATAGAAACACAGAACTACCAAACCACATCCTTTTACCTGAGTAAGATCACGTAACTATGTTTACATTCTAAGAAAATTGTCCACAGAATGAATATAAAATGTAAGTAGTAAGTATCGTGGGCACACCCACAATCTCCTGCACGAACTTATCTACTGAAGAAATGTAGGCAGACAAGTGACTGGACTGAGGAGGTTGCCGGCAGTTGTTACGGATCTAGTGAGCGAGTTAGGTGTGTGATGACGTATATTTTCGAGTCCACTGGATGTTAAAGACATTATTATATAAGTGCCCTACATAATAGTACCTCTGCCACACGGTAAGGTAAATACAATAATCATCAGTAGAGTCTGACTATACAGTATAATGGACTAAGTATGGTGATAAAACCATTGTTTCACCATAGGTCATCTTGTCATTGGCAATGATACATATTATGTGATACATACATGTTTGGGTGACTGTGTGCTTGTGTTAGAAATATAAAAAAAATTCTGCTTCAATCAAAACATAAAACTGCTTGCTAAGAGAAAGTTTACGTTCAGTTAAAGAGGATATTATTATTTGTGTTATCATAGAATATAATCCATGGCACCTTGCAATCAGTATATATGACCTGTGCTTTCACGCAGCAACCCATGATTGAATTCTTATGCCAACAAAAATTTTTGTCATATTTTATTTTTTCATTATTATTTTTTTGTTTTAATTTCATGTGGTATCTTATTTCAGAGTGGATTAGCCAAATTGTTTATTATATTTAAAAAAAAAAAAAAAAAAGCTCAAACAGACGTAAGTCTTATATTTTTAATCTCTCAAATACTTTTCATCCGTATCTGTTTACAGATGCAATTGGAAACACCCAAAATAACATTCTCTTTGTTCACAGATGCTTGCTTGCCAAGAGGCTTAAGTTTCTTATCCTATGTGTGAACCACTGATAACACTTATTTTAGGCCAAATATACTAGTTCTGTTTGATAAGACTACACCAACTTACACCAACCTACACCAAGAGGGTGATTCCACAAATGTAGGAATGTTATGTGACTTTGCGCCAAGTTTTACTTGAATATTTGTGGAATATCCCTACTGGTGTAGGTTGGTGTAAGTTAGTGTAATCCTATCAAACAGAGCTACTGTCCATTTATATTTTATTAGGTCTACGGCAGCTAGTTGAATCAGTATAGCCAACTAACACTCGAACAACTACAATTTCTCAACAACAATATTTCAATCGATGTACATATAATTATTTTCTTGTTACTTACTTGAAACTGAATGAAAAATTTTGGTAAAACCAGGAAATGTAATAGGAATGGAAACCAAAATGATGGAAATTGAACAAAAAATAGCTAATGATATGGCAAATTTTAGGAACTCAACTAACTGAAACAAAATGAAAAAAGGTAGCATTTCTCAATCTCTAATATGAATGTAATTTTTTTGTCCAAGTTATGACGTAATCTGTCCCTTTAGCTGCCCCCTGTTCATTTATTCAATTATTTTATTTTATTTATTTATTATTTATTTATTTACATATTTAGAGGGCAGTATGACGATATTACGAGGATACAACGCATTAGTCATCAGCCCCTCTAGCTACTGCAGTTAAAGAAGCTGATGACGTCATAATTATGAATTCGAAAATTTTTTTAAAGTATTTTTTATTTATTTATTTATTCGTGATGGTGTCATTTCATTACGGTCAGCGATGTCGGAAAAAGTGTAACAAATTTTGGTTGTGTATCCAGGCCAAAAACATAGATATCTATATTAAAAAGTTATTTTAGTTACTGTTCTGTTTGAAGATAGGTATCAATAATTAATTTTTGAGTTTTTGACATTTCACAGAACTTATATACAATTGAAACCTTCGAGGATGAACTCGGAACTCGTTTTTAACGGAATATGTCGAAGACACAAAATTTGGCTACTGCACTTTTTCGCCGTATCAAATATAGTTATAGTGAAAACATACAATAAGATTTATAAATTATCTCTCAAGTCAAAGTGATCCTCAAAAGGGTCTTCATACTTTCTAGGTGAATGTTACGATCATATACCGCCAGTTCTTCCTTTAATCCCTTGATTCAATGCAGCAAACTAATTTTCAAAAGCCATCGGTGTTTTTTCGCATCTTTGATCAGAACCTCTCAACTTCCTCTCTTTTTCTTCAAATTTTACATGGTTTCATCGTCTCGTTACACTTTACACCCATACCGACATAAATCTTCCTCTTTTTTCAGCATACAAATCTCTTGTACCCAACATTATGCACATAAATGTATTGTCTCCTTTGTATATTAACTCAGTTTTTCCCCAAAACTCAATCCATAATTCTATCAAATTTTGTACTTATTTGTTATTTCATCGAATTTAAAAATCGATCATTACCTATACTGCAGTATATTTTTATATTCTCTTTTAGTAAGGTACATGCTGAATCGGTTCCTGCGAATATTCTGACCAATAAGAGTATATAAGTAAGTACGTACTTACATTTATTTTTAAAGGCAGAATTCTTTTTATACAATTTTTTTTTAATATAATTCCACCTGCCATAAGATGTATGAACCAAATGCAAAATATCTACCATTTCACAAATTCTGACAGAAGTGTTGCATAACCACTAGGCACAATGATAAACCAGTGAACTCTGAACTACGAATTGAAAAACTATGTAGTCTACTTATATCCAATGCAATGTTTTCGAACTCGAGTAGAGAGTTTATTATGTCTTTTTTGCGAAGAAAAATATCTATTTTATGAAAATTTACTCGAATAAGAAGTCCAGTTTTGTGAAGAAATTGCAGGAATTATAGTTCCGCTCTACCTCCAACCAAACAAATCTGTACGAAAATTTATAAAAACTTCATAAATTTTGTGCTCCCAACAATGCAATAGGTAGAGTAAGTACCTATAGGTAGTTTAAAAGGATATCAATATTAGTTCAATTATTTCGAATGCGTCAGCAAAGACTAGTACGTATAGATAGACAGACAAATAGAAAGATCTCCATCAGTAACAGATCCACAACCAAATAATAATTTTATAAATATTTTTTGCTTCGGAAAGGAAGAGTGAACACTTCAAAGTTTTTAACCCCCCTTTTCCTTTCAAACTGTAAGAAGCATGAAAATGAAAACTCATTTTCTTTTTTGATTTATTTCTTTTTTACTCGAAAATTTCTCCCTATAGACGTGCCTTTTCTTATTGACTTCACAGCGCCTGTAAGGGTATAATACCTACGTATCAAACATGAGGTACCTATTTACATAACTTTAAAATTTTACGAATATTCAAATATGTAAAAACGAATTTCTTTAAATACGCTTTTATAAGACTTGTATAAAACACTTCCCACCAAAGTCCCATGTCCAAAACTGCGAAATAAAGATTAAGGAAAAAAAACATGAGATGATAACTACAAGTTGAAGAACAAACATCATCAACATAACGCAGTAGGAACGGTTAACGGAAGTGTAAAAATGGAATAAAACTTGTGTTGAAGAAGGAAGTATCTTGATAAGTGATAACAACCAAACCCAATTTTAACGCACACTGATGTTAATACAAGAACTACACTACAATTTGTCACATTAATAACTGCAATAAAATTGTATTAAAATCACTCTAAACTAAATATTATATGATGGAATTAGGAACGAAAGTCTTTTAGGATATTTTTAACTTTAAAAATTCAATGAAATCTATGGAGATCATCGACTCTGTATGAGGTTAGGGGCTTAGCTCCTTTGATAATAGTTGCCGCCAAGAGGCTGGCAATTATTAGTGCCTAGCACTTTAAACCACACACTTCTGTTCATTTGTAATTACCTGCAAATTCATACAGAAAATTAACCATGTTTGGACCATGACTAATCGATAGATAAAGATCTCGGTGATGTCACGGACTTGTAGGCAAACTCGTACGTGGTTTCTTATCAGTTACTAATAAGAAACGACGCACTTTTTATGACACATATACATATGTGAGTCTATGTGCATGTACGGAGCTGACTATATAAGATCACAAAACTGGCTCCAAAATTGCCAGTGTTTGCCCAGGCTTTGGCTCCCTTGTACATTTATGTACGAATTGGCAGAGCATGCAGGTAACTGTTGGCTACCCTCTTCTTGAGAATCTTTTTCATAACAAGGTATTGCACAAAACCAATTTTTAATTTCATATAAACATTTTGTGCCATTACTTAAAATGAAGACTCTACAAAAGGCATTCCTAAAATTGGGTATACCATATTCCTAATAGGGGCACTTAATTATATTACTATATATGGTACATATTATAGCTAATATGGGGTAGATACCAGCAAATTTTAACAAAACATTCAGATTAAAGTAGCAAAACTTCATTAATCTGTTTCAAAAGTTACAATAATGTCGTTTATGACGTTTCGATTTTATTTAAACGTAAATAATTATAATACCCCATATTAGGTTCATATTCACAATTTCATTGTGCAGGAAATAAAAAAAATTGTAAAATTTAATAAATGAACTTAAGAGATTTACCTATACTGGGAAACATTAGCAAAATTTTCAAATTTTCTGTTAGCTTTGATCATATTTTGATATATTACTTAGTATATTCTCCAAATGTTACGATAAACTTTAGGTAATAAATTCACTGAGAATAGGGACAAAAATAAAAAAATACACATTTTAGGTGTGTTCTTTTGACTTTTTTTGTGGATCGATACAATAGAACAGTCTTACTGATTCTCCTCAATTATTTTTAATAATGTTCGTTTGGTTGAAATATTAAAATTTTATATGGCTTTAATTAAGTGTTTATAATTTTATTATTTAACGAGGAATAATGGTACCTACCCCATATAGATTCATACTTACCCCGTAATCCGTACATGTATACCCTATTGAATAAAGATAAATTTCATCCTCCAATCAGCTTTGAGAGATAATAGAAAAAAAGATTCTAGGAAAGAAAAACAGAATCCAAACATCTAGAATTCAAATCCATGGTATGCGTATTCAAGAAAATCTTGTAATTTGAAACACAATTTTTGTTTTTTTTTATATTTTAAGGAAGGTTTAGTTAGCTATTCGAATTGTATTGGATTTTGGATTCGTTTCGTTCTGGCAATTACTAACAAATTTGAAGATTTTTATAACAAATGAAACGTAGAAAACGTATCATTTGTCTAAACGTGCATTTTCTCTGTTCGAAAATCATAATCATTGCACTGAAAAGATATACTTACCTTCATTTTCAGAAAATAATTTTTTTTCTTTCTTGAAAATTGGCAATTAATTAAACCGTGCAAAAAGTAAGTAAATTAAATTTCTCACTGAGCACGAATGCGAAAGGTTTTTCGTCGTTTTATCGAATGTGACTATCAAAAATGAATATTTCTTTGAAACAAAAATAGCAAAAATACATTACTGAAACAATTTTATGATCAAATTATTGAATATCTTAGACATAAAAAGTTACCTACTATAAAATAAAATCACGGTTTTCTCATATCGGCCACGAAGTGTATGTCGACTTTGTGCAGTTCAAAATCAATTCACATCGAGTCCATATCAAGTTCAAATTTTTCTCAGCTTATGGGTGCCACGAAAATTTTATCAACGATGACGGTAAGTGTTCCAAAGTTGACATTAAAAAACATTTACCTATAATATTATTTGCTAAATAATAAATTTATTAGTTCCAGTTAACTGCATACTCATACTCCAACCTACACTTTATTTTTGCGCACTTATTGATAACCTTAAATTTTTTTCCTTGATGATTTAGGCTTTTGAAATTTGTATTATAAATTTGTATTATTTTCTTAATTAAAGCATTTATTATCATTGGCATAGCGTGGTTCAGAACCCAACGGACCAAACATAACCTCAAAACCTCGGCGACCCCTCCACCATTTTTACATTATGGTGATCTGTTGAGATAGGCAGTGGAGAGGAATTCGAGAATTTTGTGACCCCTCAGCCAAGCTCCCTGGAGTAAAAGCTTTGCTAGATTTTGTTTGGGTGGGCTAATGAACGTTTTAAGGGGCAAGGATAAAGTGAATCGAAGCTTTTTTTTTTGGTTTGTGAGTCATGTTGACAACCTATAATCCAATATAAGTTAATTTTTTTTTGTTAATAAATTTTTTAGAGGGCCATAGTCTCCCAGCCCTCATAGCACCACATTTTTAAACTACATAAATTTGTTCAAAATCTGTTTTTTTTTTTTTTTTTTGTTTTAACCACTTGATTGTTTTTATTCCATAAAATTGTACGTTAACTAACAGCATTGTTATTATGCCAAGTCATACGCAAATGATTTCAACTACTTCAGAAATCTTCTCAATATATATATATATATATATATATAAAATAAAATGTATGTCTGTCTTTTATGCATTACTATACCATTCATCCAATGGCCATGAAACTTTTGGAAGTTGTTGAGTATACTCCGAGGAAGGTTTCTGGCATAATACAAAAAAAAAAAATTCATAAAGTTGTCCAAAAAATTCCCAAAATATGTATTTTATTTAATATCGATATATCGAAAAACAATATTGCATCGATCTGGTGAAGAACATCAATAGATCGCGAAAAATATCGATGTTTGTTGTATACCTGTGAGATAACAGTGATTGTGAGTTTGCTTCTAATTCCGTTGCATAGGATATAGTAATATTTTAATTGAATATTTAACAGAACCAAAGGATTTTGAGGTGAGGTTTTCAGGTTTCAGCATTTGTTAAACTCATCGAAATGCTCACGAATGTTTAAATTTACTATTATAATTTTATTTTTTTGTAAGGTGTCATTAATATAAGTTCCATTTTCCATTGGACCGAGAATTCATCCACGAATTCTCCGATTTGTCGCTGTTAAATTAATCAGGATTCAGTGACAAATCGAAGAGAATTCATCGATGAATTCTTTTTGATTTGTCGCCGTTAAATTAGGTAATCAGAATTCAGCGACGAATCGAAGAGAATTCATCTACGAATTCTTTTTGATTCGTCGCCATTAAATTAAGTAATCAGGATTCAGCGACAAATCAAAGAGAATTCTTCTACAAATTCTTTTCAATTCGTTGCCGATAAATTAATCAGGATTCAGTGGCGAATCGAAGAGAATTCGTAATACAATAATTACATTAATTACTGTGGAGAATGAATTTGGTAGGTATAAATTTTACTACCCTCAATTCAACTACCTATTTTTTTTTTTTTCAATTCCTTGAATTTCCTTTTCTCAGAGATCGCAGCAACGCGCTGGGTCAGCTAGTAGAAAAAAAAATTTTCGAATCAGTTTTAAAAAAAGAGATATCTGTAGTATTTTCTGAGAATGAATTAATAGAAAAAAATTAATCCAAAAGATGGCACTACATTCGCTTCTACTTATTTTGTAGCTCAAATCAATAAACCACCATCTACAACAAATAACTATAACTACTTCGTTTTTTGGTTAATACAGAGCATGAATTTTTTTATAGATTATTTGGCTAATCGTATCGCTTGAAATTTTGGCCAACAATTACGGAGACGCGACACAATGGTCGCCACTTTTTGCGACACCAAAAACGAAGAGCTCGTCAAAAGCACAAACAGAAGATTCCAAAGTTAGTGACAAGGCCTCAATCACTGTTTCACCCACGGGCGAGCATTCGTCGCTGAATGTGGCAGAAATTGACCCACAATTAAATTTCAACGAAGAACAAACGTTTTTGCCTCAGTTTATCGAAAATGCCTTAAAGTTTGACGACGGTGCTACAACAAACACGTTTTTTGCAACTCTACTGGACTTGGTCAGAAACTTTGGTTTCCCTGAAGAGGCTCTACAAAACAGTGGCAAAGATAAAATTCGGTTACGTCGTCTTTCGTCGAACAGTTCTACAAGCGTAAATAAGTCAACCGGTCAAAATTTTAGGAGGCAAATGGCAAAAAAATCGGCTTTAAGCACATTCTCCTTGTTAAATATCATTAAGCATGGAGTTTTATTTGTGTTGAAAGTGACATTGCCTGCTCCATTCTTCGAAATAGTAAACCAATTATTAACTAACTTCACTGCACGTGAAATTTTTACTTCGATTAAAGATTTTGTAAAATTCATTCTGGGTAAGTTCTTTTCAGCCCCGCACAAAAAATTTGATAAAGATATGGCAAAAACCCTACAAAAGTTGATCAAACACATGGAGAATGTATTGGAATCGGATCAAAATTAGAACTTTCACAAAACCAAACTGGCTGAATATGTGAATAAAACATTTTTCAAATTACTTAACTTGAAACATAATAATATTTCGCCTTGTATGTCGCCAGGCTGCAACCAACTTGCAATCTTCTTGAAACGCCACGTTCGTTTCCTCTACAAAATTATGCTTATCATTGTATAACAATGTTCATCTGTACCTTTTCCTCTTTCTCCCACCAACCGCAATGTCTAAAGGTGATTCTGACCTCACGCACTTTGTATTGTTAGCGTGAACAAAGTATAAACGGGTACCTATTGTTTATTGGGATTTAAGATCAAAGTGGCTAACATTTAGCAGAACTTTGTTGAAACAGTGAATGAGTGATTGTGTACAAAAATGCATTTGATTTGATCCCACGCAAATTCATAGCTGAAATTAACGTATGTACAGTAATAATGAAAATTTTTTGCAGATTTATCTAGATGTCATTTGTCTTTAAATTTACGAAAAAATACTTCATTAAATTATTGTCAATATTTAACTATTTAAGCTTACATCAAATTATGGTACCTGTTATCACCTTTTCAACCATTAAGCTATCGGCTTTTGTCTTCACGATCACCCATTCACATCACATTCACAGTACGGTCTGGTTACATCTTAAATCCTAATTCCAAATAAAAAAAACATGATATCATATGAGTTGATGGACTAGGAGGAAAAGGAAAAGGTAGAGATTCAGCCTAATCAACGATGGCTGCATCCAAAATGACTTTGTTTGCACCAGTATTTTTAGCTTGACATGGCTGTGAATTATGATTATCTCTGTGCTGTCATGTTTGTCTTATTTAGAACAAGGTATTAGGAGTTACCATAGCCTCTAGAAGCACTAAAGTGAACCAGTGCTGCCAGATTAGTCGCCTATAAAATCAGTAGGTTTTTTTCAAACAGGAGAAAAAAAATTCAGTAGATTTTAAAAAAATTCTGTAGACTTGTAATTTCGTAAATTAGAGAGCTAGCAATGTTTCCAATGCCTAAAATTTTTTCCCTGTTTTTCTCATATTTCCACTGCATATTTCTTACTCATGTTTGCAGCATTTGTGGATTGTGCTGTATATTGTACCTCTTTACTTCTCTTTTTCAGATCACACAACTTCCTAATTTTTATTATTTTTTTAGATCAATCTTCCTCTCAGTCTCACTCCAATTTACGTTAGTATTAATACATACTGTGTATTTGTATCTTTTTTAGCCCAATATTTTGATCACTTTGAAATCAGGGTCTGCTATTTCAATTACTCTGGGCGCTTCTTCATTTTCATTACCTTAATAAAATCAAACCATAATATTTTTTGTTCAAAATATTCAAAATATTATATAAATAAAAAGATTTCTCCAAACTCCAAAGATTAGCACTTGGTATTAAATTAAATTAATGGTATTATCTCGATGAATTTTTTCAATTTTGAATACAAATATCCCGTTTACACAGAGTTCAGCATTATCAATAGTCCATGTTTGTGACTTCCTCTACACAGATGTTCACAGTACCTAGTACCTGTTTCAATTTTCAAATTTCAATTTCCCACTGTTTACCTGTTACCTATAAATTAATAAGAATGATTGTTGATTAAATGATTTTAATAAAAATGATAACAAATAAAGCTTGTTGTCGACTTGTCGTACATATTATTACAAGTACCCATAGCCAAGACTTAATCCAACATTCAGTTATCACTTATCACTTTAGTAATTTAACTCGTAAGAGTAATTAATTTCGGTGCCATTGAAAAAAATATCTGTTCTCACTTCTCATAGTATTTTACCATTCATTACTTGAACATTTTTAAAAATTCCGTATATTCTAGGAAAATTCAGTAGATTGGTAAAATTCCGTAGAAAAAACAGTATTTTATTTTTTAGAAGCAAAATTCCGTAGTTATACTGACAATTCCATAGGTCTGGCAGCACTGTAGTGAACAAAAATAGAAATGATGTTGTAGCATTTATTGATTGATAACAATTTACTGATAATATTGACAAAAATGCAGAAGTGTAGGTACTTGCAACCAATTTTGGAACAAATTCTTGGTGTTTTGAGGTTTTAATATTTCTTTGGCACCTATATAAGGACATTTTTGTCTTCTTCCATGTTGTGGTATGCGACCCAGGTAGGCTAAATCCCCACCAATACACACCCATACCTCCCAAACCTATTCCACTAAATTGCTGAGGTGGTAGACTACATCTGACAGCCACCAAAATCCCTATAAGCCCACACAGCTTGCCAGGCGATCGCATTTTACCCATTTTATACCATTTAAATTAATTTAAAAAATACCAAAGTAGCCATACACCCGAGGTGGTGCTCAGATATAAATTAGATACTACATTACTGAGGTTTTTGCCGAGGTCTGGCCATTCCAGGGAAAAAAAATCAAACAATAATGTAAAAACACATCGTCTAATGATGAAAAGTAAAAACATGAAAAAATTACAGAGAGAATAAATAATATGGGTTTGTCTATCGAGTGGCAAACGCTGGTTGATCAGCCAGACTAGAAAAAGATTTTACATCAGTTGTGAATGTAAAAACACATTTAAAAATAAAGGGAGAAAATTTGTTCGTCGTGAACAAACATAGGTTAATACAGTTAGCCTAACCTAGGCGCTCATGGTGAATTTTATTATTACTTAGAAATTTATTTTAATTTTAGTATTTTAATATTATGTATTACGTATTTTATTTTTATAGTAAATAATGCGTACGAGGGTCCGCAAAGATTACTAGTGGTAATTTTATTTAGGGGATTTATTATTATTATTTTCATCTGGCCATATCCGTCAATATAAATATATTCTACATTTGTAGATAAATAATTAGTTATAACACCCAAAAAATCTATGAAAGATCAATATAAAAATGAAAATTACATATTATATTTCACATCATTGATATCATACAAAAAACATCCATCAGATGTCAGCCACTTTGAAGAAAACTTCCAATAGATAGGTATTTCATTTTTCTATGCTGGCTGTCTAAAAATCAAAAACCTAAAGTATTTTTATGTTTTCTAAAACAATTTCAAGTTGGAAATTGAAAAACTGACTCGTAAATTCAAAAGTTTCAAAAATAAAACTCTTCAATTAGGCACAAATTTGTAATATTTAACCCCATCTATTATTATCCTTCATCTTCCCAATATGCCCCCACTCAATCATATTTCTTCCATCTAATTTCCTGCATGAAGTTCAAATTGCTCTACACCTGTGTTTGGTCCACCCCTCTCTGACTTGATCCATTTTTATACCCAACATGAACACTCTCCATAGAATTTTGGTAATCCATTTCGTTTTTTCGTCTGAAGCTGGTAAGACACAACTATTGATTATGTATCTCCAATTTTTTTGAGAGAGACTTGTATTAATTATTGCCCATCAATATTTCATATATATTCACCTCTTCCTTCATGTGATTTGTCAGAGTTTATTGTTTGACCTATAAAATGTATTTTTTTATTTTTCTATTAAATTGGAATTTTATGCATTATCATTAATGTTAACCTCTCACTTTTCTTTATGATTATTCCAGTTTTAAAATTAAAACTAAAATCCAAGTAAAATGCTCATATTTTATTTTAATAAAATTACTAGTATGTATTTGGAATGTTAATTTACATACAATACCTACCTACCTTCTAACGAACCGCTCATCTTCAATTTTTAAAGACTAATATTCCCTCCTTATACCTAGGCTTAAAGCGGACCTTATATTTTAATAACTTTTAAGAGCTGAAAAATTCTGAATAAACTGCAATGGAAATTAAAACAAGTGAAAAAAATTTTTTATGTATGTTTAGGCCTATACTCATCTCATTAAAAAAAAATATTAAAATATTAATTCAAATGAGTTAACGTTATTTTTTCATTACTACTTACTACATTTCACACGAATAAAAATTAATAATTAAATTGAAGATCATTCAAAGAAAATTATAGCAAAAATTTTTGAACATTTGAATCAAAATAGAGGAAACTCATGGTTAGGTTTACCTACCGACATTTTATTACGAGATCATCAACACGTTTTTCTGTCTTCATTTTTAAAATGCTGCTGCAATTATTGGAATCGTAAATTATACTAAAAATATATACGGCACTTATATTTAATTATGTAACCAAAACAGCCACGGGTCCGAAGTTTTCAGGGTTTAAATACGCCTAATTAATATAAATAAATAGGTACTTTTAACGACCGAAATACATAATATAAATGGACAGATTTAGGATTTTTCTCAAATTTTTCTTTAACATGTGTCAACGTTACGAGTAGAACTAAAGGTTTCTAATTATTTTGTTCGCGAGTGAATGAATAAACAAATAAATAAGTAACAGACAATTTTTCAAAAACAACAATGAAATTCACAGTAAGTTTTTTTTATCGTTATTTTGAGTTCTATTTAGACAGCATTTAGATTTCGTAAAGTTCATTCATTACTTTTTTTTTTTATCGAACCGAAGTAACCATAGCTAACTAATTTTTTATCAGCAGCTTGAGCTTCGGAATTTCAACGAAAGCAGTGAAATTAGACAAACATTCTTCACTTACTTATTCTAGTTGCTTTTCTTATCAAGTAATTCCAATTGAATATAAAACTGAACAGACAAAAATTCATTTCCAAACATGATCTGACTTATCGACGACTATACATTCAGCTAAGTACAGGCCTAGTCTAGCGAACAATGCATAAGTACTTATTCAAATTAAAGATATAGGTACCTACTTTTGTTCCTCTTCGGAAGCATCTCAAATTCCCATTTAATCAGTTTTTTTAACAAAAACAAAACTTATTAATTAATGTAACAGCTTTCATATATCTTTCCAAAGTATCAAATTTATTGAGAGTAAACTTACATAAAAGATCTAGTCTACGACTTCAAGGGTGGGCTCACGTCATCGTTCTAGAAACTTCAGGTAAAATATGTAAAACACCCCGAAATTATAAGTAAATTTTCTCAAGTGGAGAACCATGAATCAAATATTCCAAAAAAAAAAAGTATATTACACACCAAGGTTCAAAAGTGAGTGTTTACACAACAAAGTATTAAATATAATAGGGGATGCACATTTTTCTAAACGCAGAAACAAAAACGGCACCACTTTGGAAGCTATTGTCCCCACTCCTTTAATACCAAATTCGAATTTCCTTGCCCCTCATTGAGGCCCATGGACAATAATCAGAAATTTTTTTTCTAATAATTTAATTTAATGAATGATTAAATACAATTATTAATTTAGAAATCACAATCAACACGAATTTCATAGATAAAAATGAAATTGAAAATTGTCAGTACCTTAGGAGGCGAGGATATTTTGATCATGAAAGTCATGTCATTTTTCGTTTCACATGCGTCCTCTATTATATTTTGTGGTTTACATACAAGGGAAAATTTTTGAAACAAGTGCAGGGAGTAAGCAATTCCCAAGTCATGTGAACTCACTTTTGAACCTTGTTGAGGAAGATATTTTTTATAATTAATTATCAGAAAGCGAAGAAACGTTAATTAAATTCCTCATTAATATTCCCAATGATACCTTCAATACCATGTTAGAATACAATAAACATTCCCCTTCCAGCATCAATGATTGTGACACTATGTGTAATGAGTGAGACTGTCTTACTCTTTGACTATATAGCTTAGTGGACTCCTAGAACTGATGAAATCTTGAAGGTAAATAATGCAGGCGTAACTTTTCAAAAAAGGTACTTTGTGTGAAAACTGAATTTGTATTGAGTTATATTTTTGTGAGTAACGTTTTAAATATGATTCGTTTTTCTGACTGCCTCTTCAAATATCCAAATAACAAAAATTATTCACAAATTATGTTTGTGAAGTATTATTTCAGTTTTCAGTTCGTTTTTTGATCAATTTAACGTCATATTTTTCGATCCATTTTCATATTTTTATTCATCTGAAACAAATTTTACCGTGTTAATTGATATAATTAATCACTTGTCATTCATTAATTGTGTGTATTATCATTAAAGTAGTATTCTGTTCTTTATTATTTTGTTTTTTTAATCGGTTGTATTGATTCAGTTTGATCATCAATTATTAATTACTTGTCATTCGTAATTTGTTTTGTGATTTTTTTTATTCTGTGGCATAAATTCGATTGTTTTATTCATTTTTGATATTAATTTCTTTGTATTTTTATATTTTCATTTATTTCAACTCTCGAATTAAGGAGGGTGTTGGGTATAATTCCAATTCAAGCATATTCAATAAATGATAAGAATGTTACTAGGTTTAGAACTCTGTTCTTGAGTGGAATGAAGTTCTAGTAAAGTATTACATATTTATGTCATTATTATTCTGTAAACTTATACAAATAATGCCATTTTATCATGTGTCAATGGCAAAGTAGAATAATAATAAAATTAATTATCTTCAAATATAATTTTAATTACTAAAATAACGAAATATAAAAATTAATTTTTTGCTAGCTGGAATTGGAAATTTGGAATCACTATCACTTATCACCAAAGGTCGTTTTTAGTAAAAATAACGGCTGTTAACAGTGCCTTCAGCGGTGTTCCATTTAACCCTATGTATTTCTTATCAGTTCTAGCAGTTCATTAAGCTATATAGTCAAAGGTCTTTTTAGAAAACACCAAATTCAAATCCCACTATAAGTATGTCTCTTTTTTTCCCCTTTTTTTAAATATCATTTCCATTAATAATTATGATAAAGTGGGAGGTTAGATAATTTTTTTTAATGTAAAAAAAAATAGAAGCATGTAAAATATTACAATTGAAAGAAAAATAAAAACATTATCAGTTGGAGTTCCTCATTTCTATTACAGTCTTATATATTAATGTAGGGTCAGAAAGAAAATGTAATCTCCATGCTTCGATGTAAAGTGAACTTGCCTCCATGTAAAACTTACATGTAAAAATTTTTACATTAAGGCATGGTTACTTTAAATCCAAGTTATGCTTCATCAATGATAAGCGTGACTTTTCACTTGCAAAAATTAGTGTAAAGGTAGCCTTTCTGATCATGTACATATTATAAAAAAGAATTTAATGATTGTTAGAAAAATATGTAAAAAGAAAACAAACAAGAAAATGAGAAAATGAAGGGTTTTGAGTCACCTTGATCAGACTAAACTTTAAGAATTGGCCTTAAAATTATTCCAATTACAGAAATATTTTCTTTTACAGCACTATATTCCTATTGAAATAAAAGGGTTTGGGGTCTTAATAGCTATAACATATTCTCTTATTCCAAATCTGGTAGGTATTTCTATTATAGTGTATTTTCTAAAGAAAAATACAACTATTGCATTCAATACAGTGGGGGACCTAGGAGTGGAACTTGTAGAAAAGTACCATTCCTGAGTCGTAGATCACGAATATATAGGTCACTCAAATTCTTCTGTACACGATATATATTATACATATATATAGTATATATTTCCACTTTTTGCTCATTTCGGCATTTTTTGGGAGTCCGTGGAGCCTCCACTATTCGACCTATAGCAATGAAACTTGAGACAGTGTTAGAAGCTTTTATGGCCTACACATTTGTGTTAAAATTTTTGAAATTCATTTGCTGGTTTCGGTGGAAGTGGTTCTCAAAAGCTCTGTTTGATAGGATTACACTAACTTATACCAACCTACACCAGTAGGGATATTCCACAAATATTCAAGTAAAACTTGGCGCAAAGTCGCATAACATTCCTGCATTTGTGGAATCGCCCTCCTGGTGTAGGTTGGTGTAAAGTTGGTGTAGTCCTATCAAACAGAGCTATGGTGTTGCAAATCCACCATATTTTCACTTGTCATTATGATAACTCTCGTAAATTTGAAGATTTTAGCTTGATTTTTTTTGGTAATTAGAAACTATTGGGGGCTGGTTTGGTATTGAATTTAACCAAAATCGGTCAACTGATTTTTGAATGGCAACCATTACAAAATTTGACCCTTTTAGAAAATACACCAACCGGGATTGATGCGCGGCAGTGATATTTTTCACTTCTCTAATTTAAAATTTTCTAGTTTCCAAAATCCTCATCTCCTTCGTACCTGCATTACATTTTAGAACTTTATTTTCGGATTCCTTAGTCATTTTCAAAAATCGTCCAACGCTAAAAAATTTTCAATCTTATAGACCACGCTGTCATTTTGCGTAACTTGAACACTTCAGCTGTCTGTTTAGGTTGACCTGGGTATAATAGCTGTTTGTGAAAAACAAAAATACTCATCCTTAGCAATAAAATGCGTACAATTAATAAGGACTATAAAAATTCTTCTCATACTACCTAGGTACCTACTTTTAACGAATTCCAAGCCTAGACTATTACAACGAAATACCTATCCAAAATTAGTTTTGGGCTCGATTCAAAATAATCTAAATGGAATAATAATACTGACGAAAAATATTTCAACGTTTCACAAAAGTTCGTTTTATTTCATCACAAACGTAATGCGTCAATCTGTATGCAAAACATTAACTCGGAAGCCTTATGTAGATATTTTGAAAAAACTGCGTAAACACTGTTTCGTTAATTTTATAAATAAAAAAACATTCGAAATCAGGCCTTCGTTAAGAGAGAACGCACAAAGAAGCCGAATTTCCCAAAAGAAAAAAAAAATTCATTCATAAACGTTTTTTAATTTCATTATTAAAAAGATAAAATATTCATACGTAAAACTGCTCACAAACTAATTATGGATACCATTAACCAGTTTTCTCGCCATAGTACAATGTATGTACCTATTTAACGTACAAAGTTGAGAGCAAAAAAAATTTTTGTTTCTAGTTATTTTGTAGCCTGTTCTTGTCAGCGCTTCTTTTCGTGGCTGCAGCCCCTCACCGTCACTATGGAAAACCTTATCGTCAATTACGATTAGGCCTGTTTGGTGGCCTCGGCTTTGGTCTTGAGTCTGGATACGCTCCTCCGTCTTATTCGGTGCCAACATCGGTTTACCACCACCACCACTATCCGCCAGTTCATCGTGAAACGTTCATCACGTCATCTTATCCAGAATATTTAGACTATTATTAGTTTAAAACGTAAAGGTACCACATTAAAATTTGAAGATGAAAAAATAAAAAATAAAAAAATAAATTTAGGTATATACTAGTATTAGCAAATACAATTTTATTTTAATACGTAGTTTACTCATTTCATTGAACTTTCAGCGGCGTATAACGGACTACGTGTCACACCATTTGCAGTGAAAATTTATCATCGACGTTGAAGGTTTTAGGCGTTCTATTTACTATCATTCGATGGTCTATGATACTTGGGGTATAGGTACAAGAGGATGCCAAGAAAAGAAGACGCATTTAAGTATCAGTTTTCTAAATTGTGATGTGATATGGGCGCAGAAAGAAGATCTGAATAGTCTATTTGGCAAAACTACTTAAGTCACAATTTTCTACGCATTGTTTAGCTGAGAAAAAAAAAACGTTCTGGGGATCCCCAATTTGATGTAAATGGGAAAAATGTTTTTTTTTTTTTTTTTTTTACTAAATTGTATTTTGAAATGATATTAAATTTTGACCTACTTTGTAAATTTTCGGGTTTCTGTAGCCATATAATTATATAGGTAATAATATATCCCTAACTTATAATTTCAGTCAACAATTGAAATAAAAAATTACCTAAACCAAATTAGATTTGGTTGTAAAAAATTTTTTCTTCAAATAATATAAATTTTTATTCTGTCTAATAGACTTCATCATGCTTCAAGGCTTAAGACACTACCCTCCCTCCCAAAAAATTAAAATTAAAATTAAATTTTAATTAAAAAAAAAAAACTCCAGGGCGGCAAACTACGTTAAAAAATGTTAAATTTTCCTGACAAAAAAAAAAAAAAAAAAAAAAAAAACTAAATTAATTAATAGTTAAATGAATAAATAAACAAATAAATACAAAAAGAAATCAAAAAATCAAAAGTATCCGGCAGAACGCTGGCTAAAAGTTGGGTATGAAAGTTCAGAATGAAGTGTCAAGGAAATTCATAATAAATTTTATTGTGATTTATGAAGTTATAAGAAACGCGCGTAAGTTATTAAATGATTGTTTAGCAAATAAAATAACAGCAAACCTGCTTTCGGGCCAGCTTCGTTGGTTCATCTGGAATTTATTGTCTCTTCAGAGCAATAGTTTGAGATTTTTTCAAATCACTTCTACGAATAAACCGTTGAGCTAATTAAAATCAAATTTTTCAGAATGTTAGAATATATATATATTCATATCAGTATCAAATTTTGTGACTATTGAATGAAAATTACGTACTTTAGAACCATTTAAGCTTCAAAAATGCAATATAATAAGATGTACCAGACGTATACCATCCAGCCGATCTAGACTAAACATAATAGGTCTCATTCTTGTCTAAATCTAAACAAGTGTACCAAATTTCATGACTAGAGGATAGAAATTTCGACCTGTGCCGTGTTACGTGGAAATGTGTGCGTACATAATAACGTTGAAGGCGATATGGTAAATTTATTTTTTTCTAATCGCTCTACGATATATATATGGATTTCAGATTAGTGTCAAAAGTTTTCTGAGGTCATAAGAAGGAAAATAAATCTACCCTCACCCTTTAGTCTTGATATCAGATAAATTTTAATATGCAGACTTTCTTCGAAAACCTACATAAAAAACACAATAACAGCTTTATTAGTCGATCAAGGGAGCACAGAGATATTACCATCGTGCTAGAAGGCATGATCAAAAATAAGTTTGAGAACCACTGCTCTATGACATATTGCTATTTAATGAAATTCGCAAAAGTAATTTTTAAAAAACAAATTTCTTTTCAAAATTCAAAAAAAAATTTTTTTTTTCAGCACACGCAAACATTTTAATCCAATTACGTTTAAAGTCACTTCCCCATTCTTATACTCGTCTACCTATAAACTATTTCCTTACCACCAAAAACGTTGAATTTCGTGAAGAAAAAATAAACATTGTTGGATCTCTCCTTTTAAATATCAGAAATGAGAACAATTGAAAAGCTGTCGATGATGCTACAATTACTTTGAAACTGTAATAAATAAAGTCGTCCTATTTTTTCCTTAAGTAAGCTACATCCGTTATAATTTTAATTATCAGTGAGGATGAAAATTTTTTGTTCCTACTTGACTGTGCCCTAACTTAAGACTTCCAGTTTTAGGTTCTATTATAGTAGTTTTATTTACATTTTCGAAATACTAGAAAATTATTAGAAATTCATAATTATGCTCGGACTATAGGCTAGACTCCTCATTTTTAAATCACTTTCCCTTGATTCTTCATAATACCTACCTACTTAATGAGTACGTACCTAAATTAAACGATATGTTCGAAAAATTGTGCTTCGTACCAATCTCAGACATCGTGCGGCACAAAAACCTGATAAGTATACTTAAAATTTGAGTAGCGCTCTTGGAACCTTGTGAGAAATGCGAATTGCATTTGTAGACGTATAGCTAGGAGTACAAGGATTTCTAGAAATTAATAGTTGTTTATCACAATGGGTGTGAGTATATGAAGCGCAATGCAGTTTGCCTTGTTTTGTATAACTTTTATATTTATGGAATAACTATTTTTGATGGAAACATGTAGCGCATTTCAACAACTTTTCTGGTCTCGAACTATCTTGATAAAATGCTATTGATAAATTCTCTAAAAATACTGCATAATATGATAAATGGTAAATTTCTGTCAAAAAAGATATTGTAAAAAAAAAAATCAGTTGAGATGCACTCATTCGCAACCCAATCACTTTCAGCTCAAAATCGTATTGTCTAATGGTTAAAAAGGGATCTAAAAAATTCGTCCTTACAAAATGATAATAATTATGTGTCCAGGAATTCTTACTATCTCTAAATCACTTCAATGTTGAATGGATTTGGCGAAGAAATTACGAGTAAACAGGAGAAATTCGTTTCACTTTTTCACCGATGACGGTGACATTTTTGTTTACAATTTTACGTGAATGTGTAAAAAACAAAATTTACGACGTTGGTCTGATGTAGCTACTCTAGTGTAAGAACCGGTATCAGTATAAATGTTTATTAAAAAAGTGAAAACGAACTGAGAAAGAATTAAAATTGATTTTCACTGAGATTCTGAAAATCTTTCTACCATCATATAAGTGCCTGATGCACGTTTTCGTATCTCTAAGAGCACAAAAATTCTCGACATTTTATTAGTAAGATTAAAACACACCCCTATAAGTTTCCCAGATCACGTGAGTATGAAATTCGCGCTACTTTTTTTCTTCAGATACTCGAGCTATTTGAACCTACTTGAACCGTTCGATTGTTTTGTCAGGAGTATATACCTTATATTTATTCATCTGTATTAGTGTATTTTCCTTTGGAAAATACAACTATTGAATTCAGTGCAATTGTGGGACCTGGGGACGGGACCTGTGGAAAAGCAACGATCGTGAGTCGTAGATCACGAATATATAGGTCACTCAAATTATATATATTTCCACTTTTTGCTCATTTTAGCACTTTTTGGGAGTCTGTGGTCCGCTGTTTGACCGATGGCGATGAAACTTGGAGTAGTGTTAAAAGCTTTTATGCGGTACACATTCGTGTTAAAATTTTTCAAATTCATTCAATAGTTTCGGACGAAGGGATTCTCAAAGGGTTGCAAACCCAGCATGTTCTCATCACGATAACTCTTGTAAATTAAAAAATTTTGACTTGAAATTCTTATGACAATTGGAAATCTATTAGAGACTGATTTGGTATTAAATTTGAGCGAAATCGGTCAACTGGTTTTTGAATGGCAGCCATTACAAAATTTGACACTTTCGGAAAATACGCACCATGGTTAAGGCGCGGCAGAGATGTTAGCATCTGACAAGTTTAGTTAATCAAGTTTAACATCCTGTTGAGCAAGAAACAATATTTTTTTGTGAATCAAAAGAAAATCTCAACGGATTGGTGGTTAGAAAATACTCTTTTATAAACTTAAAAAAAAAAATTGTCACACATTCCTCAAAACAGTGCAACTATATAAGAATTCATTATTCATACAAAAGGATCACATTTAACTTCGGTAAAGAGAAATAATATTGTCATCTTGTGGTACATTTTTTATAAGCTCGTGTCTGTTTTCATTCTGCTGGTATTGTGAATCTGTGATGGCTTCGAAAACAGACAAAAAAAACCAAAGGCACATGTGCAGTAAACTCATGTCAATTTTTCAGCTTTAGAATGATTACACGTTTCATTAATATTGATGAGATGGGGCTGTTAGGTATCCAATACTGAATTATTGAAGCTTTCATTCCATTCTCCTCCCCCCTCCATATCCATTCAAAGGAATTCTAAGAATAAAACACTCATGGACAGTAAAAGAATACAATTAACATTACCACCATCTTCCTAGTTCTTCTCCCCTTAATTTCTCTATCGCTACTCGACACCTGGAAAACGTGTCACACTAATTTATAGGTTCCATATGGGACCAGTTGAAATTCATTTGGCAAAATTCTATAGCAATGACTATCCAAATCAAATGCTCAAACCCCAAAAACTTCTGTGAAGATGCAACCACTTGATTTTCAGTTGCAGTTACATTCAAACTGAATCATACCATTTGTGGGGGCTCATGTTGTATGAGGTATCAGGGGGTCGAACCCCCGACAACAGTCGCTGCCACAAGGCAGGCTAATATTCATCTCTATGATGTTAAATCAATTGCACAAATTACGTTCAATTGTAATTATTTGCACACACATGCAAGAAATGTACGAGTACCAAATTGTGATTCCGTACACAAACCTGCCATAATTTCTTATCACTATGAGAAATGACGTAACCGGGACATTGACACAAACATTCATAATCACTACATATGTGTATTGATGTGCATGTAAATAAGCTCCGAACCGGCTCTAAAATTGCCAGTATTCGCCCAGGTTTTGGCTTACTCATATGTTTACATATGAAATGGTTTAAAACGCAAAATCTATAGATTACTTTTTGGTGAGAATATCTTTTCACAACAAGGTATTCCACACCATCCTTTATCACAATCTTAATTCAGATGATTACTTCCTTGTCTTCTCAAAATTACTTTCAAACTCCAGCTCTATCTATAGCTATTATAAACACATTTATCAACACATCCTGTTAATGAATAGGTACGTATGGCAATAAGTTTGTACCTAATGTATAATTTGAACAGAAATCATTTAATTTGACTTACCTAAATTTTATTAGCCTGTCAAAAATAGTAAACATTGGCTCGTGTATGACAGTTTTTCAACAGAGTTCAAAAAAGGACCAGTTATTAATTTGATCCTTATACTTATACGTTTTTGAGGAGTAAATATCTTAGAGCCTGGTCTAGTGAGTAGAGGCTAAAATGAGAATCACAATTGTAACTCGTATATCTTACAATGTAAGCGTGTGGTTGTGTGCGTGTTTGCACACGCACACAACCACACTCTTATATTTACACATCAATCCTTCATGAATCCCCATTGGAATTCACACCTTTATTTTTTATATTTGTTCCAACATAAATTCTCTGCCTGGGCACTGATTTTGATAAACATTTTTTTAAATGATAGAGGCTGATACCACTTCGGTCCCATTTAATTTTTTTCAAAATCAATGAGATGTTTTTTGAGTTATTTTTTAAATAAATAAAAAAACTGTTAGTTTTAAAGTAACGTTACCACTAATACTGGAAACAAAAAATCATTAAAAACAATTTTTCCAAAAAAAAATCTATCTAACCTAAAAAAAAAAAACTTTTGAAATTTCTCTAGTAAGATCTACTAAAATTAAAATGAACGAAAAAGCTTTAACTTATGGTAAATTAATAATTAAAAAAAAAATAGAATTGACTTAAAAAAAATAAAAAATCGGTAAGCTAGAGGGATAAAAATTAAACCAGAAAGATAAAAAATAATCCTTTTAAAATTTCTCCAGCTAAATGTAGGTCTGGGAACTGGAATTATTGAAATGACGCTCTTTTGCTTTACAATATAGGCTTTATACCTTAGTTCCGTCAAATTTAATGATAAAAGTTTTTAGTTAGTTCCGACGTTAATAATTACAATCCCCAGATTCACATTTTGCTAGAGAAATTCTGAAAGGATTATATTTATCTTTTTAGAGTATTATTTATTAATTTTTTTAAGTAGATTCTACTTTTTGAAAAAAATTATTAATTTACCATAAGCTAATGCTTTTTTGTTTCATTTGAATATAATTTTAACTTTATTAGATCTTACCGAAGAAATTTAAAAAAAATTATTCTTCTCTATTTAGAGCATTTTTATATTTTTAATTGTAATTTTTTTCTCTAAAACCTAATTTTTTCCAAACTCAACATTGTATTTACGATTAGAATTTCTATATTTATCATCAATATCATCAATTCCTAAAACCACATGAGAATAAACGCAATAATCACTATCTGTAATAGATATTCGCAACGTATTTCTACAACAAAGGTAAAACATGGTGTTGATCAATACAAAAAGAGGAGTTCACATATTTATAATTTATTGAAGAACGTACCTCTGCCTATTATGTTCATAATGTTAACCTTAGTCGTACCCAAGTACATTTTACCATATCAGAAATGCAAAGTTTGTGCGTCATTATACCAAAACAACCTCTAGTAATTTACTTGAAATACCTATACACTGTTCATCTGCATCATTAGTGAACAAGTCGCGTTGTATAATTGAAATAATATTCCTACATATAGGAGTAGGTACTTCCGAGTTTTATTGTGATAAATTTAGCAATGTAAACAGGAAATTATATTCAATTTTTGAATTTTGTTTCGTTTAAAAAAAAGTCAATAATTCAAAATTAAGTGCTTATCTATAGGTACCTAAATCAAACCTAGCTAAAACCATGTCATCTTTTATTAAATACCTGGTATTTTACCAGGGCACAATTTTCATTGTATGAATGCATGCCAAAT
The DNA here is from genome assembly GCA_011428145.1 of Ericerus pela. Lineage (NCBI taxonomy): Eukaryota > Metazoa > Arthropoda > Insecta > Hemiptera > Coccidae > Ericerus > Ericerus pela. The sequence goes on along the minus strand of WOFM01000154.1, from coordinate 326,391 downwards.
GTTTCATTTAAATCTGTTTCTACATGTTTTGAAAATGTTGGCATTGTAACATATATTTTCGTCTATTTTTAAATATGACAAACATATTCATCCACACAGTTTCGAATGCCAAAAATTCAGGTATTCATCAATAATCAAAACATCCTATAGCTATTTGTAAACAACCACTAAATTACCCGTATTTAATTTTATGAATATAGATATAATGTCTGTATATTCATGACCTCATTTTGCCAGTCCCTTGTTTATATCACGAGTCAGCACAACCCTATAATAACAATCCCCTACCTCACTTAGCCTATCCATCACATACACTTACATACTCCAAACGCATGGCTGGCAAATTTTGTGTAGCGTGTGTAGCGATTGCTACACATGAGAAATTCCCAAGTGGTTTTCGCTACACATAGGAAATAATTATGTTTACACACAACTACTCATTCTACTCGACAAAAAAAATGTTGAATCATCCGAAAAAGCACATTTAGTTTAAGTGAAACTAAAACTAAGAATATGTTACTTCGTAAATAAGATGTCAATAAACCTAATATTATAATATATGTTCATATCTGAAAAAAATCAAATTTTCTTTGTTCTGTGTAAAATTTTCACCAAAAAAAAAGGTTTTTTTTTGCAACACATGGTAAAATGAGAAGTTGCCAACCCTGCCCAAACGGGTATATAAACCCTCGATTTGAAAGAATCTTTACACACAGTACAAAGTACTTAGTACACAGTGTGACTAGTTAGCTTACTAATAGACATTCTTTGTCTAAAGGGTTTTAATCCCAAATGTTTAACCTAGTTTATAGTGTTTGATATATTATTTAATGTACTTGTGTCGTACAAATTATTATTTTATTAAAAGTCTTAAATCAATCTTATGTTTTTGAAATATTATTAAGTCTCTCAAATACGTTAAGGTCCACAATAGATGTGGATGATAAATTAGTTATTTAAATTATTATAGAGGTATTAATGCTTTTCCAGTGTTAAATAGGTATCTCGTGTATGGTGTAACACTGAAAGTGGTTCTAACTTGGTACTTTACCACCTCCTTTGGCTGTTACAGGTATATGAAACTTTATCCAGATTCTAACATATTTTGTTCAAATCTACCCAAACAACTTTTCACTCAGCTTCACCTCTTCCTCTAAGTATCTGTTTAAATTGTCTTCATGAGCATTATAATTGTAAGAATAGTTATGACAAAAGTACATGGCACGAGTTTAAGTTTTGAATAAGTAAATTATTTTAGTAATTTACAGACAAGTAGAATATTAAAAGAATTAATAATAATGTATTGGACTACTTTAAAGAATGTTAGAAGAATGAATTAGACCTGGAACTAAAACCATGAATTTGAGTGATTTTTACAGATAGTCTAGAAGGAAATATATCTACATATGATTGGATATTAGAAATATACGTAATTAAGGATTAATGAATACGGTAGAGATACCGTATATTACATAAAGTGAGTAGGTACCTATACTATATAATAATATATGAAGTTCAGAAAAATTTTAATAGTTGCAGAACAGTGAAGTAGGTACAAAGAATAGACGAAATCATTTAAATGTGAATGAAAAAAAGTTGGTTACATACAGGAAATTGTGACGTCACCAGATAAGTCAAAATTTGAACAGATGAAATGATAATTCAGTAGGAATAATGTACAAAAGTATATTTGAAACATTTTCGGAGAATAGAAATATAGAGGTACAAAAGTATTATGGTTGTGGGGATTAGACAATACTCGTATGAGGATATAGGCTCAGCCTATTGACATTTGTTCATTGCACGTTAAACAAATATGTATGTTTGTTTATTTGTACTTGTCTATCTTTGTAGATAGACAAGTTACAAATCTTGGTCCGTGACAAATTGAGAGATAACAATCTCCAAGATGTCACAAACCGATACAGAGATGCATTCTCCATACTTTACCATTGCCATAGCAACCGTAAAGTACGATGAATAATCTACACGTTAGCCTATGTAATTAGTACATAGGTGTTTATGTGTGCGTGTAGGGAACCGGGTGTATAAGACCAGAAAATCTTAGGCTAAATTGCCAGTGTTTGCCAAGGTCTTGGCTCCCTCATACCTCTTAGGTATTTTGGCTTAAAACACGCAAATTGTTCTGTTGAACACCTTCTGTTGTTGATCTACTTTCCACAATGTAAGGTATTCCACAATGGTAAATATATGAATGATATTAAAATATCTTTACAAGCGTCAAAACAAAGAGGAAGGGGGCCAATGCCCCCTAGTTTTTTCTCTTTTATTTGTTTTTCACTGGATGAAATGACAAATATCAAAAATGAAAATGTTCAAATAAATTTATCGCTATAATTTTTTCTCATTTTAGACCCAGCCCTAACTAAGGTATACCTAATTTGATACCAAAAAATATTGAATCATTTTTTTTCAGTGTTGCCAAATTTTGTAATTGTAATTTATAAATGAGTGGAAATACTTAATTAGAATGGAAAAATAGGTTTAGAGTTATGAGAATGAATTTCCAGTATTGCAGGGCAACACTGAAAATCATCTTTGTGTTGCAGTTGTATCTCATGTGTCCCTAAGTCGGCGCATATATTTTGAATCAGAAAACTATTTGTCAGAAAATGACTTTATTGACAAATAGTGCCTATTCCAAGCTAACACTCAGCAAAATATACTACCCACTTCGGTAGAAGTAGATTTATCAAAGGGCCTATATTTTTGAAAGTTTTTAGTCTTATTTTATTTTAAGCTTTTTTTCTGAAATATTTCCCCCTAATAAGTGACAGTGCTCCATAGAAAAAAGTAAAGTAGTTATTCATTTTTTTTTCTTTTTTCTTTTAATCAACATAAATGGCGGAAAAATCTACATAATATATAGAAATTACTTTCAATAGAAAAACAAAAGACATTGGTTTTAATAAATATCGCGACATTGCCTACTTGTTTCAGCAGTTTTTAATAAGTTTCACTAGAAGTTAAGAATAAAAAATTGATAATTACCTATATCGTGTTGAAAACACATAAAAAAATATTTTGTAACAACTAAGCATCAGGTTGTTTCAGGAAATAATGTGATATTTATTGATTGATTAATTTATTTTTTTTATTTTCCTGAATGTGGGCGAAATAAATATCAAAAGAACGTGCTCCTTGAATGCAAGCAACCTTACATATTTCGTCCTACAATTCAATTCCTGACATACTTTTACATTTATGCCCTTTTTGGAAGCACTACCTATCAGAGCTACCAAAGCCATAAAGGAAGAATCCAGAGCTAGACGAAACATCGGATAGAATCGAAGTGAAACAAACATCGATAGTCTACAAAAAAATTTGAATTCTAAAACGACCTTGAAGGAAAATATTTATGAAAATATCGTTTTTCTTAATATCTTCTTAAGTTTTCAAAGAAAAATTCAAGGTTGTTTACTCCCCCCCACGACACAAGGAAATTCTTTCACGAGGAAAAAAATAATAGAAGTCTAAAGAACGTCATTTTTTGAAATTTTCATATTGAATTAGAGTACTTAAAAACAATTCTTACTATACCTAATGCTCAGCAAGCGTAACAGATTAATTCTAGCAAATAATCTAATTAGTAAAATATTTTATGAAAGATAAGAACAATATTAAGCTTGGAAATCAGGGAAAATACTTTGTTATAATTAGGCTCCAAATTCAATTCCAGAAAGGTAAAATAAATGATACAGCCTCGACTTCTCTCTCAGGTTAACCAGTGATAATAAATGTACGATATTTACCGGTATAACCTGTAATTTGTTTGCCTAAGAGAATAAATTTGAAACATCTCGAAAATTTAGTCTCAAGGGTCTTTAATAGCCTAGATAATTTTTTCCAAAATTGAACTGCAATCAAAGCAGTGATAACACGCGTGTAAACTATATTTTTCCTGAAATTAAATCACCCTTGTTTGTATGTACACTGCGTATATTTAACAATCTTCGAAAATACATTTTTAAAATCTACTCATCGGTTTCTCACTTCCAAATGTTATTCAATATTGCCTATAACGACAAATAAATAATACCCACAGTTTTCGAAAAATACAGGTATAGGCGTACCTACCTAATTAGATATACTAATCCGATGGTACCAACCAATTAGCCAAATGGTTTTACAGTGTCAAAGTTTTTTCACTTTTCTTGGGTTTGAGACGGATCTACTTTTCCTGCCTGACGTAATCTTATCTGAAATAAAATTCCAGAAAAGCTATGCACACATACCTACGTATACCTATGATGCGAGCTATTGTTCAGCAAGTCTGCACTCTCATCGTCAGGGAGGAATTTCCATTTCTCACATTATACCATAAGATAACATAATATTCGTAGGTAGAGAACTATACAATCTCTGAAATTCTCAGTTTCAAACGAAACAAACGAAGCCATTCCATAACAAATCACCGAACAACTGTTAAAAGATAGATTTTCTAAAACAGGAATTACCAACCATATTTAATTATATTTTTAATGATCTTTTTCGAAGAATTAGGCGAACTAATTACCTCAAAAGAGACGATACTGGAATGTATTCACGTACCCAAAAATAAACCAGACTAAAAGAATGAGCAAAAATCCATATCGGTTCCAGACTTCCCAAAATTAGAAGAACTGGTATATTCGATGGTTAATCAGGTAAACAGAAAAATAGGTCGTTTCTATTACCACCTATATTGGTGTTTAATTTATTTAAATCAGCTTTCACACTATAAACAAATATTAAAACACGAAACTGCTAAAACTGGAAAACATAAATTGTTATTCAATGCAAATAAAATTTAAGCATCACCTTCGCCACTTTCGAGTCACGAAATTGTGTTGATGTTGTTGTTTTTTTCTACTTTAGCGGAAGAAATGGCATCTTATTCGATCTTGTATGGTTTGATTTCCGGTACCTGAAAACAGATAGGTCAGTTTTGTAAATAATTATGCTGCAAATTAGGCATTAGGTCTGTTCTGAGAATTTCAACCGAACTCTCTCATCGACGAAAAATATACGAGAATATTAATTGAAACACAATGCAAACTAGGTACTGGAAAGTAAGGTCAATACTGACGCAGCAACCCCCTACAATAAAAGGAAAGGATTTTTTGAAAAATTTCATATAAAAATGGAAGCTCTGAACAAGTGTGCATTCAGTTCAAATTCGCTTTTTTACTCGTAAAATTGTCATTCTCAATTAAATATATTTATAATTTATTTCAACATGAAGGCCATCTTTGTAAGTACCTATTTATCCATTATTATTTATTTTAATATTACCTATGTTATTTAACGTTATTTTTCGAATCATCTGTTTTTTTCTTCTTCTTTTTTTTAAATTAGTTAAATTACCTTTATATGATTTAATTTTTTAAATACCGAACATACATTGAAATATAAAAATCATATTTGAAAGAAAAGATTTATATAAAATCGAAGGAAACATATCGCCTATACCTATTCAACTAAAACGTTTGTATTAAGTATGTCACAAATTTTGTTAAAAATTTTTATTCTCATTGACTCCATTTGGTATAGGCTATACTGGCATTTCACTTGAACTATACTTTTTAAATAATAATAGACAATTAAAAAACTTAGTTATCTTCATTAATTTTCGTGAAGTAAATATGTACTAAATAAATTTATTGCATTAAAAACAATATAACTAGCTTTCAACAATATGAAGATAAAATTTTGTTAAGATTTAAAACTCTCGAAATTTCTAAATTTATCTTTCTTTTTTCTGTAAATTTATTGAGTGAAAAACTATACACTCTTTTTAGTAAATTTTTCTCAGCCTCTCCCGTTCGTAAACAAAATTTATTGAAACATTTTTGAAAATTCTTACTTTTTGAAAGTAACAATGGAAGTTATGGACAAATATTTAGATTGTTCGTAATTTAAAATATTTAGTCCTTGAAGATGACCAAAATATTTACATACTTCAGTATTATGAAAATAAAATCAAAATTCTGAGAAACACTCCCCTTCAAAAAGTGGTTAAAATATTTTCTAAAGTCTCATTAAACGAATACACGATAACATTGAAAGAAAAGAATCATGGCGTAAATTTTATGTTTATTCATTAAATAATTATAACCAACATTCAGAAATTTTTTCGTAAATTTTGCATAAAATTTCCTATTAAAGAATGAAGCCACTAAAAATCCATTTTACCTAATAGGCAAAAAGTAAAAAAAAAAAAAGTGAAAAAAAATTAGTGTGAAACGGTACACATGGTTGATTGAAACTTCTATTAATTTTTATTCAATGAATCAACTGGAGTTGAAGAGGCCAAGCTCTCGCATTCACGGTGATGCGTTTCATGACCATTTTTTAGTTTACTACCGTAAGCAAAAAGTTTCACTTCAAAAAAAAAAAAATAAGTTCTTTTCGCAGAAAATTCTTTGAAATTTATTGATAAAAAAAATTATAATGAACGTCGCAGAAACTCTTTTAGATCTCCACTTAAAACCGATTACTTTTCCACTAAAAATATTTGCATCAAAATATTTGCCCATCCTAATGAAAAAATGCGCTAAAACGTAACAAATAACTCTTCTAAAATTTCTCCAGCAAGATCATTGAAGGCGGTCATTTTTTCTCTTATCATGCAAGCTAATTCCGGCTGACTGTTCTTATTATTCAAAACTTTTCAAGTATAGCTGACTTCAATAATTCCAGTAGATCTTGCTGTAGAAATTTTAAAATGGTTATTTTTTTCACTTGTAAGTGCATTTTTTTTAAATTTTTTTTAAAGTCAGTTTTATTTTTCTATAAAAAAAATTTAATTTAATGTTTTTTTGTTTCATTATTCATTTATTAATTTACATTCTCCATACCGGAATTTTTGCTACGAAACGAGCAGTTTTTTAAAGATAATAGAAAAATTGTCGTATCATCAATTCTAAAAAAAATTATATAAGAATGGGATCCCCATGGAATCACCCTCCATCATTTGAAAAAAAAAAAAGTTCATCGCAATTGTTTCTTAGGGAAAAAAGTTATTCATTGATGCGGACATATCTACTGTATTCACAAATAATGAAGTGTAAACATCAGCTAATGTAGCACGAGCAAGCAGTGTGTATGAGAATGCTCCACACAAACACATACAGCATAGGCACACCATAGAAACTTAAAGACTTCTTTCACACTGAGACGTGGGTATGATTCTTGTATTCATGAAAAAAATGGTGAGATACTCACAGGATATGTGCTGTAGCCACCAGTTTTTGTACAAAAAATGATTTTTTGGTCAGTCAAAATATTCATATGTGATACAAGTGCGTAAAGTAGATGATTTTAATTCGAGTGTAATTAGGCGAGTGATGCAAGTCACACGAGAAGCAATCACCTACTTTGCACAAGTGTCATACACTAATTTTTACAACACCCCTACCCCAGAAAAAGAACAACTGCACAAAGGAAAAAATCTTGAAAATGACATCTAAATAATACAAAAAATGGCAAATTTTCTATTAATTTCCATTTTTTCGATCGTTTATTTTCAAATAGCTAAGTATGAATATAAAATTTAATGGAATATATGAAGATTCGAGAAATATTTAAATTTCATGGAAATTTCGTAAGGTACCCTAAAAATAAAAGTCTTTAAAAAAAGTATCAGATAAATTATCATAAATGGGTTTTTGGCGACTGATTCAATATATTCACGAACGTAGATAAAGGTTTTTCTTGGGGAGGAAAAACAAAAATTGCTGATTGAAAATTTTGAAATTTCCAACAGATAAAAAAAAAAGCGGATCATCAACTGGCACGATTTTCCAACAAGTATATTATTACAACTCCTAATTTTTTTAATTTCAAAACTGCCAACTGCTACGAAATTTTGAAATTGCTTAAAAAAAAGTCATCAAATTAAAAAACTTACCGAATATACATGCAACTTGTCAATTTTTCCAATTCTAAAAACATTTTGAAATTCCCCCCCTATTCCCCCTTTAGCTACGTCCCTGAATATATTGGCATGCATCATCAGTAACCGTATGAAAGAGGTCTTATTCTCTGGCATTTTGAGGCTGTGTCATGCAGGCCCTATACTGAGAGTTAACATACTTATGCATAAAAAAAATTCATTTGCTTACACCGATCAATTTTATGATTTCCTCTTCTTTTCAAAGTTGGTTAAGAATTGTAAATTTCGAAAATTCATCTGGCCTACATTGAAATTTGTAAGAAGCACGATTATAGCCCAATTGCGAAAACGATACTCAGATACTAACTGTGACTTTTATGATTTGCATGAAAGTTACATACCTTAAAAATGTAAGAAATACCTACTTCAGTCTGACTAATACTTATGAGCATAAACTTCTCACGGGTAACATACATTATTTCAATATTTCTTGTGTTAGAATTACAATAGCCTAACAGTGGGAATTTCTCACGATAAGTAGTTCTTGTGTGAAAAAATTTCTCAAAATTCTTTCTGGCATTCGATCCTAAGTTTCAGCTCCTTTCAAAAAAAAATTTACTGCATTCTTAAGAAACCGAAATTCAAGTAGACTTATTTATCTTAAATAAAATTGGGACAAAATTGATAATTTGATTTGAATCAATCGTCTTGATGGCTAATGATGAAAATCTCTTATCGTGGATATGTAATAGGTATTTATCTTCTTTTTTTTTTGCTTTTTTATCGTTTTGTACAAATCTCAACTTCATGGTAAAAAAAAATTATTTTTGGTTTTCGATCGCTCAAAAAATTATCTCAAAAACAATTTCTATAGCAGCTGATTTCATTTATTCTAGGTAATCTTCACTTGTCTACTTTTCGCCATCCTCGTTGTAAGCATCTCAGCTCTGCCTGAACCAGAACCTGGATATGGTGGAGGTAACCATGGAGGAGGACACGGCGGCGGTGGTGGACATCATCACGGTGGAGGTGGTAATCATCATCATGGAGGTGGCGGTAATTATGGAGGTGGCAACAATCATCATGGGGGCCATCACCATAATGGAGGCGGTGGATATGGTCGATAATTTCGTTGCGTTACACGATTCATGTTAAAATTAATTTTTATTTTTCATCAAATGCCATATTGTGAAATTAATTTATTATCCTCGATATCTACAGTGTTCATTAGTTTTTAATAAAATCAGTTAAAACATTTTAATTTTCGAAAGATATGTTTTTTTTTTATCTATACTGACGAGTGTATGCGTCGTCTATTTTGAAAACTTACAATGTCGTACATACTTTAAACAGGAAAACTTACTTTTTTGTAAAAATCAAGATTTTAGTAGGTACCATAGTGAAACAACTGACTCACAAGTTTAACTTCGCCGAGTTAACATAGGGTACCCATAATTATATATCATGAGAATTTTAGATGACGTCTAAGTACATACCATAATTATATTCTGTTGGCTTTCATAAAAGGTAGGATATACTTCGAATTATTCTTAGCCAGATGACTGTATCCGAAATAAATAGCGGCGTAGGATAGTCCACATATTCTAAGTCGGTTTCCACTTCACTATTATCTTGAAAATTTACGTCCCCTATTTCCCTAAATGAAAATCCCCAAACTGGGGTACCAATGTATTTTCCATTGACAAAATAACTGCAACATTTACATAAACACGTAATCGTCTAATTCATACCACAACTGCCCCAACCTCCTTCGAAGTTGTTTTCTCCGGGCGGTTCGTCCCTCCAGTGTCAACAAAATAATTTCAGTCCAATTTCAATATTAAACATAGCATTCCCACCATGACTTCGCTCTAGGTGGCCTAAAATATTTTTATGAAATACTTGAAACCCATTTTACCCTATTTTACCCTATTTTACTCTATTTTACCTCTTAGGGGTGGGATTTCACAAAATCCAAAAAATTATTTATAGACAATTAATTAGATGAAAATTAATGATAGATGGTCCAAAGGGGCATTCTGCTGGAAGCGCTTCTGAAAAGACTCTTGGTCACTTCCCTCCAGCGGTCTGTCCAAATTCCTGTAAGAAGGACGAAGATACTACTGCTAAAACTACCCTGAGCCTTCTAGAAGGACCACATATTTCTTTTTTCTTTTTCTAAAATTCTGGTTTATGAAACTGATTGAAAATGTATGTTTTACAATATTATTTATTTTTGATTTTTATGTTGGTATAAAATATCAAATGAAAATATGAAAAATTTTGATTTGTTTATAATACGCATGCACTAATGCATAATGTACAAAAAAAAACTAATTAAATAAATAAAAACAAAGCAAGTGATGTATTGGACATTGGGGGCAGTATATCCACTAATTAATTGAGTAAATGACAAAATAAATAAATAGATTGAATAATATTATTAACAGAAAAACACTCCAGTACAACACCAAATAATAATTATTTATTGTAAAGAAAGTAACAAAGTATACGTTAACTTTGAGAACACCAGAAAGTAGAGCAACAAACAAAAGCGTATTGAGAAAATAACTAGTAGTAAGAAATATATATCAGCGTAGCCAACAAGTGCTCAAACAATCAGTGTAACTCCAACATGATGAAAAGTGAAAACATGAAATAAAATAAGAATTATGGCACAAACATATTATACAAAAAAAAAAATTGAGTAAGCTACAATGTCATTTTTTTCATCAGTTGGAAAGAAAAGCTCCGAATAATCTAATGGAGTAAAATTGGATGTGTCTGCATTAGATATTATGCGAGAGCCATACACTCCATCTTTGTAAACATCCATTATTTTTTTATGGTTTGAAGTTTCAATGGTATTGTGAGCAAGTACTTTATCTTCATCATTGGACTCTAATGAGTCTGACATAGAACTATCCTCTGAATTAAAGGATAATGAACAGCTTGAATCAGAAACTGGATTAGTTGGAGCAGCTGGAGAGAAAACAGGTGAATTTTTCACATCAGGCACAGCATGGATTTGTTTCACTGTAGATCTTGATTCATGTTCTGTGCAATCAAAATTATATAATTGCAAATACCTATTAATAAATTTAAAGTTAAATAATGTCTTTTGTGCTGGAGAGGTATTTGGCCAGAACTGAAAAAAAGTTGTGATAACTTACTAATCATTTGCGCCCATTTAACTGATAAAAATAAAATTTGACCCCCTGAGAATTTTCTGATAGAACCAAGAGAAACAGTTTTTACCTCCTGCAAATATTGATTTTTTTTTTCATTATTACTTCTTACAGCCACTAATAATTGTAAGCTATTCACTTTTTTACAGCTTTACAATTCCATAAAGCTATATAGTAATTAAAAAAACCAACAAATTTTTTTTTATTATAATTAAAAATAAACCAATGTATTAAATTTAGATGAACGATTGAACACTATTGAAAAGAACTAGGGGTTGCTATTTGTCCCACGTCTCGATCCAACATTCGCAAAATGAATGATCTGAATGGGAGCTATCATTCTCAATCTCGATTCTCTTCTTTACTTCCATATACGGACAAAGTATTACTATTCTATTATTTGGGATTTAGGAATTACGATGCCAGCACATGCATCCATGAACTTTCAAAAAAGATTTACCATGCCTCCTTTCTCGGTAATGTTAATTCTGCTGAAGATGAAGATAAAAGTGTAAAAAATCTCAATAATATGTATACCCTTATGGCTGATTTTACTGAATCTAATAACAACCTTCCAATTTTACCTCCTTATTCATGTAAAGTATCTGAATTACCTTGTGAGAAGAAACAAAAAAAAAAACTACTGGAAATGATTAATGATAAAGATGACAATAATGCTTTTTTCGACAACTTTTGTTCGGATAATTATGTTGTACATCAGTTTTTTTCAATTTTTTCAAGTCTGTGTTGGTTATTTTTGTCTTTTACGAAATAAAAATAAATTATTCACTAAACTGTGTAAATAAATATGTACCATAATTTGTACATCAACGAAATACAAATTTTCGAACTCTCAAGAGTCACAAGTCACGAATCTTAATTAGTCAATGTCTTTGATTCGATTCTTTCGATTCACTGTACTGACCCGTTCACAAGAATCGAGACACAGTGCAAATAGCAAGTCCCAAGAAAAATAAGAACAGAAAGAAGAAGAAGAAATAAATGAAAATAAAGAGTAAAAAAATTGATACTTTTTTAGCATAAAAAGTAAATTCCATTTGGATACCTATTGAATTCCTATACAATTTCAAATACAATTTCTAAAACTGAAATAATTTTAGTATGTGAAATTAGAAAGCAATATTAATGAAGAGATACTAGACCTACACAATGAAATTGAATTTTGATTTGAGATTTTATTGAGAACTGTTTTTTATAAGTATAGGTAGGCAAGTCATATTTTTATTTTCAAGGCTATACGTTTGAGAAGCACCGAACAATAAGCCTGTGTATACCCAATCCTTCTTCTCAAAATGCTGATGAAGTTATATAATAAATTAATAATATTACGATGATATTGATTTCCCATGTTTTGATTGGAAGAGAGCTATTCTGTATCCTACTAAGTACCTAAAGATTTCGTTAATTTTGATAATTTTTCACATTTAACGATTTTAAAACAGACAGCACCTTTTTCTATTTAATGGTGAGTTAAAAGAAATAGAATCCTTTACACTTAATACTTGCAACGGATATTATTTTGATCAGATTTTTAATTGAACATATAATATACTACTGTGGATAATTTTGATCAGTTTACGAAAATGTAAATGAGCTTCCTACGTTGTTTCATTCGTTCTCTGAAAATCCAAGGACAAAATATGTAATTTGTAAGAAAATTCTCGTGTTTATTTCAATAATTACATTCCTGCCATTCAAAATTTCTTTAATAGGTAAAATATTCAAGACAGGGCTATTAGAAAAAAAAACTCATGCGCAGCAATACTTCACTAGAAAACCCAGTTTGTCAGTGTTTATCAACAATTAATTTATTGCTAATTCAAAAAAAAACAGGCGATTGCTAGGCTCAATCCAGTTGTCATTATAAAATCTAAATTCTGTTCCCAAAGTAAAAAAAAAAAAAAAAAAATGATGCAGTGCAGAAAAGACGCTTATAACCTTTGCGCAGTAAATACAAAACAAATACAAAAAGCAACATAGGCAACTTGTTATTTTTTGATTCATCAGCGAGTATGTTTTTGAATCAGTGATATCAAATTTGATATTTATTTTTTCATTCAACCCATTACTCGACCACTAGTGGCTTCAAAAAGGTACCAAATTTTGACTTTTCATATTTTGTTGTGTGATACATTATTGGGAATTTTTCTGGGACGCTGATTTCAAGTTTTGCACTCAGTTTGTTTTTTCTTCATTTGACCTATTCTTCCACCACTGGGAACTTCTCAACATCTCATATTTTATCGAATGATACATTGCCAGGTATTTTTTTTTTAAAAACTCTGATTTTGAATTTTACAAGAAAAATAAACGAAAACATTAAAATTTTTGGGGGTGTAATTGATTTTTAATGAAATATTACATGAATTCAAGGGTAGTTCCGCAATCTCTCGTAACAAGTTTCATTTAAACCGCGTGTCCTGTGACATTCATTTTTTATTTTTTGGAACTAAAATTTAATTTATGCCTTAAAGTATGGTGGGAAGTCCAAAATATTTAAAATACATTGCATTCTCCATCACTTACGTTTTTGACTAGGCATTTATAACGTTGCCTAAGGTCATTTGCCAGGTATTTCTGTTTTTCTCTAGATATTTATAAAACTGACTAAACTTTTTCAATCACTGTTGATAATACCTTAAAAGGTTTTCAGTCGAAATGAATAACAGTATAAAATAATTGCATTTGCAGTTATTTTCTTTTTTTTTTCCAATTATTTAGTTTAATTCAGTAATTTTCAATATTAACTGATCCACGTTTTTGACTCAGTAATTTCTGTAAATAAGGCAACAAAAACCAGTCATAAACCTTAATTCCATAATTCCTTCGCTATTGAAAAAATTTACATTTAGTCACTAACTTTTCCCAGGAATTTTCATAAAATTCGTATCAATGGAGGACATAAAGTCTTTTTCCCTTTTGACAAGGAATTTTCGAAAGAACCTGATTTACACTATTGACTGCAACATAATTATACCATCTACATATATATGATATGTTATGAGCAAAGTATGTAATTCGTACATTATATAAAATGACGTTCCATTTTACGTAATAACCATTAATTTGTATAATTTTTGTGAATTTAACATACAACCGGGTTATTATATAAAATGCACATAGTTTTTGGTCAAAGTATTAAATACCCCTACATTTATACACAATTTTGTTTTTGAAGTCATATAATTGACTGCTTTATCATTTAGGTGCAGTGGGAGTTTAGGTAAGGTAGATGATTATTATTTTTTGAAAAAGAACTTTAAACATGTGATACTTGATAGATTAAATACTTAAATACACTATTGTGTATGAATTTAGGGATATTTCGTACTTTTACCAAAAACTGGTGGGTATTTTACATAATGACATGGCCATATATTGAATTCACAAAAATTATACAAATTTGACCGTCACCATGCAAAATGGCGCGTCAGTCTATATAATGTACGGATTATGTACTTTATCTGTGACATATGTATATTTCGTAGGAGCTTCGAAAAATTACTTATTTTTCTAACGGGACCGACACTTTGGAAGGAGCAGGCAATTAAGAAAGTGAAAAAAAAATTTCAATATTCGTCAGAGTAAAGATTTTATTCATTTTACAATAGCCCCATACAAGTTTAGGCCAGTTGAAAATTCGAAAATTACTGAGCCCAGTAAGCTTAGTACCTATAAACTAGGTTTAATATAATAAGTCAATTTAGAACTAGGCTAATTAGGCCTGTAATTTTCGAATTTCTAAATATCCTTAACTTGTTTGGGTTCATTGAAAAATGACTAAACTTGTTAAACTAATTAAAACAATTTTTTTTCCTTTTCTAGATTGCTGGCTCTTGCCAAAATTACGAAGATTGATTGAAAAAAAACGGGTTTTCCAAATCGCCTAAGACATATATATAGATATAGGTTCATAAAAAACATTGGGTCAAAATGGAAAAATGATGTCATTAATTTTCTTTTATCGTGAAATAGAAAATTTTCATCATCCCTGCACCTAAAACTTATGTGAGGTTAATTTTAATACCTCGTTTGCTTGCAAACTGGATAGAAAAAAAAAAATCTTAGCAACTTTGTCTTATTACAAAGTAGGAAAGTACGCAAATTTGTTGATACCTATTTGCAATTATCGGAGCCTAATTTTGGAAAAGTTCCAATTTCTTATAGAACATATCGAAAAAGAAACAAATTTTTTTTCTCTTCAAGCAGTACGAGTATATCAGTTGTAGAATTATTTTAAGAAACTGACTCCATTCGGGATTTTATCCGAACTGTTTGTTGGATACTATTCAACTACAGCAATTCTAGAATTTTTAGAAAAGAGAAATTAACTAAGAATGCTACATAGAAGGGCACTTTGGATTTGGATATGTCTGTACAAGCTGTAGAAGCTGAAGCTCAGAAAATAAAATTTTTGAGGACTGCAAATTTTTGAGAAAAGTGTTTCTCAATTAAAAATCAAGAAATCGTAATGATTGCTTATATTTAAAAAAATGATGCTTCAAAAATCTTAACAAAAATGTATATAGTAAATTTCCAAAATCTTGAAGCCGCAGATATTTTTTAATTTTCCTCTAACTTCGTTAGATATATTTAAGGTAGGATCACTTGGATTAAGTACATAGCCCTGATGAGTTAACGTTTCCAAGCAACAGATTTGTGAAATTTGTGAAGTAGGCGTAAGTATGGAGGAAAAAGTGAAAAGTAAAAGTTTTAAGCGAAATAAATTTAAAAAAATGAAAAGCAAAAAGCATAAGCTTCATTTTTGAAGGTCAGAAGTGAAATTGAAAAGCGGAAGCGTTATTGAATCACTTTCCACCTTTACTTAAACAGTAGAAATTCGGTCTGAACCCATTTTCTGTAATTTTTAATACAGGTGTTACAGAATCTGAATATTCTGTAACTGCCTAAACGGAGCTAGTGTGAAATGAAAGGCAAAAGACTGAAAGAATCCAAAAATATGCCAACAGGTCCAAGTTATCGAGAGAACGTTGGTAAATAAAATAAAAAGAACAATAAAAGTGAAAGGGTTAATAGGTAGCTTACATCCACAAACTGAACGCACATAATTATGCTACTTTAGATTTTTATTGATAAATTATAATACCTACATTGACTTATACCGTCATAACTGAGTTAGCATGCCTATACCCACAGTAACTGCCTCCGATTTACTCCGAGTTGTCTCACAAAACATTATCAAACTTTTCAAATTTTTTCCCAGTTAGTAATTCAGTTGAGTCACGAGTGTAATCTGCTTTCGTGAATTAACTCAGTGCTGAACAAAACATCACCAGTTTTTTTATTCTTTCTAATTATTATTAGTTACCTAAGTCGTTCAATGTTTAATTTATAGTGAATAAATCTGATTTCAATTAGTGTTAATATACTCGTATTTGTCCCAAGTATAAATTACCTACTCCACAACATTTATATAGTCTACTTGCTTTTAAATAAATTTTAATTAATTATGATTCTCATTATTTTCTTATACACAACAGCGGTTCCCAACATGTGGTCCACGAACTCTCGAAGAGTCCACAAAGGGGGCCTGAAGGGTCCGCGACCAATTACTGTATTGACAAAGTTTTTTTTATTTCTTAGCATTAAAAATATTTAACTTCACGGTATTGGGGATTACGTTTTAGAACAGTGTGAAAATTTTTCGACATCAACAATCGACATTGTGCGTTCGCAAAGAAATATTGCAAGGCATTAAAATAAATAAAAGATTAAAGAAAAATCCGGGAAAAATAAGGAAATGAAAAATAATGAAAATTGATTGGGTAGAATTAATAACAAACTTTGAAAAGAACAGGTTCCGAAGTGAAACATTAGAACTTAATTACGGATCTCGGAATAGAGCTTTCGAAACAAAACGGGGCAAAAATGATTTAAGAATAGGCCCCTGCATGAGGTTAAAATTTTGTGGAAATCTGTCAAGTGAAAGAGGCAGGTAAATTATGAAAAATCAAAATTTAGCTCGCTTCTGAAGCCCCTGGTATTAAGACAAATGAACAAATGAACATCAATTTCAAAAATTTTTGAAAAATTTACTTTTTGTTGAAAATTTTACGCACACATAGAAAATGAGTAAATCACTAAAAGCCTGTTGAGATTACAAAAAGTTGATTTTTAAGGGTGAAGTCAAGGTCAGATTTTTGGGGATTTTCAGTACGTTCAAAAGGGCACTTAAAACTGCCGAGTTCCGAAGGAAAATCTTTTTCCTGATTTTATTGAGTGAAAATATCTACTTTGACTGGCCTATAGGCACAAGATTGGCGACAAAAGATGTTTTTCCTACGATACAGAAAATAAATATCTACTAAACTTTTAAAAAGGCGTTAATAAAAATCTGTCTTAGCTTGAAAACTTTATTTTTAAAAATCAAAAGATAAATCATCATTGATTTTCTTTTCTTTTTTTCAATAGCCAGAGAGTTGTGCTAAAGGAATTTGTGTCTTATAGGGTTAATACAAAGCTCGCGTCAATAATTCATACTTACTCCTGAATATTAGAAAGTGTTGATAAACCACTAGAAGGAGGGTCAAAGAGGACTCGGCGATAACTACCCCATAAAATAAGAAAAGATTTGTTGATAGTTTTATATAAAAGTGGACGCTTCTATGTGACAGTTACTTAATCATTTAAAATTTTCTTTTCCGTTGGTCAAATTGTGTTTTCAATTAAACGTTCAAATCATTTTTCATCATGAAGATCATTTTTGTAAGTTTAGCTATTTTTCTTTACTACCATTTTCGTTACCTTCCATTTTTTTAATTTAACATTTTCTATTGTTGATAAGT
Source organism: Ericerus pela (assembly GCA_011428145.1). Taxonomy (NCBI): domain Eukaryota; kingdom Metazoa; phylum Arthropoda; class Insecta; order Hemiptera; family Coccidae; genus Ericerus; species Ericerus pela. The sequence goes on along the minus strand of WOFM01000154.1, from coordinate 308,479 downwards.
TTATTTTGAAATTTATTTGTTTGAATTTTCTTATACTGTTTTTTTTTTCCTACTAGATCCTACTGTATTCGATGTAGGTAATATAATTAATTTTAATTAATTTCTGATTCATGACCAAAAAAATCAAAGGGTAAAGTTGACTTAGGTTATAATCAAAATTTTCCGTAAATTATTCCTTCTTCATTGAAAGGTTTCTTTACATAAAACATTATTTATAATATATTTTGCTTTTATTTACTCGGGTTTATTGGCATTCCAGAAATTTTTATAAAAGTTTCGTTAATGTTTTAGCTATACTGAATTACCTACTGAACAATTTAAAAAAAAAAAAAAATTAGGTACCTATATTTTAATAGGTAATAAGAATCGAAAATTTAAATTCAAAAATTCAATTTTCGCTAAAGCTTGAAATAGGTATTATCATTTAATGGCCAACTTCTTCACTTCATAAACAGCTTCACGCAATATAACTTAACGGAAACTGATTTTTAAGGAACCTTCACAGTATTTCTGATTCATTGAAGAAAATTGTTGTTTAAAAACAATTATTAGTAAGGATTAGAAAATTATTATTTTTCTTCATTACCAGTGTTAGAAACCGGCCGTGGTAATGCTACCATGTCCTTTAAAATAATGGTTACCTACCTATACTTCAAAGCTTCGCATATGTCAGAGAAGGGTTGAAAATTATAAATTTCTATCAATGATGAAAAAATAACCATTTTTTTTTCTTGAAATAAATAGGTATGACGAATAGAATTTGATTTCCACGGGCGAAAAAAAATTACGTCCTAAAATTTTTAACGGCTTAAAATATACCTACACTTCAAGATTTAGTCTATTGAAATTCGCTCAACACTATTTTTTGAATACCTATATCTACTACATATTTATGGGGAAAAAATTCCAGTATATACATATGTATGTATATGAGTTGACTAAATATCTCAGTACCACGATTAAAAAAATTTATTTAGTTTGGACGAACTTTCATTTCATATTTTCATCAGCATTCCCAAAACTAGAACAGTTAAAAGTGCCAATTGAAAATAATTCCTATTGTTGCGGCGATATAAGCCTACCGCATTGAAAAAGAATGTCAGAAATAATTTCATGACTTACCTAATTGGAGAACATTATTTGAGTTAATAACAGGAAAGTTACAAAGTAATACTGCAACCTTGTAATACAATACTTACCATTTTTTATTTTCATCTTGTGTTAAAGGAAACAATCAATAGCTTTTTAAATATTCACTTCGAATAGTTATTATATTTTGATCAGAGTTTCAGTTCAACATAAATATTAGGCTATACGTACAATTTTCATCAATAAATTCTAGAAAATGCAACAAATTTGGATTATTCTTAGTATTGTAGTCTTTAATTGAAGATAAGTAGCACTGCCGCAGATAAAAATAATTTAAAAAACAAAAAAAAATTCATTTATTCCTATCCCATTTTAACCACTCAAAACTGCAATAAAATTATTCACATTTAAAAAAGAAGAAGAAAATTTGAGATAGGTACATATTTGGATTCAGGCCTACATCAGTCGGAGAATTACCTATTTTTATAAACCGACTTAGTCTAGGCATTCGTCTAATGCGTTCCTTCATTCGTCATTCTACAATCTAGAAAAATCATATAATTTTCTAAATTAGTCGTTTCAAAATTAATAGCGTAGGTTTACTTCTTAGGTAAAATTTAAGATTAAAATTCCGGATAACGATTATTTGTTTTACACAAAATAATTAGATTCTTCGAAAGTAAGCTAACTTATTTGTGGTAAATTTTGCATCAAATTTGAGATGAATATGTAGCTAAGGTAAAAAAAAATTCAATTTTTTAAGAAACTTGAAAAAAAGAAAAAAGGAGGCATTTATAAATTATTTGATCCGTGATACCACACAGTACTTACTGGTTTTTTTTATTTTATATTTTTTCAATGTTTATAAACATTGAAAAAATTGTGACATGCATAAAACTGCCACAACATGTAAAACATATGTCACAATTAAGCATTTAAGAAGTACCACAAAGTGACATAAAACTGTCACACAGTGACACATTTTTAACAAATTGCTTCAGTGTGGCAAAAAACGGTCACATAAATATATTCCAGAATTGCCACAACTTGACAAATATCTGCCACATAGTGACATTTTTTTGTCATACTATGGCAATTTCATATTTCGAGTCAAAAACAAATACTGGCCTATGACTAAACGAAATTATTGTCACACAGTGACAATTAATTGTCAAAAGTCCCATACCCTAATCTGACACTTTTAAAATGGATTTAGCACTATGGGTATTTCAGCCTAACTTTTTATCCTAGGAACCGATTTTAGTGAAGGAAATTTTCAAATAATTTGAAATAATTTTAGTTATAAACATGTCTTGACCCACAATTTCGTGAAAAATATTCAAAAAATCAGTAAAATTATGTCAATTTATCAGATGAATTTTTAAACAAAATCAACAGTTTTCTCTAAAATACGAAAGTGGAAAATAATAAAAATAAAAATTTAAAACAAATTTATGATTCAGTTTCAATAGGCCTAATGTATTTTCAGCAAACATTAAAAAGAAAGAAAATAATATGAGAATTTAAAGATAAGAAATTACCTATATATTTGACTATTATTTGTAGTTTTTGAGATATTCGCTGATTTGTGACTGCTTAAGTCTAGGAAAATAAGACCTATATGAAAAAAATTAAAACATTTTTTTGCAAGCAATCTTTTTTTGTGGAATATTATAGGAGGGGTCTTCTAAACATCAAATTGAAAATCCAACCCTCCAATTCTTTAGTCAATTTTTTGGATAGTTTGAAGCCCAAAGTTCGTTTTCCAAACGAATCACAAAATTAGAGGAAGTATAAAACAATTTTTCAGACAAAACGTTTTTCTTACTTAATTTCCTACAAATTTAATCCTCACATTTTTCTTTAATGAGTCAATTTTAAACAACCAAAGGCCACCTTAAAATGAAGTAAGTACTAATTACCTTTATTGAATATCAATCAGCCATTGGGATTCGGCATACCACAACTCCAGCTACAACCACCAATTTGTTGATTCTGAACAAACTCATAATTTTCATTATGGCAAAATGTTCGACATTCTGTGTTCCTGTAAAAATTTTGACTCTTTTCATCCCTCTTTATTTTCTCTTCACAAATTTTACTCTACCTAGGTTTATATTGGATTTTTCTTTCGTAATAAAAAGTGCCTCAAAATGTGATTTCCAATTAATTGTATTATTATTTTAGGCTATTTTCTCAAGTCTACTTTTCGCCACCCTCTTCTTGAAAACCTCAGCTTTACCAGAACCACAGAGAGGTGGTTACGGTGGTGGTTATGGTGGAGGTTATGGTGGAGGTTATGGTGGAGGTTATGGTGGAGGTTACGGAGGAAGTTACGGTGGCGGTTATGGTGGAGGTTATGGCGGAGGTGGTCATCATGGAGGAGGACATCATGGACATCATGGACATGGATATGGTGGAGGATACGGCCGTTAAACACAATTACTCATTTCATTGATTTTTTTTTTTGTCGTTTAAATGATAATTATCTTTATAAGTTTTGTAACTTATAATTCTAAATCTATAACTGATTTTGGAAATTTATGTTTGAAGCTAACATTCGTCCATTTTTATATGTCACATTTTTTCAAATCTTTCAATAAAAAAATCATCGTTTATTATTCAACTCTTTTCTACACATACTTTCAGTTGTTCTTTAAACTACAGCTATGACTACCTACACACGAAGAATTTTTCTTTCTTCAAAAGTATATAACGATAACACGTTCATGTACGAATTTTATGCATTTATTGATGTAGAGTTTGGACATCTATGAATTTCAATTACTATAGATCCATCTACAGAATAAATTGGAAAGGAATTTTATAAAGGATTGTAAATTTTGGAATCGTGATTACCAAGCTCAATACTCAAAATTACCACATAAATAAAAAATTAGCACATCTTCGTGAAACAAAAACTTACATTCACAGAAAATGAAAAATAGAACATGATAACCGGAAACGAAATATTATTCTTCGTAAGAGGGTTTCAATAAAACAAATAAACGAAATGTTTTTTGTCACAAAAAATGACCTCTTATTATTAAAAATGTACCGACGTTTCAATAACCACATTAAACTGGGATAACTTGGTCGAGGTGTTCAAATCAAGACTGTGAGCAATCACAGACACGCTTAGACTTATTGGCCCAATAAATTATGAAAATAGACATCAAAAAGATTGCAAAACTAAAGAGAAAAACTTTTTGTACACAGACATTATGCAAGTTAAACAAAAAACTGCAGAACCGAAGAGAAAAATTTAGTAATTAAGAAAAAAGAAAAATAAGATCAAATAAGAAAAAGAAAATTTCAGTAAAAGAAAGAAAAGAACAGAGAAAATTTTTAGTCTGCCAAGTTATCCCAGTTTATCTCCTTACATTCTTAGTAATATCATTGAGAGGAAAAAATGAATAAGTAAATAAATAAATAAATAAATAATAAATGTAGCCCATTTATGTAACTGAAAAAAATGCCAAATATTGAAATTTTGTTAGGTAATTAAGAAAAGTGAATAGATATTACATTGGAGAGAGCGAAGTAACCTACCCATAGGGGCAAAGCATCAACGTTTTATTTATTATCTACAGGTGCCGAATTATTGTTGTTCGGGATCTTGGTTAAGAAAAGCACTCAACCAACACAACTCAATTCATATTTTAAAGACTAACTGCTTCATTGATATTGGCCTACTATTAACTCAAGACATATACTGGCAAACCAGTTTGACTATGTACTCCATTTATTAGGCTTGTTAATAATTCTACCAAAGTATCATCGCAGTATTAACGCAGTCTTGCCAGATTACGTCATTTTGTGCAATTAGGTTTTTTGACCCAGTATAATATTATCATAAACATTTTCTTTAGTTGAAAGGCATTATTGAAGACCAAAGTCGATGATCTGCTATGATACAGAAACAAAATACCTACCAAACTTTGGTTATACTCAACACGAATTCTCCATCAAAAACTGATTCCCCTCCTATACTTCTTTCAACTTAACTGTTCCCAAACTATCGAAATAATTTTGAAAATGGAACAGAAAAATTTAAGCTGAATACTTGGAAAACTGTTGGTAAAAAAAAATGTTAGTAAATGAAATAATCTGCTCAATTTTGAACGCAATCAAGCGATTAGACAATATTATTTTATTTTTGAAAGAAAAAAAATTTTTTTCCTCTTTTTGGAAAAATAATATTGTTATCTCTCTGGCAAAGTTATAGGTTCCTAGGCCTACTCCGTTTCGTAAATAATGATTTAAAAAATAATCGCATTAATTTAAAAATTTTCAGAGAATTTCGACAAAGTCCCCGTCAATAATATAGCTGAAGGTTGGAAAATGTTGATAAACCGGAAAACGTTGATAAACCATGACGCAGCGATATCTACCCTAAAAAATTGGAGAAGAATTTGTCGAAAATTTTGTATAAAAGTAGAAGCCTCTACATAACAAATAATCAGTTATAATTTGCTTTTCCGTCGGTAAAATTTTGTTTTCAATTGAACGTAAAAATTTTTTCAACATGAAGATCATTTTTGTAAGTTATCCATTTTTTCTTTACTTCACTTTCTGACAGGTTCCTTTCCGTTCGTTTGTTTAAAATTTTTTTACCACTAATTTTTTTTCAATTCTTCAGAATTAATTGTTTTTTAACTTGATTTTTTGTTTAATTTTTCTCACCATACTATATATTTTTCTTTCTTATAGGTACTGTATTCAAAGTAACATAATTAATTTCTGAATCATAAAAAAAAATGATTCACGTGATAAAGTTGACTTAAAATCGAAATTTTCTGTATCATTGAAACGTTTCTTTGAAAGAAAAAATATTTATATTTCTCATTCTGCTTTAATTTATTCATTGTTACAAGCAGTTCAGATATTTTCATAAAAATTTCATAAATGATTTGTGAAGGCTACCTGTACTGAATTGAAAAATAATTTTGCAATAAATTCAGTATTTTTGAATAATAACAATCAAAAACTCAAATCCAAAAATCCGATTTTTGATTTTCATTAGAACCTGAAATATTTTTATTCAAGAGCGAAATTTTTCTCCCTAAAAATATAGATAACTTAACGAAACATTAATCACATCGTAACTACAATAAAATTAAATGTTTAGGGAACCTTCAACGTATTTCTGATGCTTTCAACAAAAATATAGTTCAAAAATATTGGTAAGAATTGAAAAAAAAAATTGTTTTCCTTCATTAGAAGTAGAGGTAAGTATACCTACACCTAGTAGATACAAACAATGGCTGGGTGCAATTCGGCCGTGTCCTTTGAAAATTGCATATATTTATCAATAAAGGAAAAAAACAATTTTTTTTCAATAGGCTAACTAGGTAGCTACCTACCCACTTAAATATGACGAACAAATTTTCCTTTCTTTTGACAAAATAAGTATGTCTTAAAATTTGAATCAGTTAGGCACGTATCATTTAGTCTTTTGCCAAATTGGCTCAGCACTATTTTTGGATACAGGTACCTGCATAGTATTATTAATTATAAGTGCCTACGTAACTATTATTTATTAAGAAAACAAAATATACACGTCTGAATATCTCAATAAGTACCACAATAATGAAAATCTATTGCGTTTTAATGAACTTTTATTTTATTTTTGCGTTACCATTCTCAAAACTAGAACAATTAAAAGGGCAATTAGTAATATTAATATATATAGATATTGCATAAGAAGGTTAAAAAATGGAAAATGTTTACATGCAAAGAAAAATTTGCAAAACGAGCGCAGCGAATGAGCAATTTCCAGGGCCGTCCCAACCAAATGGCAGAATAGGTGATCGCTTAGGGTGGCACATTTAAGGGGGCGCAAAATTGAAGAAAGAAAAAAAACTAATGTAGCAGCCACTTTAACGGAAAATGTAAAATTTCAAAAAACCGGCCAACTGCAACTAAAATTAGATTAAGAGAAAAAATTTTGAAAGGGAGAAAAATGAATGAAAAATGAAAATTGTGAGTAAAAATAAAAATAAAAATAAAAATAAATTTATTTTGTTATTAGAGCATATCGAATGAGGACAGCATAAAAGGATGAAGTCAGGTCAGTAAGTGGGTATATTTAAATAACAAAATAAAATACATTTTGTTCATTTTTTAAGTAAAAAACTGAAAAGATATTGTAGTGGTAGGGTATCTATTGAAAATAATCTCCGAAATAATTTCATGTTTTGAATAGAAAACAATATTGGTGTGAACTAGCAAAAAATTTTATAACTATACAACACCATAGGTTATGTGTAAATTTGGGACTATACCTATCTACCTAACTTATATGTATATTTTAATCATTTTTGTTTAAAAGGCTGTTCTTTTGAGAACTACCGAACCAAGGTGAAATGCTACAATTTTTTTTCTCCAAAAACAACCTTTGAAAATGTTAACAAAATTTTTCTGATAAACACTACTCATGTTTTGAATAAAAAGGTATTCTATGTACGGAACAAGTTAATTTTTAATTATTTTCACTTTGCTTGTGATGGAAAATGAACACACTTATTCAATTTCATCATTAGTTAAAGAAAAGGACTATTCTTAGAACAGTTATAGGTACCTCGAACAGTAACTTATTATTCTGATCAGATATTTTTGAATATTGAACATGAAATATTAGGCTACCTACGTAACGTAGCTACAGAGCAATTTCAATCAATTAACCAAAATGAAATCTAATTGACTTTTTTTTCTTTTATCGAAGATTGAAAGTTTAAAATAAACATTATTCTTCATTCCAGTCCCACATATATCATCTAAAATTGTAATAAAGTTATTAACATTAAGTTTTTTTTTTTAAATAGAAACTTTAAGATATTTGGCTTTATTAACATTAAATTTTGAAAAAAGTCCAATAAAATTATGAAAATAGGTACATCGAAAGTCATTAAGAACATAGGTATAGGTACCTAATCAGTGCAAAAAAAATTCTTCGGTATGTACTTTAAATAGTAGGCATACTTTAGACCTACATTAGCTAAAAAATTATTATTATTGTTATTTTTATTTTTATTTTTAAAAAAAGACTTAATTTAGGCTTTCATCTGATGTGTTCTTCACTCATCATTCTAAACCGGAGAAATCGTGAAATTTAAAAACTTATTTACTTTAGAATCTTAATAGCAAATAAATAAAATATTATATTTTTGGGTAAGGACAATTTGATACAAACTAATTAGATTCTTTCTGCAACACATGTGCAAAAACCACAACTTTATATGTAGGTATTTATAGCAACCATAAACCAACGAATTTTTGGTTTGTGAAGTAGATGTTAATTTTACATGCTGTTGCGTAGGATTGAGATCCGCAAAAGTGTGTAAAATATTTTACACATGCCACTACGGATAAACCTAATTCATACTGGACAAGTTTTCACGCTACAAGCCAGCTATTTAGCGTACTATTCTGTTAACAGTTCAAGTTAATTGTCGTTTCAACCTTTTAAAGTTAATTTAACTTAGTAGATTATCATGTAAGATTCTAGTAAGATTCTTGGAAGACTATCCGCTAAGCTAAAGTTAACTTAAATAGCTAAAAACACCAACTAACTTTATCTGTTAACAGAATATTATACCAAATAGCACGCCAGTAGCTACAAAACTAGTCGAGTGTGAATCAGGCTATAGCCATATTTCAACAACTATTGAACATAATAGGTATAGGCATTTTTATATTTTTATTCGCTTTAATTCGTGAAAAACTATTCATCAAGTTACATTTCAATTCTACACATTTCAATTTAAAAAAAAAGCTCTCAAATGATTTCTCAGTCGCTAGTTGAGCTAGAAAGTTAGAATTTGTAATGCTCAAAAGAAGATAAAATTTACATTTCCATGTAATTTTTAAATTATTTTTAACTATTTGACCACAAACAAACAAAAAAGACCTAAACTAATGGAAAATTTGCATCGCTATTTAAGCTTTAGAGCTAGGGATGGTATTTCTCGAAAGAGAAGAAAATTTACTTGAATTTATTTTTCACACAATTTTTCATCCGTTTTCAAATATTTGAAAATAAACGAGCGAAATAAATGCTAATTAATGGAAAACTGTATTTTTTTTTTGAAATCCAGAAACCTCTGTTCTTTCACTCAATGATTCCTCAGCCGCTATTTAAACTAAAAAGCTGAGATTAACATTACTGGAAAGAGAAAAAAGTGTGCTTGTAATCACTTCATTTATAAATTTTTAATTATCATTAGCTGTTTGAAAACAAACAAACGAAAAAACGCAAAATAATGGAAAACTTGCCACTTTTGTATGTTTTTATATATCATTTTATAGATCTTTTCCTTTGGGAATTTATTTATTATTTTTTTTTTTGAGGGGAGTTGTTGCAATGTTTTTTTTTTTCATTATTTGCAAGAAGTATGATGTATAACAAGTGATAGTGGGCTTTACAGTATTCGCCTTTAGCTCGTCTGCAAATTCTTCACTTTGAGTAAAAAAAATAGCTCACTTTATGCACTTGCTACACAATATACTACTATTTTAGTTGACCTACCAGTTTATGAGTAGTTTTTCATGAAATTTGAAATAAACTCTTGAAGTAGACAAGTTATGAATCAAAAAGCCTAATTTTTTAACAGGCTTCGAAATAAAAAGAGGGTTATTTATTCGAACCGTGACCCGACAGAATACTTACTTTAAATGTTTTTGTTTTTTGTGTATGTAGATTTTTATTATGTTTGTTCCGCCTTAACTTTTCATTCTCGGCGTCAGTTTTGTTGAAGTAAATTTTGAAATAATTTTAATTATACAGTAAACATTTTTGTACTCAGTATTTTTTGAAAAATATTCAAAAAACTGATAAATGTCGAAGTATTACAATCTTGAATTTTTAAACAAAATCAATATTGTTTTCTAAACCACGAGAAAAAAACAGAACAATCAAATCAAGTTGTCTAAGCAAATTACGTCTAAAATGGTCATTTGAAAAACTTTTTTGATAACAAGCGAGATTTTTCTTTAAATGGTTTTACAAACCACATATTGAAAATGCTACCCCCACCCCTTGTTTTAACTTTTCTACGAGGAATAAACCACCGCAAAAAATGGTTTTTTGGTAATTATATCAATAACAGTGACTTATCAATAAAAAAAAATTCTAATAAAAGTAATTTCCCCTCTAATTTTACATCAAAAAGTATTCTTATAATTTTTGCCCTACGTATCTCCTTGAATGACAAATCTCGTGCAAAGTAAGGTACTTTTTCACGCAGAATATTTCAACATCCAATATAGCAATTATGTAACTACTCACAGGAACACAGAATGCTAAATATACAAACTCTTGCAACTGGTACACTTTAAACCCATAGATGAAGCTAATAAGGAGCTCCTGTAGGTTTCCTGTTACCCATAAGTAAGAAAAAAAGAAAATAGCACAAATCAGTTAAATTTTATAGCAGCTTCTTCACTGCTATTTAAAATCATACGTTTTAGGGAAGTGAAGGTATAGGTTTACAGTGCAGAGATGTAGAAACAGAGGGGCCAAGTGGCAATGTCCTTTCCGAATGAAACTGTGGGGACAAAGTATCAAATGTCCGCCTTCATAAAAATAATTTTTACCATATCGAATAGTTCTAATGAAATTACTTTCATTGAGTCTGTTTTTATTTTCAGTAGACTTACATAAAAATTTTTTTAACCAGTTCATATCAGATTTTGCCATACATAATTATCTACTTATTTTGAATTAATAGCTCAATTGATCTTTTTTTCATTTTTTTGACATCAAAAATTTTGTTGGTATTAGGTAGGACATTTTCCTTTCAGGCTGTTATTTTCCCAAAAAATTTAATTGATTTCAATATGCTGCGAATTCCACTCATTTTCTACCTACCATGTGAACAATACGTCTAATAAGTCTGTTTGATATGGCAAAATGTACTGCACTTCTATTTTGTTTTTTAGTAAAAAACTGACTGTTCAATCCCTCCAAATGCTACATTGGAACATTGAAGAGACTTTTTGATTTACCACGGTTGGACTTGAAAACAACTTCTTCTCAAATTGTACCCAACTTCCCTATTCCACAGGCTGTGAGGAAGTTCTGGTGAAAATTTCTGTTCTTAAGATAAGGTCTCATTTGAGTAACATGCATTTCTATTTGAGACTTATAGACATCAATTTTTTTGTGAAGACTTTGGGAGACAAATCCAAAATTTTTAGGGGGTTAGACTATTCGTTTTTTCAACAATTTCAACTTTATCAAATTTAATGATTAATCCAAAGTCAGTTTTCTGACTTATTAAATGAAATTCATTCAGTAATTACTTTGCTGATTTTTTGGCACGTATTTTTTTCTTTGATTATTTATACTGTCTTCAATTAGTTAAAAATAATTCAGTTATTACTAGATTTGGAAATATTTTAAAGAGATATTTAGATCTACTCCTAAGTACATGCCCGTGAAAGCCCTGGTGAATGAGCAGAGTGACAGATCCATAGGCTGCACGGGGTTATGGTCCTCTTACCTAAAAAAACAACTTGGTGGTCAACAGGTTTATATTATTGAGGTATATGTTTGTTACAAGATAGGGGATAGAGTATCGATTATTTGAAAGCACAAAATTTAGAATCAAACTTTGTCCCATCCTTCTGGAAAATCCTGGAACCCTCATTTTGGTGTACTTGTGCACTACTACTGGTAACCACACTCTGAACAATTTTTTCACATCTTTGTTCTCTCCATCCTTATTTGTTTATACAAAAAAATTGCCAACTTCTGAAAAAATTGAAAAAGTTACTAATTGGCACGATTTCGTCTTGAAATCGATCAAAGGGGTGAGAAATCCTACATCTCCACATGAAAAAACCCCGTCCTCTTCCGTAATCAATTATCTCAAAAAACGTTGTCCTCTCCCCCATATTAAAAATCATTAAATCATTCCTACAAGTCTGCTGAAATGAAAATCTGTAATATTACAATCTAAGATCTGTGTTAAGTTTGAAAATTACCACATTTTCCCTAACAGGTTTTCCATGATGTAGTGATGTTGAAATATGGTATTTAAAAATGCAAATGGATTTTTGTTTTGGTCAAAAGTGTTTAGATTTCAATGAAAACGAATTTGAAGAAAATCAACCTGAATGTGATGATATTTTTGAAAATAAAAAGGAATTGCTCAAGATGAATCTGAAGCAGGAATCTGTCAGTTAATATGAATTCATATGTTCTACCATAATCAAATTTCTGTATTTTTATTAGTTCTACTTAGCCCTGCCAAGTATTAAAAATATAAATTCCTAAGTCAACCAGAAAAACTTAAGGACTGGTCGCAAATAGAGTGAGGGCAAAGCCACAAGGTCTACTATGTACAAAATAGAAAAATTTTCTTATTTTGGACAATATTTGTGGGTGATGGAAGGGTTTAGGATAAAAATTGTAATGATGATTTCTTATGTAAAATTAGTAAAAAAATTACTCTTATTCAAAACTTTTTTATGTATAAGTCACTGTTCTTAATATATATTTACAAAAAACCATATGTTGGGGTGGTTAATGCCCCCTAGAAAATTTAAAACAGTGGGTGGGGTGAGATTTTTAATATGTTGTTCGTAAAAACATGAACTTACTAACAATTTAAAGCAAAATCCTACTTGTTATCAAAAAAATGTTTCATTTTCCCTGACCAAAAGTTCCTAAAAAGAATATGTAATTCAGTTTAAGCATTATTTTGGTCAAACATTGAAAAGGGAGAACACAACACTGGAACTGAAAGATAAGATAGTAGGTAACTATATATTATGCTTATTTTACTCTGATTTGTTGTTTTGAAGACATTTGCTGGTTTGCAGCTGCCGATGGGGCGAAATGTCGTATTCTATTACGAGAAAAACTAGTGGTGTGAAAAGGAACGTAATCTTCAGAATGTTCAATCATGCCTTGGTATTCGGCATACCACAACTCCATTTACACCCATCAATTTGTTAAAATTGAACCATTTCATTACAGCAAACAGGCCAACTTTCTTTGTTCATAGATAAATTTAGGCATTCTTCATCTTTCTTCACTTTTTCTTTCTGAAAATTTTATGGTTCTTAGCTTTATGTTTGAATTTTTTTCCCCATGATAAAAAGTTTCCCAAAACGTGCTAAAGCTTATCTAATTGATTACAATATTATTACAGGTTATTTTCTTCTGTCTACTTTTCGCCACCCTCATCTTCAACTCCTTAGCTTCACCAGAGCCACAGGGTGGTCGCAATCGAGGAGGACATTATGGAGGACATTATGGAGGAGGACATTATGGAGGAGGACATTATGGAGGTGGTCGTGGAGGTGGACGTGGAGGAAGATATGGCCGTTAATCACAAAAACTACTATCTGTGATTTATTATTATTATTATTTAGACGTCTGTCTTTGTACTTAACTTTGTTTTTTTGTTTTTTTTTTTAAATCAAATAGACTACTGAATTTGTATATTTATTTTTAATGCAAACATTCATTCATTTTTATACTCCACATTTTTTTTCAACTCTTTTATAAAATCTTTGTTCATTAGTCGGTTGTTTTTCAAATACACTTTCTATTGTTTTCTAGAATAGAAATATGATAAGGGTCTATGTTTAGACATAGAGTATATATTTTATTTGTATTATTGTATCATTTACAGTCGGGTGCTGTAGAGCATTGAAAACTGATAATTTGGGAAGTTGTTCCTGCTTTATTGGATTAAATCATGGTTCAGTAGCTAAAAAACCGTGTTTGAGTCCCCACACTTATTAAATTTTTTTATGTAATTTTTTGGGAGGATATTTGTCACATTTTGGCGTTTTTCACGTGTACCTTTGATAGTAGATGTGCCCCATTCTATACTATATAAAACAAAATTCTTAAACAGACAGAAGTCTTTAATCTTTTTATTCTCTCAATTACTTTTTGACCGTCTGTTTAAGAACATAACCTGCACACCTGAAAGAACATATCGTCTTTGTCTGATCACTGACGCTTCTAAAATTATGAATATGAAAATTATATGATCTACTGTCAACGGGGGTGATAAGCAAAAATATCATTTTTCAAGTAATATTTCAATGCTGTTACTCATAAAAGTAGAAGAGTCATAGAAACTTGGAACAAACTCTAATATAATGTACTGGTCTTTAAAACTTAAGAAATTTTATGTATACCATGATTCTCATTTTAATTAACAAAATAATGAGCAAAAATTTTTAAATTGAAATTTTAAAGAATTTCGAAAATGAAAAAGTAACTAAAGGAAAAGAAATTTGTTTGACTGTATAAGTAAGTTTTTAGACTATATATGTAAAAAGGTACTAACTCAACAATTTCCTCCATTTTTTTTTAATTTTTATCATAATGAATCTCTGTGTGGTCGCCTAAAAGAAGTTCCAGTCCAATGAAATTCTATTCAGATAGTGTGATTTAAATGACATAATATGTTATGAATCGAAGGTGTGTTTATGCTGAAACTTCGTTAAATTATCAATGTACATTAGTTAAAGATTCTGTGAAAGTTTGAATGTAATCTTACGGTTGGTTTTTTGAGATACCTATTATTAACTGTCTATTTGAAATTAGTGATTCAAATGATTTGAATTCTATCTGAATGGAGAATTTCAGCGATATCTTGAGAACCAAACGTACGATTTCTGCCAAACTTTCACACAGTCTTCAACTAAGATATGATTATGTCTTTTAAAAATTCCAGCTTTCTACAACCAATGCTTCTCATGCAATTGCATTCGATAATTTTATTGCATAGTAGTTCAGTGAAAACAAATGGGTAGTTAGAAAAGTCAATTGTCAGAGAATCATAATTTGCAGAGAGCTAAAATTTTGTGGGGACATGGTAATATGTTAGTTGAAGATTCTTTGAAAATTTGACCAAAACTGTACTAGTGGTTTTCGAGATATCGCTGAAATTCCTTCTAGCTTATTTCATAAAAAGTTTAAAGAATGGAATGAATTGGAGGATTTTATGATTTTCCTGAAGTTGATATAACAATGGTTGAGTAAATACTAAATTTTTAAGATTAACTATATGTGTTTGGTTATCTATTTGAATTCATTCTGTTCCACCAAATTTTTTTCTTACTCAAATTCAGAGTAGAAAAAAGTGATAAAACAGCTAGTGTTGCTTATCACCCTGACTAGTCGGGTGATATGGGACACTATTTGAGAAAAATTCAAAAATCAATCAATCACGGTACAGCATTGTAACTAAGGTGATCTTATAGAGAAGGTTATGTGTTTACCCATATTATTTTTTTAGATTTTTTTCTCAACCATCTGCAGAAAGCAGCATGAAAAACTGGAAATTTTCTTGCTTATCACCCTGTTGATGGTACATGTTAATAAAGTCTGGGAGGTATTTACTATCGTGATATGTTACACGATCCTCTGCGCACCTAAGGGGAGAAAAGGTTTAGCAACAGCGCATAGTGTGCTGGCTCCCTGTACTGGTGTTGTGGTGGTTGCCAAACAGTAGCACTTTGGTAAGAAGGAGTGTGATAATGTAATTTTGTTAGTCTCTCAGACTCTAAAAAAGTTAGGGCTTAGGCCACTACACTGGTAGCACAAGTGGTAGTAATACTTCTTCAGCCTATAAGATTTCCCCTAAGAAACCTTATTCAAATATTAATTGAAATTATATTACGTTTTTTTTGCAAAACTTAATTTCAATGAAAAGAAAAAGTACTTCGTATTTTTTACTTCCTCACACAAAATATGCAACATTAATTCTCTTTAGCTAACTCACTTCCACTCTTCAAAGAATAAATCTTCGAACCACTCTATTATATTACACTACAAGGTCTAGTTGTATAAGGTTCATGAACCTACGAAGGAACAACTCCATCGTTTGGTTGAACACAGAATTCAGGCCAGACAAAAATGAATGGAAGAAGAAAAGGCTATCAAAAATCATAGTAGAACAATAGTAACTGAGATTGCAATGGAAATAGCCAATAAACATTATTTTGTTAGTCTCTCGGACTCTAAACGAAGTTTAGGTTTAGGCCATTACATTTACGACATATCTATAAAATTTAAAGAGTCTATAAACTTTTATAAAACTCAAAAAAGTTCTGTAAGGCAGTAATTTTTATCTAGTTTTTTAGATATCCTAAGAGGTGGCTACAAAATAAGATGAATAAAATCACCTTTATAAACCTTTAAAAACGGATATTTCACAGATTATTTGTTATTGTTGTTTTTATTTTTCTATGACTTTGATGTTTTTATCAAAGGTTTATTGAGAATGTTCGTAAACACCTGAAAATTTTTATAAATGTCTTTAAAATTTATCGACACATTGTTAATGCCTCCCTGTGTTCATAAAGAGTAATGTTTCCCTGAAAAAAGAAAAAAAGATTTATGCAGCTAAATGAGGAAGTATTTTTTCAATCCTCAAAAAAATCTTGAAAACATGTTCAGATATGAATTTTAAGCTTTGATTGAAGAGTGCGAAGTAACCTCTCATGGGGACGAATTTCTAAGCCAGATTGTTAATCCAAAATCTTTTTAATTCGCCAAGCAATTATCTCACAAGAAACAACAATAAATAACAAGTTCTTCGAGTAGTTATTAATTCTTCATTTCATACCCAATAGAAAATAAAATTTTTAACGATTAATTATCTACCTCTCTTTTTTTAATAAAATCAGAAGTATAACCAATTGTAAAATAGAGATTTGGGTACAGTTAAGCTTTACTTGGAGATTAAGCCTGGATAAATTCAGAAGTACACTGAAAGATTCTGGTTTAGCGCAATCAATCTAGTTTAACTCCCCAACCCACCATTTTTGGGGGTTCTGGTGTTAAATAAGCCCACTGACCCCTACCTACTCATCAATTAGAGATTTATACGAGATAAAACTCACTAATATACATAGGCAGTTTCGTGAATAAATTGATTTTTATTCGAAAAATAAGCCTAAAATTATTCACTTAAATTTTTTGTAAAATCAGTCAAGCTTGAACTATTGGTAAATTAGCTCAGAATTAACTCTCTGTTGTATAGGTGTAATTGTTTAAATATTACTGTAACTGACAAAAAGAAGTTTGTTGCCATGCATTAATTTTGAAAATCACACTAGCAAATAGGAATACTTCGAAGTAAATCACGTTCATCGTTAGTATAGGTACTAAAGTTAATATTTTCATTTCACTGGGCGAAAAAAGTGGAAATAAACTCTTTCGACTTTGGAAACAAACCTTCAAATTTTTAATTTTTGTATTAGAGTTGTTCAATGCATTGACCCATGGGAAGAAAACAGTTATATACTTATACTTAAAACACTGATTATCAGAGGTACCTACCAAATTATTCTTAGATTCGACAAAATTAAAACATAAGTTACCTAATTCTGATTTTGACTCGCTATGGTGTACAACTTGGTCCAAATGGAACAGTGCATGGTAGGTACACAATTTTAACCAGTTATATTTTCGTGACTAAAGACTGACAATTGTTTAAGAACATAGTCAATGTTTTCAGGACCGGCTGGACTAACAGATGCTAGTAGCATCCAGTATATACAAGACACAAAGGGTTACCAACAACTCCCTCCCACTGAGATACAATTTTATTGATTATCACTATTGAGAGTTTTCATCAAAGTGGCTGACATCTGGCGGATTTTCTTCAAACTAAAAATGAGGTGATTGTGTATGATATCAACAATATAAAATAATTATGATAATTTTCCTTTTTCTACAGACTTTTCATGGATTTATTGAGTGCTATAACTTATTTATTTAGAATGGTAGAATATATTGGTGTGGAAGATGACAAACATCCTTTTAGAGGTGCCGAAGAAACATTAAAACTGCAAGACACCAGAATTTATTCAAAATTTGGTTGCAAGTACTTATACTCTCATATTTTTATCAACATTATCAGTTATTATTGAAGTATGCCAGTGGGGGTCATTTCGATATCTGTCCCTACAGTCTCAACATTATTTTTTATTTACAATAACCCCTTGAACATGGCTAGGAACCTTGGATTTAAAACCACTTACACAAGGAGGTGATTCCAAAAATTATCACCCCCAACCCATTCAGCCTACCAGGTATTTGTGGACTCGATGTTAACATGGATAATGGTTGAATTTAAATACCAAAATGTACGAAGATATGATCCATAGTTTTGTTACGTACATTCACTGATTTTAAACTTGAATTAAACACCATAAGTCACCCCACCACATCTCGCACATTGCCTTTTAAAAAACTAACACATTTTAAAAACAGTAATTATATTGAAAAATAAAAAGTTTTGTATAAAAGCATATAGCAAAAGCAGAACATAGTTATTCTGATCAATACCGAACAGAGACTGTGTCGAACTCGACAAAAGTGATAGATTGATGATAGGAAAAAATAAAAATACATGGAAGCATATAGAATATTTGGCAATATTTCTATTTTAAATGTAGGTAACAATTATGTACCAAGGTGAGAAAATATAAGAAAAAGTATGAATCTATGTGACAATATAAGATGAAACATGAAAAAAATAAAGCAGACAAAAATTTAAGGAAAGATGTAAAATTTAGCAAAGAAATGGAAAAGAAAAAGACGGACTTGAACAAGTTCAACAGCCACTGTTACGAGTATATAGAAGAGAAAAAAAGAAAAATAGAGAGAGAGAGAGAGAAAGAATAAAAGTGTGAAAGGTAAGTAATTTTGGTTTTTCGCAATGGATAATTTTATTTTTATCTGAGGTTCTTTTTAGGATATTTATGAAAATTTTGTTTATTGTTGTTATGAATTGAATTTTTATTTTAGTATGGGTGATAGCCTCATGTGTCATTATCAGTCAGTAAATGCAACACCATCACCTCCATTTTCATTCACTATAGCTCTCCTAACCATCGTGGTAACTCCCAGCCCCAATAATAAATGTAAAGGCGAAGGAAATTCATTCGGAAAAATTCTCTCACATTTAATGCGCATGTTCCAGCTACCAAGCAATGGAAGAAAGTGAAGTCGAAAGAAGACAAAAGGAAAAAAACAAGAAAGACGAAAGATGTTTTTTTAATTTTTCTCTATTTATAGCGCTGGCAGAAGTCATGGACCAATACAAACCAAAGTGGCTGTGCTTCAGGGCTTGTAATGTCATAAAATGACCTATATAATTATGTCACCAATTCAGAGGCTCAATTATGAATTCTGTTCTGGCTACAAAAGCCAGTTAACAGCTGTTGCTCTGTCAAATTTGGGGGGGGAAGGACAAAAACACAAAGGTGAACTGTATTTTTTAGCAATCCAGTGCTTATCGCATTATTCAGAGCTAAATCAAAATTAATATTGAAACTGACTGTTTTTTGCGCTGAAAAGACTGTAATATGATTTAGCAGACTTTGTAGTTGTATTTGGAGGAAAAATAATATTAAAAATTGACTTTTTTTTTCCCCACAAAAAGTAGTTTACTATAATAATATGTATTATATATATCCAAACTGGGAAAATTCAAATATTATAGTCAACTAAAATTTTAATATATAATTTGTGACTTGCAAAATAATTTATTATACTAGAATCGAATATTCCCTTAAAAAATCATATCACAATATTAAAAATTTCAATAATCCTGAAATTATGATTTTAGACTTTCAAAAAAAAATAACAAACTTCATATTAAAAATAAAGTGCTTTTAAGTGCAAGGCACTGGTAAGTATCAAGTTCACTGAAATTAAGAATAAAAAATGGGATCGCTTGTTAATAGGCCATCTCAAAATGGATCCACGTCTTTATTTTGACTATGTTCTTCTTTTCTTACTATTTCGGTTTTTTTGGTTTTTTTTTCGGTTTTTTTTAATCGTAAGTATGACGAAAAATTTGACAAAATGAAAAAAGACCCTACCCAGCATTCTAATACACAAAAATATCAGTTGATTAAAAAAAATTTTTTGACTACAGATTCAGACATACATCCTAATGTGCAAAAACCCCATTTAACCACTGAGCCACGGAGGCAGTTGTTAAAGTCGGTTTGTCACAGACATACAATCACAGGATCAGATAAAAATACTTACAAAACATGGATCCAATTTGCGACGGAAAGCAGATGGACAGCAAAATTTGTTCGGCACAATATATAAATGAGAAGTGATTGAATGTCTGGATACAACAAACCAGAATTTGTAACTGCCGCCATGACTCAGTGGCTACCCAACAAACAACTCGTAAAAAAATTCGGGAACTCCACTGCCAATTTTAGCGGTACTTTAATATTCTCAGAGCTAAAAACAAATGCTAAATTAGCCGTCACTCCTAATTTGGCACACTTTTTATGGCTAATACACAGCTATGCAATGTCTTACTGCTAAATTAGCCATAAAAAGTGTGCCAAATGGCTGATACACACTACACAGCTATGTAACGTTTCACTGCTAAATTAGTCGTAAAAAGTGTGCCAAATTAGGAGTGACGGCTAATTTAGCATTGCTTTTTAGCAGTGAGAATACTAAAGTACCGCTAAAATTAGCAGTGGAGACTCCTAATTTTTTTACCAGTTAGCTGTGAATTGTTTGCCGGGTAAGTTGGGAAAAGCTACCAAAGTTGTTCGATTGAATCTGCACCCAGATAATTATTTTTCTAATTGTTTTAAAGTCAACTTTGATATTTTCATCTACTGGAATACTTGGTGGGGTCTTTTTTCCTTTTTTTCAGATTTTTCGTCATAGGTACTTACGATAGTAAAATAAAAATAAAATAAAAAACCAAAGCCAGTCCATGACGTCATTGTGCCAAATGGATTTTGCTGTCCATCCGCTTTTCTCTTTGCGATAGGTCTATCAACAGCATTCCTTAAAAGATAAGCTTTTATTTTTTTTTGGCTTTCGCTTCATGCAAAATAGACATTATTTTGTTGCGGAAGGTTGGCTGCAGTATTAGTATATTTTAAAATCGCAGTAGCGAGCAAAATAAAAGCTTATAGAGAAAAGGTAGAAGGGGACGTATTCATCATAATTATGTTTTTGCAACTGTAAACTGTAGTTCTGATTTCAATAAAAACCTGATTTTCTGATCAAATTTTAACTTCTTTCTTTTTCTTTTTTTTTTTTTTTTGAACCAGAAAATGAACTCTCTTATAAAGATCCAAACGTAATGCCAATTTTATTGCAATTACATAGGTAGCTGTAGAGTCGTATCTACCGGTTGTAATTTACCCAAACAAGTAAGTTATCGAATAAATGATTTGTTTTGAAAATAATTTTTGCAAGTTCTTCTGCAAAAGTAGGTGCTTAAAACAGATCAGAAATTTTGCATTCGATCGGTCACAAACTCCATGAATATGTCTCGAACACAATTTACCTATTTTATTATATCATTATATTCGCATCTTAATACCCAGGTACGATATAATGAACCAGTTGTGAGAATTGTGTACGTATTAAAAACTTTCTTAATCATATTCGACAAATTATTAAGATAGGTATAATTTATTTCAACCGAGTATAAATATAATATATAGGTACCTATAGGATTTCTTTTTTTTTGGTTTTTCTTATTATTGAATTATAAAAGGTCTATTATAGATTATAAATTGGCTGAAATATTTAAGTAACTTCTTCACTAAGGACAAAAAAAAAATAAAGGTATAATTCTTGTGCAGATACCTCTCTCGATCTGTACTTACATATAACTCTTTAGTTATACCTACGAATTTAAAAAGTCGAGTAAAAGTTAATTAAAAATTAAAATAAAAAAAAAAAAGATAAACAGAAGGTCAAAAAACAACACATCCAGAACAAATTGCAGCGATTGAAATCCAGTATAAAAGAGCAATTTTTTTTCGTTTTATTCACAGTTCACCTGAAACCATTTCGCGTCATTTATTCAATTTTCAATTAAGTATACTTACGTATAAATTTGTACATCATTCTGATACAAAATGAGCAAATTCAGCGTGGTAAGTTACGTAATTATAATATTTTATGTATATTTTATTTTAATCGTTGGTTAATAATTTGCCTGTCGGACCAAAGAAGCAGTGATTTTTTTTTTTTTTTCAATTTTATTATAAATTATTTTCAGCGGATAAGCTTGCCAGTAGTAGATTCGTGATTGCAGTAATATTAAGTATAGGCTATAATATTAAAAAATAGGCCTACGGTGTAATATAGTTAAGTGCAGAATTGCGGAACTCACAAACAATAGGCCTAGTGAAAAATAAATAATTAAGACTTCATTCGGGTATATTCTTATATCCACCTATAAATGATTTTTCAGATGTTTCTGAACCTTTGATGGTCATCTTTGTTGGAAAAAGTTTCAAATAAAATTTTTGATAATTAGTAGGTAGGTAAGTAATTAGGGATTGATGTGAAGCAATGTTCAGCGTTCTTTTAAAGCAGAAGGGTCACAGAAAGTGTAAAGTTCCCAGAAGCCATCGTCTCAGATGTCTGATAATTTTAGTAATTATTATTATTTTTTTTTTTATAATCACCATATTTATTGCCGGACAGTAAGATAAAATATCTAAGCTTGAGAAGGTAACAAAAATCATAAAGCTTAGTTCCAGCTTGTCACCGGTACCATACCGATCGTTAATATGGGAGCATATTCTGAAAATTTAAAAAGAAAAAATGGACGATGACCTGTATCGAGGTCACGGTTATACGGCTTTGGAGTGCAGAATTATGTAAGTTGCGTTAAAAACATTTGTTTCGTGGCTAAAAAAAACTCGCAGTTACAGGGAATGGTTCATTACTGAATCTCGATGAATAAAATAGCCAATTGACCAATAGTGTTTGACAGTTAGGGGCTTAAAAACTATCGAATCGATTTTGGACTGCTTAGGCATATTCGATTCCTTTTGACTCGTGCTTTCATTTTATTTGTGTTTGCGATACACTTTTAACCTATTCAAATGAAGAATATTGAGACATTTCTGAAATTTTTCACAAAATTATCAATTAGGTACGTTAAAATTTTCAACAAACCCGAGCAAGTTTTTTTTTTATTTTTATTTTTTTATTTAACAAAATACAATCGCAAATATCAGTAGATGTGGCGTAGATGAAACGATTGACACCTCGTGGAACATTCTGTCACGCCCCTGTTCCATGTTATACGAATTTCATCGATGTGGCGAGTCCCAGTATTACATAACGAAATGTTGGATGCTCATTATTTCACCGTGTGACCTTGATAAACAATATTTCATTAAACTCTTCGGACCTTCCTCTCTTTAAACCAGTTTTTTTCTTCTTGTTATCATTATAGTTTACGAATTAATGAAAGAAGCCTGGTACTCCCTACAGCTGCACTTTTTCAGACACCGAAGTTTTCATTGGGGGTAGGAACTCAATTTTGACCCGTAAAACGTATTTTAAATCAAAATAAATTGAAGAACACACCTATACAGTATGGCCTATACTCGATAATTTTTAATATTACATTAATTACTCAATTTGCTGGCAAACGGAGTATTAAAATTGACCTCACAAAAGGGTTAGGGGTAGGGATGATGAAAATTATCCGTTTGATGATAAAAGAAAAAGATTGGTACCATTTTACCATTTTGATAAAATGGATAGAGCTGAAATTTTCACAAGAGATAGTTTTCGGAGCAGGTCTGAAAGAAGTTTGGTGTCAATCGACGTTGTAGTTTCTGAGAAAACAAAAAATTCCTGGAAAAGTGGTTTTTCCGGGATTTTAAAAAAATGATGGAAGGAATTAGGCTGAAATTTTCACGATAGATTATCCCTACGTCAGTGCAAGTCTGATAGAAGTTTTGTGCATAATAATTTTATAGTTTATAAATAAAACTGGAGAAGAAAAATTTCTGAGAAAAATGATGTTCAAGGTTTTAAAAAAACTATCAAATATACAAAGCTGAAATTTTTACGAAAGATAGTTCTCACACACGAGCAGGTTTGAAAGTAATTTGGTTCTCAAAGGTTCCGTAATTTCCAAGAAAACTGGAAAACAAAAAATTCCTGGAAAATTTGTTTTTCCAGGATTTTGAGAAAACGACAAAAGGGATTAGACTGAAACTGTTTACAATAGATTGTCCTCGCGTAAGTGCAAGTTTGATAGAAGTTCGGTGCCTATTAATCTGGTAGTTTCTGAGAAAACAAAATAGAGTTCACGTCTCCCATTTAAGAAGTGAAGATTTGTCTATTCAACACATCAAAGATTTCTTAGGAAGCCCATTCTGGTAAATGCTGGGAATATATAGTAATAAGTTGGATGAATCACTTTTTCACACAGAGAACATCATTAAAACAGTTTCTGACCAGTAAAATTTTAAATACCTCATTGAAAATCTCAACCAAAGACTATAAAGTTGTTTGAAATAGTTGTAATTAAGTAAATATTTTTCAAAAATTACAGCAAACGCAAATAGATATCCTGTAATCAGGGGCCACGTTAGGGGGAGTGGGGTGTGTGACACCCTCTTTTGGCCTAAGCTGTTGTAAAAATTAAAAGTAATCCTGACCACTTTTCTTCTTTCTTTCTTCTCTTCCACTGACCAATTGACGTTTTTTCGGGGGGGGGGAAAATTGAAATTTTTTTGGGCGTGTTACACCCCCCTTAACAAACATTTTTTTGCGCGACTCCTGACTTTAAATTTGTTTTTATTTTCTATATTTCTATAACAGGCTAGTGAAAAATTAAAAACTGTGGAATTTTTTTGAATACAATAGGCCAACAGTAAAAACAAACATTAGCTATAGAAAACTAAATTTTTGACGAACATCGTTCCTTCATTTTTAGGAAGTATGGTAGGTAGTCGGTACGAATTCGCAGCTTTTAAATTTCCATCAAAAATGAAGGTTTTTGTCTTTCGCAGTAGATTAGGTAAATTTAAAATATTTTTTCATGAAATTCCGCTTAGGCGAAGAAAAACGAATACCTATTTCTTATTTCCCATTCCCTCAATAGCACAAAATTTTACAAATTTCTTCATGACACACTTCCAAAATGATCGTTTTGTACGAATTCCTACATACTAGGCACTCCTTTCATTGTCAGCCTTAAGCGGAGAAAAGACAGATGACGTTGAGCCTATCACAAATAGAAACTTTCTGCTGCATTTCCAGCACCTAAAAAAACGATTCTGTGAAAATTCCCAGCATCTCTGTCGGAACACTATACGCCTCACTGCCAAAAAACCAACCAATAACAAATGCACTTTGTCGGTAAATTAGCGTTCATCATTTCGATTTAACGCGCTTCAAAAATCTATTCTAAGTATGGACCGACTGATACAAGCGCATGTAGGTACCAAAAAAAATTGAAAAGTTTTCATCCATAAGCTGCTCTCCAGCAATCATTTTGAAATCTTGTCCACAGGTTATTTTTGTTTGTCTGTGCGTCGCTACAATTGTGGTACAGTCTCTGGCAGCTCCTGCGATCAGCGACCGTCTGAAAAGGGATCATCCGGGAAATCACGGTGAACATACTGGCACTCAAGAAGGTCAAAATGGAAATCAACAAACTCAATATGGCTCTGGACATGGAGGATTTGTTGGTGGAAAGCCAGGAGACTTCGTAGGTGTGCCGCTGGGACAAGGACATGGAAACCACGCCCCACATTAATATACCTACGAAAATTGAGTAAATCAGATTTTCTCCTCACCAACTTCCGCAGACCACAAGGGGAAACAAACGCAACAAAAATATTTGAAATTTTATTTTTCCGCCCTTTTATTATTCATTTCCATGCTAAATTATTCAAAACTTTAAAATTACAACATTTAAATGATCGAATTCGTCGACGTTGTCCATCTTATTTGTCATTTAGTGTACGAGCAACGGGGAAAATTTTCATGAAATCTATCTCGTATTTTGATGTTGGGTTTAATTATATTTCAAAAATGAAATATGAGGATAGTCTATTACAAAATTTCTCGGATATTTGCGTTTTCATTTATCGTTCGTCATATCATCGAGAAATGAAGAATAGTAAGAGCTACGAAAAATCAAGCACAATATTGGAAATTTTAGCAGGAATTTTTAAATTATTTATCGGACTACAGACAAAGCATTTCAAGAGTAGGTACCTAATAATTCGTTCAATGAGAGATTTCCAAAATATACGTACTATCATATGGATGTGAGGGGAATAGAAGAGGTAATTATTCACTCTTTAAAATGAAATAGCCATCAGTTTTTCTACCAAAACTATTGATTTTTTTTTTTTTTCTAATTTTCCTTGGTCATTAATGTAATAGATATTACTCGTTTCCTACGTAAAAGAGATATTCTATATTTTGTGTTTCTATGTAAACAAAGTTGCATAGTATTTCTTTGATAGGAGTAATTTTGAACTGCCAATAATCGACTGCTTATAACTTCAGCGATAGGCCGGTAGGACAGATCAGTATTCGACGAATCGAGTAAACAATGTTATTCTGACGTGTAACATATATTTATATGTATAATATATATATATTTTTTTTTTTTTGCTAGAAAAATTAGTTTGTTTGCGAAACTTTGTTGAAAATTCCATCGTAGCTGTGAAATTGAGGATACTCCGAATTCTCGTGAAAATTACAGCATTTCAGGCGAAATTTGGGAAAATATATATATAAATATATATATATATATATATATTATACATAATTATATGTACAGGCCAATTTCTTGTTACAAATGTACAGGTTGCAATTCTCGTCTGATAGGCACGAAATTTGGAACGGACATTAGTACTGAGCCAGAAACCTGACCCATTGACTTTGTTGCGAATCGGCCATACGGTACTTTCAGTAACGCCATTTTCGTTTCATAAAATTCTTAATTTTCGACCCGTAGCTAAGAAATTTGTAACGAATATTCATTACAATTTATTATAACTTGCTATCAATTTTGAAGCGATCGAACACTATTTTCGTTCTTATTTTTGCTATAAAATGACTAATTTTGAAGCAGTAAGATCGTTTTTCGGAACAAATATTCATTATGATCTATTCTAATAAGTTACTAGTTTTGTCGCGGATCGGTCAGATGGCACTTAAAGTGCAGCTACTTTAGATATTATTTTGGCTATAAAATGCTCAATTTTAAACCAATAACTAAGAAATTTACAAAAAATGTTAACTATAATTTATTGCAACATGCTACCAATTCTGGCGCGGATCAGCCAGAAGGTATTTCCAAAAAAAAATTTTTTATTTAGATTTTTAAAGAGATAATTGCGTTTTAAACTGCGTATTTTTACGTCAACAGTTACAAAATTTAATACAATCATCGCAGTTATGATCTACTAATAACTTTTTGGTGACTTCTTAATTTTCTACTTTTCGAAAACCTACTTTTTCTAACAAAGCTGCCATTGCCTTGGAATTTCTATACTATAATAACACGTTTTCTATATATACCTAATTATACGATGGAGGATTCCGAATTTCCTACTTTTCAAAAGTGATAAACAAAAAAAGTCACAAAATATTTTGCTCTCCCCCTCTCTCACTGATATATGAAACCTTATTTGCGCCTACGCTGATTGATGATAATAATGACGGTAAAAATAGTGCCAAAAATAGTGTCTATGGGTTATGAAAGGAGTGCTATTTGATGGGGAAGCCACAAGCTAGGCACTTCGCACAGAATGGTAGAATAGCTTGCGACAGAACTAACAAAAATCGATACTTTTCTTACAACTTGTAACACTAGACTGCAGTGCAACATGCAGACAAGAATAAAGCAGGTTGGGCAAATCACAAAAAATTTTAATTCTCATTACAAAACACTCATATTAGGAAAAAATTGATTCGAATCACATATCACTCATTCGGAAAAAAGATCAGCATTCAACTCACAAATTACTTTTGAATAAAAAAAAAAACTTTTAGGATCATTGATAGGGATCATATTTTTTCGAATAATTTATTTTTTGTTTTTTGATCAACCATCATATCATATCATATCATTTATCATTATCGAATAATTATTCAAATTTTGGCTACAAAATCATTGTACAGCCCACTTCATTAGATCTGAATCAAAAATTTGCAAAATCAAATGCCAATTGTTAAATTTGAGGCTTGACAGTGACTTTCGTTATAATTTCAATTTATACGTAGATGTATTACAAAGAATTCGAGTGGCCTACCCAATATTTTATGGCCTTTATTCGGCCTACCCCCTCAAAAATGGCTGTTCTGCTGCGAGACATACTTGAGCCTACATGAAATTGAACCAGGTCTAGAACGACGTAGAAAGAAATGAATTGGTTGAAGTACTTGCCTACTCCATTGCACACACATTTCCCGAAGTTTAAAAAAAAATCAGACCAATGATTTCAGCTTCATGACAGAAAATGTAAACTTCGAAAAGTAATGTCGGTTAAAACAAAATAATATGTCAGTCAACTTAAAGAGAAAGAAGTACAACGCGTCAAATGTCATGACATGCACAAAAACAAATCAATCTTTTTGTATGATTTAAAATGAAGCAAGTTAAACAATAAATTTTAGACAAATAAGTATATTTGCGAACTGTAAATATTCAGATAGGTACACGCTATCGATAAATGTTAATGCCGGTTCAAAATAAAATTTAAAGAATCGAAAATAAGTATAAATACCAAGGAAGCTCGACCAAGGTAACAGTACACCGAATTAATACATACATAGTTTTCTGAAGATAACCAGAATTGTAACAAGAGATCACCGTCAAAATGATTAGTAAAAGTCACTTGCTGTTTGTAAGTACACACTCAGAATTTTCTTTAATACAAGTAAATGATAAGTGTATTTCAAACCAGACATGCTTAGCCAATCGAAAAAACAAAAAACTGCGGCTAAAGCTTCGTTCCAAAATTACAAAAAAACTAAAGCTAATGACTAACGCCTATTCATTGGCTAGCTAGAAGATAAGCTAACAGCTAATTTCACGAATCGGAATACGCCAAAAACAAGAAAAAAATTAACTAAAGATCCCGAAAAAAAAAATTATTTCAATTCTTTTTTTTTTTACTTAAACTGTTTCTCTCAATATTTTCTCGTTTAATTTAGACTTTGAAATTAGTCGAATTTCATCATCTGAAAAATAAATGTATGGCTAATAAAAATTGTGAATTGGCTAAAAACGATGGCTAGCTTAGGCGGAATTTATTGGCTAATGGCTTCGGCCAAAAGCTAACGGCTAAACAAAGCATCCCTGATTTCAACAATGGTTTCGATGGTAGAAAATGTAAAATAAACTCATCGGTTATTTTAAAAATACCTACCTCATCTTACAACTATCTATATAGGTGGTTTATGTATGCTTATTTTTCATCACAATGACGATAGAAATTGGAGCACTACCAGCAGCAGAACCAGAACCATGTCATAAAAAGAAGAAGAAATGCTGCTGTTAACGACTTAAACAAAAAATTCGAAAAAATATTTTTTCAAGTAAAGTATACCCTCAACAAAATGAATTTTACTTTCAAATTAATGAAACCTCAAACAATGTCGCTTGTATATTTACAAAAAAAAAAACATTATAATAATAGGTACAGTAACTAATAATGATGATGATAATAATAATAATAATAATAATAATTAATAATAATGATGATAATAATAATAATAACAATAATAACAACAATAATAATAATAATAATAATAATAATAATAATAATATTTTATTATTATACTGAAGAATAGCAAATTAACGACCAAAAAAAAAGTAATCGCATATTTACAACCGGAAACAAACAATCTTTTAAAAAAGAACAATTCTCACAGTACAAATTGTAACTAAAAGTTGATTATTCATTAATCATAATATTCGATCATTATTTTTCAAAATTAAATCACAGAATAAAATGAAGGCGATTTATATCCCACGAAATGTAATCGCAAATATAATTTTCAACAAGCGTACACGATACAAGAAACACGTTTACCCCATATGTACAGACCATAAAATTAAATAATTAAAAAAATTAACGGCAATAATGGTAATAAATATAAAATATAAATTCACTAATCATGCAAAAATATAGCGAAAAATGTGAAGAAAAACATGATAACGACAAAGATTTTAATCATTAACCATCGATTTGACGTTACAGATTGGAAATATTTGACAATCTGATGATGAGCCGCTTCAACATTTATCTCCGCTTCCATGATATTTGTATCGATTCTAGTTTTTTTAATAAAAATTTGAAATTGCAATAAATCATTCATTTCTAAGTGGGTATTTAATAATTCTTATTTTAAGAAATACTTAATACTTCAGATCAACGCTCACCGTTCAACCATTTCACCTTGTTCTTCAATCAGATGAGACAGTTGTTGGAAAATACCTCCTAATTCGACAATAGTCGATTCGATAGTATGCATTCCATCTGCTCGACTCTGTAAATACTGATCCTGAAAGAAAAATTCGGTAATTAAAATTCAGCACTTCTTCAGCTCTACGTGGACAAAAGAGCCAAATGAAGTGTAAAATAATAAGAAGCTAAGGGAGCAATTTTCTAGAACCCAAGGAACCGGGAATCCTTTTAGCCAAGCATTAAGATGATAAAACTAAAACTCTGAAGTGGAAGACGAAGTTCCTTTTTTTTTAATTCATATAAAGAGAGACATTCAATAATTCATTTACTTTGTCAGTCAAATAAAAAAAAATTATTTCAAAAATAATTTGAAACCTCTCTCCTCTCCATTCTAAAGATAAGTATGCCAGTGGATGTCTAAAATCTGTTCAATAGGTGTCCAAATTTACAGTAAAATAGTAAATTATGCCCCCAAAAGGTGGAGAAAAAAAATACAAATTCAAAAAAACAATCGGGTAGACTTAAATATAAATAAAAAATAAATAAACAAAGGAATGTGAATCTGCGATGACTGGTCTTAATTCAGACAAACAACAGAAGCAGACGTAAATAAGCAAAACAGTTTAAACGCCAGTCTTGAAGGAGAACAAAAAAAAAATTATGAACGGAATCTTTCGTTACCAAAAAACATACAAAAGTAAGGCATATTCAATGAACCCACTCAAAAAATGAATAAGTTTTTCAATTTTGTAAAAAAGTACCAAGGTAATAGCAAACATTTATAACCATATAGACATACCATGGAAACATGCTTCAAATAAAATTAATAGTACAAACTTGGGACAAAATTCCGATTTTTTTTTTTTCAATCTTTTTAATTCTTTTTTACCCTGCCGCCGGATGCAAATTTCAACTTTTTGCAACCATCGGGCCTGTAGATGTTTAAATTAACACTAATTTCAGTCGAATTTCTCCTGGGATCCTGTGCTAAAATTAAGACTTTTTACCCAATAAGAGACAATTAATGTATGTTTCTCAATTTGAAAATTTTAATGTTACACATTATTAAACATAAGACACTTTGAAAGAAAGTCTGAACCCAATCTAAAACCTAACGGATACCAGTCCAACAATACGCCATTTAGTATCCTACATCTCATAGGTAAATTCATTGATATTCCCAATATATTTACGAAATTATAACAGATTTGATGCTTTCATTAATTTTATAGGACTTTTCATTGCTTCACTTGAAATTTACTTTCATCTAACAAATTGGAAAGCCAAAGAAACAAGCCTCTTACTTATCATGCAAATTTTATGGGAACAGTCTGTACAATTTAAGTCATCGAATATAATTTCAAGAGAATCATATGATACGCCTAATTACAAAACTAATTCATAAGATTTCATCTGAGTAGGTTCAGTGACTGCAATAAATAAAATAGAAAATTCATAAAATACATCCGTAACTCATTCGGACAAATTCAACAGCCTCTCTTTCAGACAAAAAGTATACGTCAAAAAATTATACCCTACCGTATCATCATGCATGAACATTTGTGTTTGACTATTAACGGGTAGAAGAGAAGTTGAAGAGGATGCAGCATCGTCCTGTTCAAAGGCTGGATTATTGATAAATAACAGAGACGTATTATCTTGTCGGAATGGTACAGCTAGAGGTGCAGAAGAACTTGATGCTGCCACAGATTCTGAAAACTGGTCCCGTCGATCTTTCGCTTGTTTCAAATTCTGAAAGACGACACACAAAATTCAATCGAAAATTAGCAGAATCGAACATTCAACGGGAAGAAAACATACTTGGGTTCTAGTATCCAAAACTTGTTTAAATTCATTTGACATATTCGCCAATTTTGATTGTAATGACACTACTACACTATTCGAATGCGACAATAGATGCTTATGGCCGTTTTTCTGATGGAAAATATTCTGTTTTTTTGAAAGACCCTGTAATCGAGCGAGTTGTTCATTTATGCCTTTTAAATCTTCTTTAATTATATAAGAGAGCTCTTGAATTTCTGTTGGTTTGTCATTGAAAAGAGGTTTTCGCTTTACAACTGCAAAAAAAAGAGTATGCATTACTATTAGCACATATGTGAAAGAAGAACGCAGATTTCTCACTCACGTAATGTCAATTTATCTAGTTTCGTGTAGGTATTAGCCACGTTTTTTCCGATACTTTTCGCCATCATCATGAACTCTCCATAACTTTGTAACATTTTGACTTTTTTAACATTACGAACTGACGTAGCTCGCATAATTTGACGTCCTTGTAACGAGCGCACAGCGCTCCCAAATTCGGCGGTTCTATCTCGGGGCATTCTGACGTTTTCTTCTTCTGATACAGCAAAAGGTTTACTCAATGGTGATATTCTATCATCTCTTTCATGGAAATCTGAATTACTGAAATAATTTGAAGAAAAATCCTCCGAACTAGCGACTAAAGATAGAGGTTGCGACTCGGATGGCACTCTCCTACGACGAGCTGTCATTGGCTTACGCTAAAAAAATAATCAATTACGAGGTCAAATAAAGTTTAGTTATCATCAAAGAGTTAAAATTGTAATATACGAACATTTTTGATGCACGAATCGTGTATTTTCGTATCACCATGCTAGACAATCGAACCGTAACTGACACGTCGATTGTATAATCTATTTCACAATACACACAATTTATTAATTCTCCTTGATAATTTAAGCAAATAAACAACGATAAGCCACAAATTCGGATGATTTTGTAATAACATTTATTATGCCACAAAAGGACTCATTCTCTGAAATTTTCAACCGATTTTAATGTAATAATGCTGACAAATTATTATAATTCAAATAAATAACTGAAGTACGAATAGAGAGAAAATTACGAATGAAAATGCTATCAACGATGATTTTATAGAAAGGAAATGAGAGAGAAAATACATAATAATTATTATTAAGTCCTAAGCAGACATTAAATTGCTCGCATGAAAGGATACAGAGGGATAGTATGGATATAAATCTTAGAACTGCTTATCAAAGAGAATTTTAAGTCAGAATATAAAAATCACCATTCTGAATCTAACATATTACACATTTTAGGACATCATGGATAGAAAGTTTCTAAATTGACACATTTTTCAAACTTCCAACTACAAAGATTAATAATACTAAGATTTACCAAAACTGCATCTTCATACGAAATAATCAAGTAATAACTAATGATTAATAAAGAAGTTAATTAAACTATTCAAGTACAAGTATTAAGAATCTGATTGAATCAGTGGAGAGTTGAGACAGAAATAAGACAGAAATAGGAACAAAAGTAAAGTAAAAACTAAAAAAACACGTCACTAATTTTGAGTTTCTTGTTATCATTATCATTCTTCAGCTTCCAACTTCGAGGATATATACACATGATGGAGGCGACATACCACTGTTTTATAACGTGATCGACTGTCGTTAACATCTACAGGGAGCACTTGTAATCTGGCGTACAAATTACCCCACATCAATCGACATCAACCAATCAGAGTAACCAGATTCTCCGGAATGGGGTAGTTTGTATGCAAGTATTTATAAACCAATGCAGGTGGGGATTTTTTCCTTCAATCAGATTTTTAAAAGCAAAATACACCGTGTCGTACCTATATAAATAAAGAAAGAATACAAGAATGCTGAAGGCCAGTTCACAATCAATGGGAATGGTAAGGAGAACAGGAATGCAAAAGTCTAGCCAAGAATGAGAACTGCCTAAGAATGAAAATTGGAAAGATGGTTCAAGTTCATCTTTCCCATTCGCATTCTTAAATTTTTCTTACTGCCCATGAGCAGCATTAATTTCTTTTCAAAAATTCTCCTATTCTTGTTCTCATCAAGGGCTGATTGAGAACAAAGCAGCTCCATTCTTGTTTCAGTTCTTGCAATTGTTTTTGTTCTTATTACAATTCCCATTAACTGTGAACTAGCCATTATGTTCCAAATAGCCAAAGTAAACAAACTCAAGCAAACATTTTAAAAAGAAACAGAAAATGAATCTGTGAGAATTATAGCAAATTAAATTATACTCGTGACTATTATTCTCACGTATCATTTGTGGTGGCAACATTGTCGGTATGTTTTTGTAATCTGTGATTTTAGTGTTTTGTACCAAACTGTGATAATGTTTAATCATACGCCTCTAGTCGCTTTTTAATACTTATAATGTTAACATCTCCACCATTCTTTATGTGGAAATAAAAGTTCGTAAATTAAGTGAATATTGTGTTTTTATTTATGTGTTCGTAATGTGTGCGTCTAGTCTCTGTTCGATGTCGTGTTTAGTTTAGGTTTGTTTTATATGTTTCTGGTCAACTCGATCCGTTGATAATTCCTCATCTTCTCACAGGTTATGGGCCCAGTTACCTGGATGTCAACGTGGTCACCATTGTTATAGTTAGTCAATGTTGTGCTGTCGAATTCTGCTCGCCACACCCAAGTAGTATCATGCCTGCTAATTGTTTTTCCATTGTTTAATATGTTCACTGCTCGATGTTCCTGTGATCTCGTTCGTGTTGAATTGTTGGTCGACGTATCTGGAAGTTGCTGAAGTCGCTGTGTTTGCGGTGTAACTGATCGTCTGTACCTGTCAACGAGATGGAAGCGAAAAAGAAGAACATGATTGAGCCGTTCAATGGGCAGAATGGCCGGAATCGGAAGTTCAGGATGGAGCTGCTGTTGGCAAAGGAGTCGCTAAGTAATATTATAATCGATTCTTTGCCGACTGTTCGTAATAGGGGAGATGCTTGGTCCAAGGAGAATGCGAAGGCGATGTTCCTGATAGCAAACAACGTAACTGACGAGTACCTGGAGATGATTCAAACGTACACGATGGCGAAGGAAATGTTTCATGTCCTGACGAACCTCATAGACAACGGCAATGACCAGACGCTAATGGATTTACGAGGTGATTTGTATGCAAAACGGTATGTGTCTAGTTTTGATTTGCAGAAGTATCTGTTGGATTTTTGTTCTCGAAGTAGACGTTTAATGGAATTGGAAGATTTAACGACCACTAAACAGTTTATTTTGGTACTGCTGAGGTCACTACTTGCGGAATTTTGTCCGATTAAGGTTGTGATAGAAGATGCAGAAGTCGTATCCTGGGATGGAGTTTTCATGAAATTGAACAACTTCCAGCGTGAGCTATCTTCTGATAGCAAATCGACAGTTGGAGGTAACACTCTGAACACTGCATCACAGAAACCTTCATCAGTGGTTGTCACTGGTGAGGAGAATATTTATTTTGGAAATCACAACAATGCTGGATGAAATTCTAGTAATAATAATAATGGAAATCGTTTTAATCGTGGTCGATCTCGGAATAATAATAATAATAGTCGTGGATTCAATCGAGGTGGAAATAATAACTATAATAATTTTAATAATAATAATCAAAATTCGAGCTCACAAAATAATAATAATAATAATAATAATTTTAATGGACGTGGTCATAATACTGGTACTGACGGTGGACATTCTAACGTGAAATGTCATTATTGTAACAAAATAGGGCACATAGCCCAAAATTGTTATGCCAAAAATCGTAATAATAATGAAAATTGTAACAATAATAATAATAATAGTGGAAATCATGTTAATGACCAGAGTTCCAATAACAGTAACAGTAATAGGAGCTTGGCACAGATGTGCAATGAGAATATTAATGCTAATGACGATTGCTCTGAAGAGGGTTACAGCTTCACATTAAATAATGACGATAATAATAAAATTAATGACTCTTGCAATGCAAAAGAAAACGTAAATTCAATGCCTCAAACCACGTTTATAGTTGACAGTCGATGCACAATTCATATAATTAATGATATAAGCCTGTTCAGTGACTATATAGATTTGATCAGACCACATAGTATCTGTGTTGCGAAGAAGGGTGTCTCTCTGTCTGTCACGTCGGTAGGTACTGTAAAATTGAAACTATTGAATGGAATTGTAATCGAGCTAAAAAACGTAAGGTTTGCTCGGGAGCTGCCGCAGAATCTGCTTTCGGTTAAACGTATGAGCAAGTTGGGATTTGACACTTCGTTTCGAGAAGAGTCTGTTGATATCATCCAACGCTGCAGTGGAAAAATCGTTACCACTGG
The DNA here is from genome assembly GCA_011428145.1 of Ericerus pela. Lineage (NCBI taxonomy): Eukaryota > Metazoa > Arthropoda > Insecta > Hemiptera > Coccidae > Ericerus > Ericerus pela. The sequence continues at coordinate 272,016 of WOFM01000154.1, read as the reverse complement.
TGTTAGCCTAGACTCAGATTTGTACACAATTGACTTTGGTAAAATGTCAAGTCAATCGTGTAATCTGATGTTGGGAGATGAATCGAGCCCACTGTTCGTGTGGCATAGACGACTTGCTCATCTGAATGTGAACGATGTTAGGTTGTTGTCAAGTAGGGGTTTGATACCCAATGTTGACTCCAATCGCAGATTGCTGTGTGAGCCCTGTGTTATGGGGAAACAGAGTCGAAAATCATTCCCAAGGCATGAACAAAAAACAAGTAAGCCTTTGGAATTGGTTCATACTGATCTCTGTGGACCTATTAACCCTCCTGCATATAAAGGAGCAAAATATTTTATGACTTTTATCGATGATTATTCCAATTTTTGTTGTGTTTACCTGCTGACGAACAAGACGGAAGCTTTTGCAAAATTTAAAGAATACCACGAGATGGTCTCGAATAAGTTTGGTTATAATGTAAAGAGACTCCGTTGTGATCGCGGCACAGAGTACTTGAATACTACCTTCCAGTCATATTGTACTGAGAAAGGAATTGTGGTTGAACCTACAGTTGGCGGCTGTCCTCAGCAAAATGGAAAGGCTGAGAGGATGAACAGGACACTGTGCGAAAGGGCAAGGACACTGTTGTTTGAGAGTGGTCTTGGGAAGATATTTTGGTCGGAAGCCATATTGTGCTCCGCCTATATCGTGAACAGATGCCCCACGAATAAAGATTTTGTTCCTTTTGAAAGATGGTTTGGTGAAAAATACGACTACAAAAAATTAAAAACGTTTGGATGCGATGCGTATATGTTATCGTTCAAACATGATTCTGACAAGTTGAAAAGAAAAGAGAAAAGTTAATAATGGTAGGTTATTCACCATGTGGTTATAAGTTGTTGGACATAAATACTAAGGAGATACGTCTGTCACGTGACGTTGAGTTCTTCGAAAGTGCAATTGGAAATTCTGGACATAATAAATATACAAAAAACGATGATTTGTTTAAGGAAGTCACGGAATCCAACGTGGAAAATATTGAAGTTGATGGTGATTTAAATTTGGATTATCTTCCGTAGGAGGCGACTGCACGTGATCAAGCAGCAGGAAATATATACCTGGCTGAGGATGGCATCCCTTTGACGTTTGAGGAGGCGAGTGCAGCACCTGATAGTCTGATGTGGAGGGAGGCTATTTCATCTGAAATAAGTGCCCTGAATTCCAATCAGACTTGGAAGGTGACCAAATGTCCAAAGGACGCCCCTACCATCACGTGTCGTTGGATCTTCAACAAGAAATATGATAATGAAAATAATGTTTTATATAAGGCCAGGTTAGTTGCAAGAGGCTGCCAGCAGAAGAAAGGCTTCAACTTTAATGAAGTATATGCGCCGGTGGCGAAACTTTCGACTGTGAGGACCCTCTTGGCTGTTAGCAATAAATTAAAATTTTATATAGAACAAATAGATATCTGTAGTGCGTTTCTGAACGGTGTTCTCTCTGAGGATGTGTACCTCGAGATACCTGAAGGTATAGAAACGCAGGTTGATAAACGGACTAATGTACTGAAATTAAATAGGTCTATATATGGTCTAAAACAGTCGCCGAAAGTGTGGAACAAACTATTTAATGAGTTCCTGTTGTCACTTGGCTTTGTACAAAGCATGGCTGATGACTGTTTGTATGTGTTCAAAAATAAACATGATGGAACAATAGTCTATCTACTCACTTACGTTGATGACGTTCTTATTAGTTCCAACAATAGAGAACAAATCACATTTTTCAAAAATAAAATTAATAAGAGATTTAAGTGTAAGGATCTTGGAAAGGTAAAAAAATATCTTGGTCTGAATATTAATTATAGTCGCGAAGAGGGCATACTGGAGATCGAGCAGAAGAATCTCATTGAGTCAGTTGCTAGGCGGTTCGGTGTTGATAAATGCGCACCCACCTACACACCCATTGACCCCAAACTCCAATTGGATAGGGACCTCAATGCGTGTGATAGTGTGTTGAATAATAACTATCAACAGCTCGTGGGATGTTTGATGTACTTGATGATAGGATCACGGCCCGATATTTGCTTTGCAATATCGTACTTCAGCCAGTTCTCCAGTCATGCCACAGACGAACATTTCATATACTTATTAAGAGTCCTTAAATACTTGATGACAACAAAAGACAAAAAATTGGTATATTCATATGAACTTAATAATAACGGCAATATAATCGAAACATATTCGGATGCCGATTGGGGTAACTGTGTTAACACAAGACGGTCTATCTCGGGTTACTGTGTCTTTGTTTATGGGTCGCTGGTGTCCTGGTCCAGTAAGAAACAGCCAACAGTAGCTCTGTCCAGCACTGAAAGTGAGTTGATCGCCATTTGCGATGCTACCACTGAGTCAATTTGGTTGAAGTATCTACTAGGTGATTTTTGCATTCAAGTTGATGACAGAGCTGTAATTTACGAAGACAATCAGAGTTGTCTGGCTATCTTGCACTCTGGAAAATGGAATACTCGCAGATCAAAACATGTGGACGTGAAGTACCGTTTTGTGTGCAATCACGTAAATTTAGACTTTAAGTATTCATACGTGTCAACTTCGCGACAGTTGGCTGATGTTTTTACAAAGGGCTGCCCGAGGCCCAAATTTGATGGATTCTGTAAAATGTTAAATTTATTGTAACTTTTTGTATATGTTTACCATCTGTGTTAGTATTTGTTATCGTAATTTTTTGTATTATTGTTGACTTTTGTCATTTGTATTTTTAATGACTTTACCAATTTAATAATTTGTTTTTACCATTTTTTATCGTAATCATATAATTATAATTTGAGGAGGCGTGTGAGAATTATAGCAAATTAAATTATACTCGTGACTATTATTCTCACGTATCATTTGTGGTGGCAACACTGTCGGTATGTTTTTGTAATCTGTGATTTTAGTGTTTTGTACCAAACTGTGATAATGTTTAATCATACGCCTCTAGTTGCTTTTTAATACTTATAATGTTAACATCTCCACCATTCTTTATGTGGAAATAAAAGTTCGTAAATTAAGTGAATATTGTGTTTTTATTTATGTGTTCGTAATGTGTGCGTCTAGTCTCTGTTCGATGTCGTGTTTAGTTTAGGTTTGTTTTATATGTTTCTGGTCAAATCGATCCGTTGATAATTCCTCATCTTCTCACAGAATCACTAATTCTTTTCTTGTCTTTCACATTTTGTGGAATGTGTTTGCAGCAAAAATTGTTTATCTTCGTTGAATTTATTGAAATTTTTTTTTTCAAATAATTATAATAAATGTTTTAAAGTAGATAGGTTTTCCTAAACTGAGAAATTACATTAAATGTTTTATTGCGATGTAGTTCATTGATTTCTTCATTGTTCCTGTTCAAGCTTGTTTTCTTACTGTCCAAATTCTGCCACATTGACCACTATCTTTTCTCAGGTTTTCAAAGACTATTATACCCCAGAAGTTCTTAATTGAGCTAACGGATTTCCCATACCATAAACGATGGACAGCTGCAAGATTTCTTTTTTGTTTCTAATTCATTTAGTTGATTCCATTCACTCAAATACGAACTTGATAAATCGGATGAAAGAAAAGAATGTGGTCAAACATGTGGAAGATTATCAAATTTAGCACAATACAGTACTTTTCCATAAAAATTACAAACTACTTTTTATTAAAATTTTCAAGTCATTTAATATAAAATCACAATTGTATCATCATATAATTCACACCTAAGTTTTTAATTACTTACTTTGCTATCATCATATTGAGGATTCAGAATCCTTTTCATATAAAAATGAAATTAATATAAGTGTGCAACATGGCAGATCAGTGTATATTGAAACAAGGCAATATGGAACATACATGAATGGTTGAGATACATATGCCACATTACATAATCACCATCTCTCCATACATTACATATACAGTTGATCGTTATATAACAAATGTTTTAAACAGTGTTGCCTAACACTAATTAAGAATAGCATTATATCGTTATAATCTTATTACTATGGAGAATGAACCAAAAGGGGAAGGTGAAGTAAATTGGAATATCTCAACAAAAAACATACTCAGCCCAACCTCGGGAACTAATATTACTCCAAGTTTAGTAAGTAAATTTAAAAAAAAAAAAAAAAAAAAAAAACTTACTTAAAAGGGAAGCAATTTTTATGGCAAAAAGGAGAAATACTTGTATAGACATATAGGAAATGAAAAAAATAAAGATAGCATTAGTGATTTGATTTTCTATCCCTTTATAACACGTTTGCTCAAGTATTTTCATTTTGTGAGCATTCTAGTATTCTTTCTTTATTTCAGTGGTCACACCTATGGATAAGACTTTACTAGCAGGTATGTGCATGAGGCTGATAATCGATGAACCATCATTTTGTGTTATTAATTTTTTTTTATATATATGTAGTAATAATCTAATATATATAAAAGCCACTTGTCTATAAATATGTGCCTGTAAATATACACTTGCATGTGGAGGAAATATTTTGGGCAAATTAATAGCTTTGTTTGATAGGACTACACCAACTTACAGCAACCTACATCAGGAGAGAGATTCCACAAATGTACAAATGTTGTATCACTTTGTGCCAAGTTTTACTTAAATATTTGTAGAATATCCCTACGAGTGTAGGTTGGTATAAGTTAGTGTAATCCTATCAAACAGAGCTAATATGTCAAATGGTATAATAATATTACATTTTTGTTAGCACTTCCTCACATTCCTACAACAGCTGTATGGTAAGTGTAGTTCACACCAGGCCATTTTACTAGCTTAGAACACGCAAGTTTACAAGCCGCTAATAAAGTTGCCAGGTGTGACTGCTCGAAACAAGTGAAAATGAGCTAATAAAATTGCCTAGCTTCTAGTTGCGCAAAGTTAAACTGATTCAACTTTTCAGGCTACTTGCGTGAAATATCTATACAAATTTAGAAAATCACTGATAAAATTTAGACTGATTACCGAATTTTTGAGGAAAAAATATTCGAATGATGAAACTTGTAATGAATAAATAACTGTAAATAAGTTTTGATTAAAAAAATCCTACAAAAAGCTGTTATTTTATTTATCATTACAATTGCAAATATAAATAATTATTGAAAAGCAATCGTGTCATTACTTGACCACTTATTCATTTTGAAAATTTTTTTAAATTCAGTTTTAATATAATTTGAAATAAAAATTTTCAAAAACAGAATTACAGGAGTTGAAATTTAACATATAAATTGCGAATGATGTAATATGATAAGCACTTTATCATTCCCTGCATCGGATATTCACTTACCTCATGTGATCAGTTCTAGGATATTAAAAGACGCAACAATGTTGGTATTTTTAGTTGCGCTACTTCACTAGCCTGAAACCAAGCTAGTAAAATGGTCTGGTGTGAACTAAGCTGTACAGATGCTGCTTTAGAAATCAGTAGTACCAGGTTCAAATCCCACCAATGGTAAAGTTTTATTTAAAAAAAATTTTTTTTTTTCAAGAATAGTTTATTTGATTTTCATTTTTTTTAGATGTTTTTCAAAATAATTATTCAAGATTAGATACGTTTTCTATCAAAATGAGTACAGATTCTCAGTTCACTTATTACATAGATGGTGGGATCTTTCAAGTAGATGCAGGGAAGCAAAGTCCATAATATACCACTTTGGGGGTAAAACAGTAGGGGGACAAAGTAGGTGGGGCAAAGCCCCATCCCCTGGAGTTCACCCTACAATTGCTGACATACAAAGTGGTATGGCTTGGCCAAGGCCCCCCACATCATCCAAAAGATCGCTCTCCTAGTACTGATTTGGCATTTACTATACTCACTAACTTATAAGAAACAGTAAAAAAAAATTTTCTCCCAAAATATTTCCTCATGCAAGTGTATATTTACAGGCACATGTCTGTAATGCTATCATGCGACCATAATTATACATATATTTGGTTATGCATATATTCAAACTTCAATCTAATTCTAAATCTTTTGTTTTCTTCATTTTGCAAAGGATTAATTGATAATTTTGGATACTGTGGAATATCTTACATTGTGGAAAGTAAACCAACAATAGAAGGTGTTCAACAGAACAATTTGCATGTTTATGCCAAAATACCTAAAAGGTACAAGGGAGCCAAGAGCTTGGCAAACACTGGCGATTTAGCCTAAGATTTTCTGGTCTTATATACCCAGCTCCCTACACGCACACATACACACTTATGTAATATTCACATAAGTATAGTGTAGATTATTCATCGTACTTTACAGTTACTATGGCAATGGTAAAGTATGGAGAATGCATCTCTGTATTGGTTTGTGACATTGCCAAGATTGTTATCTATTGATTTGTCATGGACCGAGATTTGTAACTTGTCTATCTACAAAAACAGACAAGTACAAACAAACAAACATTCTGTTTTAATATAACTTGCAAGGCACAAATAATGGTCACCAAAGGTGACAACTGTGGTCGATAGGCCGAGCCTATTTCCTCATATGAGTAATCTTCTAATCCCCACAGATACATTTACACATTCATATAGATCTGTGAATTATTGCTCCTTAACAGCATTGGGTACTCACTGGTACAACAATAATTACCAATATAAAATTTAACAAGCCTATGAACCCAATTCGCTTGTTTTTAGTGAGGCCAGCTATCCCCACACCATTAAACCTCTATGTCCCATTTAAAAAATATAAGAAACATGAATTTTTACCCAAATTTTTGGCCATAATTTTCTTATTTAATGATAGCTATTTTTTTGTAATAAATAAAATTTTAGAGGAGGTTCCAAAAAATAAAATTAGCCCAAAAATGAGAAGTTTAAGCCATTCGAAGCTGAGAAAATTGAAAAAGAAGATTAAATTCTCAGGCAATTCTCATTCTTAGCTTTATATGAATGCTTCCGTTTAAATATGTTATTTTCAACTTTTACATTCTCAGAACAAAAGGTAGAAGGAGAAAATGGTAATGAAAAATAAATTGGAGTTAGTAGAGTTGTTTTGTTGTTTATAGAATAAACACAAAAATGAAAGAAAACAAAAAATGCACAACTCTTAATTTTTTTAATTTTTATTCATTTTTAGGGCCCTCCTTTAGTTAATAAGTATGAAACCCGTGAATTTTATTTATTAGGTTTGACAACACTATTGCCATGAATCTATTACAGTCGACAATTCTTTTTTTTCTTTTTTTTTTCATGATTTTAGGCAAAATTTTCATCTTAAATTCTAATAAAACCACAGCTGGATTCTGAATTATTTAATAGTTTTGTCCCGTGGAAAAGTTGAAATAAGCATTTGATTATTTTGTCATTAGTTTATTAGTTTTCCGTTGATTTATCTTATCCATTTAAATAAATTCCATATCATGTGAAATCAGTTCAAGTTCAAAAATCAATAGCTTTAACTTAAGTTTACTTATATAGTTAGCAAATTCAATAATCGCATGTAAGTGGACTGTCTTGCTTCCGGTAATTTTGTTACTTTATTATTATTCTGTTTCCTAGTTATTCTATGTTACCTAGTTTCACTCTTTTTTCATTATAGGTGCAAAGGCCAAACCTATTGCAGTTTGGAATCAAACAACTTGTTATCATTGCAAAAGATTCACTTCAACACTGTTTTTTACTCTCAACTTTAGGTTATGTCACTTATGTTAAGTCAATGAGAAAATGGAAATGAGTATGGTAATGGTTTAAGTATTTGTAATTCATGATAAGAAGGAATTCATTTGCGTAGGTTTAATTTGATGTTGGCATTATTTAATTTCAATTTACTAGTGAAGGACTTCAATTACAGGTTTAAATCATTTGAAGGATCGAAGTTATATTTCTTCTGATTTTTTTTCTTTTCAATTGTGACGGATAATATCATTTTCTTATGGATTTAACAAAATGAAAATGGTGCAGGTTAATCAGAATTCACACACCATCACTGCATTAATGAATACACCATCGTTGATTGATTTTTTCGTAATTCATAAAGGTGATATAATTACCCATTTTGACGATTATTTTTACAAAATTCGATGCTACATTTTTCGTCTATTTCATTTATGAATTTTAAGCTCAAGTGGATGGTTTAAGCTGCACTTTTTCCCTACAAGTATATATAATATCCAGAACAGTACATTCACCTAGTTGAGCTAAAAAAGAATCTCTAGAACTGGATACAAAAGTAAGATTCTAATGATTTGTTTGATTTTTTTGTATCAAGCTTAGGATCATTGTTGGCTAGAAATGTCCTCAGGAACAGGTAAATATAAAACTACTACATTATTATCAATTGTCACATACAAGTAGGAAATTTAATTTTCCAGGAACAAATTCCTGCATTCTTCGATACTGTACTCGAAGTCAAAAAAACAATTAATAAAGAATTGCTTTTATTTTTTGAATACTAGAGAAAATGGTCACCTAAATATATCAATCTTCTCGAATTGGCTCTATCTTCCTCAAAGAATTTTTATGTTTATCCAAAGGTAAAATTATTTTTAATGTTATATTTTTTCCACCTGGATTGCCCTCTATTCGTTTTTAACCAAATTATATATGCATTTTTTCAGGGAATCAAAGGAGAATGTGTCACATTGGATAGCCAACTACATGGATATGTTATTCAATATTTTTATCATCTTCATCAAAAGTCAAAACTGATATTATTTTTATTTAAGTCAAGAATGAAATCTTTGTATGAAAACATTGTGAATATTATAAAGTATTAATATTAAAAAAGAAATAAAAAGCTGACTTCTTATTTTGTAGTTTCAGCTTTGCTAAATTTTCGTATATTTTTCCTCACTAGAATGATAACATCAAAAAATAAAGGAACAGAGCAATGAATATATTCAGTTGAATATTTCAGTAAAATTCAAAACCTTATTTTCAATTTTTAATTTTAAATAAAAGTATTCCGGAAACTACAAAACCTTGGAAAGAAAAGAGAGAAGAAGCACAGATATTTTATTTTTACAAAATATTAATTATTTTTGTTCCTTACCTGTTACACCATGAGACTAACACAAAGGTTTTCAGTATGTTATGATTTTAGGCATAAACTTGAGAATGAAACTTCTGCTGCATAAGCAATTTTTCTCTCATTTTAGAATGTAATATATCATGCTGTAGGATGCCAATCTGAACATTCATATTAGCAACGTCTTCTTTTAATGTACTGAGAGCTTTCCTGATGTTTATTAAGGGAGCTAAAAGAATATTGTCCATTGGAAATATATATAATAAAACAAATAATTTCAACTGTCGTCTATGCTCAGTAGTCAAACTTACTTCCATCTGTCATCAAAGTGCCTCGTTCTTCCATTTCTTGTTTCAATGTTTCCAATTCTTCGCTGATTTTGGCCAATTTTTTCTGCTTTTCGGTCACCCCACCATTTAATTCTCGAAATCGAGAATTAATTTTTGCTAATTGTTCCTGAAATTGACGAAGGTAATTTGAATATTCACATTAATTTAAATGGAATGTTTTTTCTTTTTCACTTGAATGTTTCAGTTAAAGCAGAAAATGAAACAACATTTACATTCACACTTCTTTCTTTCCTCAATCTTTAATCTGCTTCAAAACATATCTTTCAGATTCAAGGAACACCTTTTCTAGCCTCTCCGGCAGAAAAAACCCACCATAGAATACGTCATAATTATATTGACGTACTTGAGCAGCTCGATATTCCATCAGAAGAGAATCTAAATTCGAATTTAGAAACTTTTCGCGGCTGTTAACTTTATCCATCGTTTCCGTGATGTTGTTCGTAAGTTTGTCCAACTGCACTCGAACTGACTTCATTGATTCGCCAATCGTCGTTCTGTACTGTTTGATATGCTCAATATGACTTCGCCAATCTTTATCATCTAAAAGAAAAATGGAATTAATAATTAAGTGGAAGTGGAACTGAAAAATAATTTTAAAGTACATTCATATGGTGGGTGTGAGAAAGCAAGAAAAAATTCAACTATACGTGAAATTAAGGTGAACAGTGAAAAAAAATTTTAGACACGAAACTTGAAAAGTAAAATACCAGATCGAATAGTCAGTTTCAAGGATGGCATAACTCTTTCCATTTCTAATTGCCACTCTTCATTCGTAATATTTGACTGTAAGGCCTCATCTATTTTTTGAGACTGAAAATTTAACTAAAAAATTGACAATTAATTGAAAAAATCCATCATCGAAGACAGGCAAACATGCTAAAATGTAGGTTTCTCAGTTGGTATATGTACGTTAGCAAGTAAGAGCAAAAAGAGAATTGATGCTAGAAAAATACAACTAAGGTTTGAAGTTTGATTTATTTAAATTGTAAGGAACTTACTTTATTCAAATCATCCACATTTAAGAAAACATCTTCATCATCCTCAGTATCTTGTTCTTCAGCAGCCATCTCTTCTTCAATTCTTTCTAATAGTAATTCAGAATCATCTTCTGCGACTATTTCATCATCATTTATTTCAACTGGAGTCACCGGTCTGAAAGATAAAATTATTCAGACATTACCATAAGTAGTATATCTTTATGGAAAATCAAAAATTAAATTGTCTGGTTTAGTTAATTACTTCAAAAATGAGTATCCTAATTTCTGAAGAACCCCATCACACAAGTTATTCAATAATAAAATAACAAATTTACCAACACCTTGTTTCAGTTTGTTAGGTGGAAAATCTACGAAGATTCCCTGAAAAATAATGATAACAAACTTCACAGAAATTTTATTTCTGATAGTACTTTCTCTTAGTATTATGATGGACATACCAGACTTCGAGCAGCTTCGAGAATAGAAGCAATAACTGAATTTGGATCATCGTATTCCTGAGGTGATTCCATTTGTAATCCATATTTCCGAATTAACCAAGCACAGAGCGAAGAAAAAACATAGAATTGTTCTCCTGAATTTGTTTGTAGAGCGAAGTAGTGCCTAAATATAATTAAATTTTTAGAAATACTTTGAAAAATTATGACTAGAGAAAAGAAATGTGAAAAATTATACCTATTGATGGGTCTCATCTTACACGATTTGAAATAATTTTCGTGATCTATCAACTTCAACTTATCAAATAGTTCTTCCATCAGAATAAATGGATGGAATATATATTGATTACCACTGTCGTTATCATTAGTTGAGTTCTTAGAAGTTGCTAATTCCAAATCATTGACACTCATCTCCAAAAATAAGCACCACAAGTAGTGAAGAACATGAAAAAAGTTAAGAAGCAAGCATATTTTTCAAGTGTTTTCATCGTTCCAAAATAAGCTCATAAGCATGTAGCAAAGAACTAAGAAGTATAGTGCGGACTGTCCGAAACACTACGCTCTACCTTTGACTATATAGCTTAATGGACTGCTAGAACTGATAAAATCTTGAAGCCAAACAATGCAGGCGTTACTTTTTGAAAAAGGTACTTTGTGTGAAAACTGAATTTGTATTGAGTTATATTTTCATGACTCCTAACAATTTAAGCAGATACTAGTGAAATATTAGAACACTATACCAATTTATTGTCTGAAATTAATGAGTGAAACGTTCGAATAATGATTTAAATTAATCGACAAACTCTTCAGAATGTAAAAATGTAAGTTTTGGATAGAGTTCCTTTTTTCTTGAAAAATTTGAAGTAAGGTTTTCTTAAACTGAAAAATTCGGCTGTTAGGTAAATAGTTTCATCGTTCGCTGATTTGTTATCCAAAAAAAACTTCTTGAACTACCATAAGAACTTGAGTGAGTCCTAAATGAGATAAAATACGTTTTTTGAGTGAATATTTATTTTATTTTATTTGATCAGAGAAAATGTTTTTCAAATTTAGAATAAATTTCAGATGATATGAAAATTTATGAAAATAAACAATTGGATGACATTTATGAAAATTTGGCTTTTATTTTGCCGTTTTTCATTTTTAAAATGCCTGAAATAAGTAGTTATTGTAAAAGATTCAAGTAGCTACATTATTTGTCCTATAAACATTTTGAAGTGAGGTTGAAATCCAAAGAAAGGAATAAGTTAGTTAGAGATACTTTAATGCAATGATCGAAGATACAAATTATAAGTTTGAGGAAGATGAACAATCTCCCTCCATTGCGAGATTACAGTTTGAGTGGGAAACGAGTTTCAGCGTTCTCGGGTGAACGGACGAAAAAAGTCGTGTTTGTTCTGTGAGAAAAACGGTGGAATTCTCAACGGATCACCATACACGAACTACGATGATGAAGAACTTAAAACGACGAATTAAAGAAACGATGACTAGAAGCACACATTACGACATATAAAAAAGAAGACTAGATACTTTGAATGTTTCACGAATTTTTATTAAACACCATGATGACATACATGTTAATGCATCGACGAGAGATGAGCGACAAGAAGGCACACAAAAAACATATAATCACAGCTGAGTTACAAAACACAAATATCACAGATAAAACAACAACAACAGAAACAGTGTTGCCACAGCATGTGATGTGCGAGAATAAGTGGCTATCGAATATTATAATTTGCCATTATTCTCACACGCCTCCTCAAATTATATATATTCGATTAAGATTTTTAAAAAGGTAACAATAAAAAATAACGTTATTAGTCTAATACTGTCATTTCGATACATAATGACAAAAAGTCAACAAACGATTAAAAATAAACATGTGGTCACAAACAACAACATTAACATACAAACAAAAATGGTATACATAAACAAAAAGTTACGTTAAATTTATCAGTCTACAAAATTCGGTAAATTTGGGCCTCGGGCAGCCCTTTGTGAACATATCAGCCAATTGCCGCGAAGTTGGCACGTATAAGTATCTAAATTCTACATCTACATGACTGCATACAAAACGGTATTTTACGTCTATATGTTTTGACTTACGGGTATTCCACTTGCCGGAGTGCAACAGAGACAGACAGCTCTGATTATCCTCATAGATTACAGCCCTATCAGCAACTTGGATGCAAAAATCACCTAGTAGATATTTCAGCCATATGGACTCAGTGGTAGCATCGCATATTGCGATCAATTCACTTTCTGTACTAGATAAAGCCACTGTTGGCTGCTTCTTGCTTGACCAGGACACCAGTGACCCGTAGACAAAGGCACAGTATCCGGTAACCGACCGTCTTGTATTGACGCAGTTGCCCCAATCGGCATCGGAATATGTTTCCAATATACTGCCGTTACTCTTATCATCATGTAGAAAAATTAATTTTTTGTTCTTGGTGGTTATCAGGTATTTCAGAACTCGCAGAAGATACTTGTAATGCTCATCCGTGGCACAGCTGGAGAATTGGCTGAAGTAAGATATTGCAAAGCAAATATCGGGCCGTGATCCTAACATTAAGTACATTAAACATCCCACGAGCTGTTGATACCGGTTATTCAAAACACTATCACACGCATTGAGGTCCCTGTCCAGTTGGAGTCCGGGGTCAATGGGTGTGAAGGTTGGTGAGCAATTTTCAACACCAAAACGTCTAGCAACAGACTCGATGAGAGCCCTCTGCTCAATCTCCAGTATGGCCTTCTCCCGATTGTAGCTAATATTCAGACCCAAATATTTTTTGACCTCTCCAAGATCCTTACATTTAAAACGTTTATTTATTTCATTTTTGAAAAAAGCAATTTTTGCCTTATTATTGGAGCTAATGAGGACGTCGTCAACGTAAGTGAGCAAGTAGACGACCGTATTGTCAGTCCTACTTTTATAAACATACAAGCAGTCATCAGCCTTACTCTGCTCAAAACCAAGAGCAACCAGAAACTCGTTAAATAACGTATTCCAAACTTTAGGCGACTGCTTCAGACCATATATAGATTTATTCAACTTCAAAACATTCTTTTTCTTATCTATTTTTGTTTCAATTCCCTCAGGTATTTCGAGGTACACGTCTTCAGACAGAATTCCGTTTAAAAAGGCACTGCAGATATCTATTTGCTCTATATAAAATTTCATTTTATTACTGATAGCCAAGAGAGTCCTCACAGTCGAAAGCTTTGCCACCGGCGCGTAAACTTCATTAAAGTTGAAGCCTTTTTTCTGTTGACATCCTCTGGCGACCAGTCTTGCCTTATAGAGTACCTCATTATTCATATCGTATTTTTTATTAAATACCCAACGACATGTGATGGTAGGAGCGTCCCTTGGACGTTTGGTCACCCACCAGGTCTGATTTGAATTCAGGGCACTGATCTCCGAAGAAATAGCCTCCCTCCACATCAGACCATCCGGTGCACCATTCGCCTCCTCAAACGTCAAGGGGATGCCGTCCTCCGCTAGGTAAATATTTCCTGCAGTCCCATCACAATCAGTTGTTGCACCTGACAGACAATCCAAATTTACGTCACCATCAACTTCAATGTTCTCAAGATTCGATTCGGTGACCTCTACAAAAATACCATCATTATTATTATATTTACTAGAATCCTTGGCACCTATTTTACTTTCAAAAAACTCGACATCACGTGACAAACGTACCTCCTTAGTAGTCACATTGAGTAGTCTGTAGCCGCAGGGGGAATAACCGACCATTACAAGTTTCTCGCTTTTATTTTTAAATTTATTTGAGTCATGTTTGAAGGACAGCATATAAGCGTCACATCCAAACGTCCGTAATTTATTATAATCAAACTGTTCATTAAACCATCTTTCATAAGGAACAAAATCTTTATTTGTAGGGCAACGGTTCACAATATATACAGAGCACAATATGGCTTCTGTCCAATATATCTTTTCAAGACCGCTCTCGAACAACAATGTCCTCGCCCTTTCACACAGTGTCCTGTTCATCCTCTCAGCCTTTCCGTTTTGCTGAGGGCAGCCGCCAACAGTGGGTTCGACAACAATCCCTTTTTCATTACAATATGATTGAAAAATCGTGTTTAAGTATTCTGTGCCCCGATCGCACCTGAGTCTTTTAACATTGTAGCCAAATTTATTTGCTACCATCTCATGATAAATTTTAAATTTCGAAAAGCTTCTGTCTTACTCGTCAACAGGTACACACAGCAAAAATTTGAGTAGTCATCGATAAAGGTCATAAAATACTTCACTCCATTATATGACGGAGGATTTATCGGGCCACACAGATCGGTATGTATTAGTTCCAAAGGCCTACTTGTTTTTCGTTCGTGCCTCAGGAACGGTTTCCGTTTCTGTTTGCCCATGACACAAGGCTCACACAGCAATCTGCGGTTAGTGTCAACATTTGGTATCAAACCCCTAGTTGACAATAACCTTACATCGTTTACATTCAAATGAGCAAGTCGACGGTGCCACACAGTCAGTGGACTAGGTTCATCTTCAGACATCAGATTGCACGAGTGATTTGGTATTTTCAAAAAATCAATCGTGTACAAATCCGAGTCAACGCTCACACCCGTGGTCACGATTTTACCACTGCAGCGTTGGATGACCTCAACAGACTCCTCTCGAAACAGAGTGTCGAAACCCGACTTGCTCATGCGCTTAACGGACAGCAGATTCTGTGGCAGCTCCCGAGCATACCTTACATTTTTTAGTTCTATTGCGATGCCATTCAACAATTTTAATTTTACGGTACCGACCGACGTGACAGCAAGCGAGATTCCTTTCTTCGCGACACAGATACTGTAGGGTTTTATCAAATCTAAATAGTCACTGAACAGACTTATATCATTTATCAAGTGAATCGTGCATCCACTATCCACTACGAAAGTGGTACGCAGCATCGAATTTACATTATTTTTAGCATCAACGAAATCATTTATTTTATTATTATTATTATTCTGCAGTGTAAAGCTGTAACCATCTTCAGAGCGATTGTCATTCGAATTAAAATTATCATTGCACATTTGTGCTGAGTTACGATTATTATTATTATTATTATTATTGGTACCATGGTCGTTAGTACGATTTCCATTATTATTATTAACGTTATTACAATTATCCGTACTATTATTATTTCTATTTTTTGCATAGCAATTACGTGCTATGTGACCGATTTTGTTACAGAAATGGCATTTTATATTCGAATGCCCATTGTCATTCCCAAAGTTCCAACCATGTCCATTTGAATTATTATTCCCATTATTATTATTATTAGTATTGCTCTGTGCGTTTAAATTCCGGTTATTATTAAAGTTATTATTACTTCCGCCACGATTATAACCACGATTGTTTCCCCGATGTTGAGACCTACCACGACCAAAACGATTATTACTATTATTATTATTGTTATTATTACCGAAATTTCGTCCACCATTCGTAGTGTTGCCAAAAAATATGTTCTCTTCACCAGTGGCCACCACCGATGAAGGTTTCTGAAGAGTTGAATATTGAGAATTGCTTCTCAACGTCGATTTACTATCCAGGGACAGTTCACGTTGAAAATTGTTCAACCTCATGAACACGCCATCCCAGGTTACGACTTCACCATCCTCTAACACCACTTTGATAGGACGAAACTCCGCTGGCAGCGAACGTAGCAATACCAGTACAAATTGTTTGGTGGTAGTCAGGTCCCCCAACTCGGTCAATCGTCTACAGCGGGCACGAAAATCAAGTAAATACTTTTGTAAGTCAGAACCAGAAACATACCGTTTTGTATACAGCTCAGCTCGCAAATCCATTAGCGTCCTGTCATTTCCGCTATCAATCAGGTTCGTCAGCGCGTTGAACATCTCCTTCGCAGTTGTGTAGGTCTGGATGATTTCGAGGTATTCGTCCGTCACGTTGTTGGCTATAAGGAACATCGCCTTAGCATTCTCCTTCGACCATACATCTCCCCTATTTCGAACAGTTGGCAAAGAATCAAAGATTATGTTACCCAAGGATTCCTTTGCTAACAGCAGCTCCATCCTGAATTTCCATGTCCGACCATTCTGCCCATTGAACGGTTCGATAGTATTCTGCTTTCGAATGTCCATCTCGTGATCAGGCTACGACGATCAGTTGCACCGCGAATCAGCGACTTCAGCAACCTTTCAGATACGTCGACCAACGAATAAAAACGAACGAGATCCCAGGAACATCGAAAATAAATACGAACACTTTTAAAGGAAAAAATTACAAACAAGGCATGGTACTACTTGGGAGTGATGAACAGGATTCGACAGCACAACTCTGCATACTCAGGACAATGGCGACCACGTTGACAATCAGGTACCTGGGCCCATAACCTGTGAGAAAAACGGTGGAATTCTCAACGGATCACCATACACGAACTACGATGATGAAGAACTTAAAACGACGAATTAAAGAAACGATGACTAGAAGCACACATTACGACATATAAAAAAGAAGACTAGATACTTTGAATGTTTCACGAATTTTTATTAAACACCATGATGACATACATGTTAATGCATCGACGAGAGATGAGCGACAAGAAGGCACACAAAAACATATAATCACAGCTGAGTTACAAAACACAAATATCACAGATAAAACAACAACAACAGAAACAGTGTTGCCACAGCATGTGATGTGCGAGAATAAGTGGCTATCGAATATTATAATTTGCCATTATTCTCACATGTTCGTACAACCTGAAAGTGTTAGTTTACGTTGTCGAAAGTAGTAGCGCTAACAGTTAGTGGGCGAGTGCAGGTGGAGTGTAGAACAACACCCCCCCAGAGTCCAACGAAACGAGCGAACATGATTTATCACGAGAACAAAAATTTTGAATTACAATATTATTACACTTTTACTTTCATTTCCCAAACAAAAATAAATAAAATAAATTACATAAAATTAAATTAATAATAATGACTAGATTACAACATGTATTTCGATGTATCTTCGAAATTTTTTATCGACATATATTATTTTTCGATCTTTCATGTTCGAGAAAAATTTTGTTCAATTTTGTTCAGTACTTGTTGAATGAGGGTGTTCCGAAATGTGATAAACTAATATCAACTAAACGTGTGAAATCATGTCTATGATTTGTATTCAGATCTCTGTTTATTCAAAACCTGAATTTGCAGAGATGACAATGAATACCTACACGAAAATAAATTTTGTTTCAACAAGTATTATTTGGCCTAAAAGTATATTATATTATTAATTTTGTTTGAACATGTGATTTTTCTTTTTCTCGAACATTATATTTTTCATGTACTATATTACAAAAGGCGAGATTATTGTATTCAGTGATTCTTGACTTGAGTTTCTATATTTCTTCCCTTTAAAATAAACGATTTTTCATATGATTATTGTGAATATAATGAATTTTATTGTGAGAAGTTTGATGTTAATATTTTATCGACTAGATTTCTAAATTTTTGTTTTTTCGAGATTTTTTGTTAGCATATCTGCTAATTGCGAGTTTGTACCTACAGTTTTGAATTCTATTTCTTTATCTTCTACCAATTGTGTAATGGCATAACATTTTATCATTAAGGCCCTTGCTCGTTTTTGAGCTCCTCCCGACATTATTCTGAGGGCTGAAATGTTATCTTCGAAAATTCTTACTGGGTCATTTTCTTGAAATATTTCTTTTTGTAGAAGGAATGTGACTTGTATATCGTCTATGGCATCAAATATCGCAATAATTTCAGCAGCAGTTGAACTTGTAGCTACAATTGTTTGTCTTCTTACATTCCAATTAATTAAATCCCCATTTAAATATATTAAAAATCCTGATATCGATTTTCCTAGGTTTAAATTTGATATTTTTTTGTTTTCATCAAATTTGGCATCACAAGATATATTGAATTTATTTGAAAAAGGGTCTCTTATGCAATATCCGGTAGTGGTATATCCCATGAGTATACCTTTTTCTCTCCTTGGTGCAAATTTTGGATCTATTTTTTGTTCATTTCTATTTTTTGACTTAGTTGCATTTTGTTGTCGAACTTCTAATGGAATATGCCTATAAACTAATGATCCAAAAATTTTTAAATTATCTAAGTTTGGTTTTTTACCAAAAAAAATTTCGTATGGAGTTTTGTATTCTGAGTTTACTCTTGTTGGTGATCTGTTTATCAAATATGCGGCTGTAGCTATTGCATGTGCCCAATATTTAATAACCAGATAACCATCAATTAGTAGAATTCTTACTCTTTTCATTAAGGTTTGGTTTTGTCGTTCAGCAATTCCATTTAGTTCTGGTGAGTAAGGAACTACATTTTCAATTTGTACTCCATTTTCTTCACAAAATTTTACTAATTTTTGATCCATATTCCTTTGTATTGTCGCACCTTATTTGGCTTATTGGTGTTTCAGGGAATTTATTTTTCATTGAGAGAAAAATATTTTTAAATTCAGTAAATACCTGACTTTTATTGGATATTGGTATTACAAAGGTGTATTTGCTATAATTATCAATAAATGTTAATATATATTTTTGGTTAGCTATTGTGGGTGTGAATGGTCCCATGATATCAGATGATATAATATCCAGTCTTCTTTGGGGTTTATTTCTAACATTATTATGTCCTAGACGTTGGCTATTAGCTATTTTGCAAATTTCACAATTTATAAAATCATCATCTTTAAAAATAATTGTCTTTGGAATTCCTACTGTGACTTTATGTAGGTATCTCATGTATTTTCCATTTAAGTGACCTAAACGTCTATGCCAAATCATTTTTTTATGGTTGTTTGTATTATTTTGGATTATTTCTAATGAATTATCTGTAATATTATTATTATTATTTTTTTTTTTTATTATTATCATCATTATTATCCTCATTATTATTATTTTCAGTGGTAATATTATTATTTTCATTAATTTCTTCTGAATTATTATTATTATTTGGTTCTTCTTCCTCTTCTTCTATTTCTAATTTGACAGAAAAAGAATCCCATTCATCGTCATCTTGGTTTTGAGTGACGGGCATACATTTTTTTGGTATGTTTATGTAATCATAATTTACTTGAAAGACACCATCAATTTTATAAGATGTAAATAAAATGTCTCCTGTTTCTATAAAGTATGTTTGTATTTTTTCTTTTCCTTGATCCATATGCAGAATTCCAGATTCTGTTACTTTAATTCCAGACATAATGTCTAATGACAGATCTGGTACATAATGTACTTCCAATAATTCAATTGCTGTTTGGATATTATTTTCATTTTCCACTAATATTCTCATATTCCCCATATGTGTAGGATATAAATATGTATCTTTAAGTGCACACTGTAATTTTACTGGAATTTTAAATTTGGTTATATTAATTAATTTTTCCATATTTGATGTGAGATGGACCTCCGCCCCCCCATCAAGCAACTTTTTTTTTTTAAGTGTACATAATTTTCATTTTTTGTGTTGTCTTTAATTAATTTTTTTAGGAGCCAGTCTTCATTATTGTTGTATTTTTTTACCATGTATGACAATTTAATTGGTCTCTCTTCTTCTTTTTTATCTTTATTTTTTTGTTTTTCTTTATTTTGTTCCTTATTTTCTGGTTTATAATCGGGGCATTTATTTTTATAATGTCCCGTTTGATTACATATAAAACATCTTTCTTCTTTATTATTTTTTCTGGGCGATTGATCATTGTTTCTATTATTATTTTGATTTTTATTATAATTACTTTGATTATAATGATTATTATTTTCATTTCTTGAGTTATTATTTCTATAATTGTTATTATTGGTATTTCCATTATTATTACCGTTTGTATTATTATTTTGTCTGTAATTATTATTTCTATTCCATCTATTGTCTTTATTATTATTATAATTCGTATTATTATTTTTAAATTTATTCCCATTATTATCAAATTTTTTGTTAGACGATTGATATTGTAATTTAATTTGTTTATCTCTTATTTTTTGATCACCATCTTCTTTTAATATTTGTTTAAATACTTCTAAATTTTTTCTATTTTCAGGGAGGTTATCAAATTGCATTTTTGCTATGGTCTGTTCGTATCCTAATGCTAATTGAAGGTTTTCCAATTCCTCTTCTTCAGATACTTCCTTCCCTGCATCACGAACTTCCTGTACTAGTATGTCCCATTTGTTTAAGAAACCTCTTATATTTCCACCTGGTGTAAATCTAAAAGCAGTCCATTTTGATTTTGCCATATTTGCGACTATTTTTGTTTTGGAACCATAGGTTATATCTAATTTTTCAAAAATTTGATCCACCGTTTTACATTCCCTAATTTGTTTCGATACATTATATGTCATTTGTTCCATGATAAATGCTTTTGCACATTCTTGTTTTTTAAAATATGCTTTAGCAGAATTCGAAGATGGTCTATATTGTAAATTATCCATATTTTCGATATAAATTTTAAGTTCAGGGTGTGAACCAAAAACATCCCAATATCCTGAACCCCTTATTAAGGCTATTATCATCCGTTTCCAGTCCAAGTAGTATTGACCATCAAATATTTTCCCACTTGCACCTTGTATTGGACATAAAGTTTCATCAGCTGGCATGACATAATGTACTTCAGGGTGTGTACTCCCAGAGCCTAATCATCCTTGAGGGGATGGTGTAGTGGTTCTTTCGCTTGCTGTATTCATGCTTTCTGGAGTACTTGGTAATGTACTTAGTTCTGACAATTCAATTTTGAAAAAAAATTAAAAATCAATTTTCAAAAAAAATTAATTTCCAAAAAAAATTTATTTTATTTTTTTTAAATAGAAAAAAAATATTTTATTTTTTATTTTAAATTGTTAATCTTTCGTAATATTATTCGTGTATATGTTTGCGTTTTAAAATATGAAAAAGAAAAAAAAATATTCCAATTGAGAATATATTTCAAAAATAAACTTGAATAAATCTTGTTTAAATTTGAATCCTAGTGATTGTTTATGACAAAAGATCTATTGAAAATTGTCCTTGAATACTATCTGTAATATTTTATTGTAATGAGTTTTCAAGTTTATGCATTGGTATTCTAAACAAAGGAATTTTGTGACATGAAAATTTTAGGATTAAACTTGCCCAATGTGACAAAGGATTTTTTCTTTTGTGACAATAAATTGTTGAAACATGAAATTTGTTCAACTATGAAAGTATTTTACTTATTATTATTATATTATATTTTTTTGATTTTCGTAATTTTAAGTGTTTTTAAAGCGGATTTTCTCTTTCAAAATTTTCAAGAAAAATTCTGAAAGATTCTATCGAGTCCAAAGCTTGGATACTAAAAATATTTTTTTGAAATTTCCACAAATTTTGCGACTCCGATACCTCTTTTATAATGAATTATTCCACCAACATTTACTGAAAAAGTTTCTAAGACAATTTCTCCCGAAAATGTTTTCCAAAATGGAAATTCAATTAAATTTATTCTTACTTCTATTATTTTTTCGTTTTGAAAAATATCTAATAATTTTTTGTAATCTTTTCCTTTAATTTTTATTGTTCCTTCACAATTTGATCTGCAGTTAGCAATTTGTTTCCAAAGCCTTACCATTCGTAACCTGCTTTATTCGAACTTATTTTTAAGCTTAATCGTCCTGTGAAATTTCACTTGATTTTTACCGAACTAAAGGGGGTTCTTGAATTTAAGCGTTTTGGAATTTAAAAGAGTGAAAAAAGTAGAAAAAAAATTTTAAGGAAAAAAATTAAATTTTATATTACTAAATTCGCTCAATGTCCCACAAAATCACTGAATATATCCCATCGTTTTCCGCAATAGTAAATGAAATATATAATTTGAAAGTATTGAAAATTACATTACCAGTGACCTGTAGAATTCCGTTGAATATCTCCCAGCTGAGTTCATGAGTAATCGGCGTTTTCCCGTGGGTCAGTACTCGGATCAATTTCAGGTCGTCCTCAGAGAATTTCAATCTTGGCAGCATACGAAATCAGCAGCACTCAATCGACGAAATTTTTGATGATGATGATGTTCGAAAATTACGATGACTTCGTTTGATGCAACAGTGGTCTCCGATTTTTGAATTTACTATGTTTCACCTTACTGTAGTGACGATCCAGGTCCGAAGTAATCTGCAATCCCACGACGAAAAAAAATTTGGTTTCACCTTGCCGCAAAAAGACGATCCAGTATTTTTCGGAAGATGATTAAAATGGCGTTAAGTTAATTTGGCGCCAATATGATTGAAGCAACCTTCGAATAATTTTCGATGAACTTTTCCAAAAAATTAAACGAAAAAAAAATTCACTTGAGTTAACAACTCTTGAATTAAAATATATTTCGTAAAGAAAACAACTTTTAACAAAATTAAAAGATTATAGTTCCTTAAACTTTTGGATACTATAGCAAAAAAATTAAATTGAAAGCTTAAGTAT